>JBAWJQ010002564.1:600000-1013111 GCA_037783105.1 Bactrocera zonata | reverse complement strand
TGTTCTATTGTCATAAGAACCAAAACCTCAGACACGCGAGATATTTTTTTGCATACAGAAAACATTCTAATGGTGTGAAGTCCCAGGATCTTGGTGGCCAATCGATCGCCCCAGGAACGTGAAAATATGTGCTCACCGAAACGTTCTCTCAAAAAATCCTTTGATTGAAGCGATGTGTATGAAGTGGCACCGTCTTGTTGAAACCAAACGTCGCCGAGATCACGAGCTTCAATTTCAGCCACTAAATATTTGGTTCTTATGCCGCGGTAATGATCGCCATTGACGCTCTGAGCGACTTCAGTTCTTGCTCAAGCTGTATTTTTCATGCTTTCAATTTCAGATTTTGATTTTTGATTTAAAATGCATCAAGTCGCTCCATACGTCAGTCCGAGTTGCTGCGAACGCTGCCGAATCGACTCCCCACGGTCTTCGTGTACAGTCTCAGCAACGGCTGCTGTATTTTCTTCACTGCGTGCTGGAAGTAGGTGCATTCGGTCGAATATTGTCCAATAATGAACGGCTGCACTTGAAAGGTTACTCAATCTGCCAAAAAATCAGCTGAAAGATTGGCCACACTAGGTGAATTTTCGATATTTCGATAGGCAGGTGGTCGGTCGGTCGGTCGGATACGCTCTCGCTTTATCTGGGAGAGAAGGAGGGACACGCAAACTGCCAGCGGAACCCTTAACACGGACGGTCATCAATTCGACTGCATAAAAAAGCAATCGTCAAAAGCAATAAAAGAAAAATGGTGTTCCATCGACAACGCTAAGCCGTCCGTGATTCGACAGATGATCCGGAAGCTTGGTTTGGAAGTTCTTATGCAACCAAATTTTAGACTGCTTCTGATTCTGATTACTGGCTTTTCTGGTAAAAAGTTTCCCTGAGGGCAAGCTCGTGAAAATTGACTGTCCGAGTGGTATGGCAATGGAGACGCGGGTTTCTTTATGAGTGGCTTTATGAAACATTGGAAAAATTATCGAACGAAACGCTCCATAAATTGAGCCAAGTCCGATCATTCTAACTACAGCTTAGTCTGTATGCTAAATAAAAGCTTCAATTATTGCAAAAGTAATGAATTTCTTTTTTTTCGTGACTTTTAAACCTATAAACACTTACAATAGGGAAATAACTTATCTGTGGCTTTGTCCCCTCAGTGTGATTATCTGTTTTCTTTTTTCAATCATTCTAACACCGGAAACGATAAAAATACCGTTATCTGTAAGTAAACATGTGCACATGTGTGTGTGAGCTCTCTTTTATGGACAAAATATTCGCGCTGAGCGATAAATCTATTAAGTGCGAAATGCATTTCCCTCACAATAATAAAATGCCGAAAATGTCACAAACACTTAACGGAAATCGCAAAGTAAAATTGGAAAGGCACACTTTCAACGCACACACATACACATCTGCATTCTCAGTAAAAGGGGGCGTGTTTTGGGGGCGCGCATAACTGACATACTTTATGCCTTTATTTAAAGCACAATAAATGCACAAAGTCATAATGGCGCGATCGTGTGTGTGTGTGAGTTCCTACACATATGCATATGTATGTGGATTTACATGCACGAATGTGTGCAAAGAGAGCTTGTGTTTGTGCATGCGTTGAGTGGCGAAATTTATGGTCGAAGCCCATTTTTACAACACTGCCGCATACAATAAACAAAATAATTTTAACCCAATTAAGCAGTGTGCACATAAACAGGCGCTTTACGGGCGCAAAAGCAAACAAACACACACCAACACACGAGTAATGGCATTAAAAAGTCATATATACATTTGGATGCAAACAAAGGAACAAAGGCAGTTCCGGAATATTGTTTGTAGGGGCACAATTTAAGTTTGGTAAGGCGGCGAAGCTTTAGCATACGCTTGTGGAACCCCCAGAAGTGATCTAGTGCCTGATGCCCAGAGCATACTGAAATTGTAAAGGGAACATTTCTCCAGTCTACTGAATAGCAGACATATAAGTCTCCTTAATATCGCATATAAGGTCTTATAGAGAGTAATGTGAGAAATATTAAAGCCCACTGTCAACAAACTGATTGGACCTTATTAGTGTTAAATCTTGGAAAAGACCCGTGAAAAGAGGGTCGAAACACATCACCGCTTCGTCGATTTTAAAGCAACGCGAAAAGGAGTAGCCTTTCTGTCGAGATGTCTGAATTTGTTATCCTTGAAAAACTAATACGGCTGTGTAAACTGACGTTGAGCATCACCAAAAGCTGCATCAGGATCGAGTAGGACCTCTCCAAGCCGTTCGAAACCAAACGAGGTTTCAGACACAGCGACTACCTATCGTGCGACTTCTTCAATCTGCTACTGGAGAAAATAATCCGAGCTGCATCGCTGAATAGAGAAGGTACAATCTTCTACAAGAGGGCAAGACGAAATTTCTCCTGTCATCAAACAAACAGTTGGCTTCGACGTCACTATTGACAGTTTTAACTTCGATAATGTCAATCTCGAAGTCCAACGCAGAATAACTCTTACCAACAGCTGCTACTTCGGACTAAGTGGGCAATTGAGAAGCAAAGTCCTCTCTCGCCGAACAAAGACCAAAGACCCTGCTATATGGTGCAGAGGCATGGAAGATGATAACATCTGATGAGTCGACGTTACGAGTTGTTGAGAGTAAGGCTCTGCAGAATATTTATGGTCCTTTGCGCGTTAGCCACGGCAAATACCGTATTCGATGGAACGATGAGCTGTATGAGATAAAAGACGACATTGACTTAATTAAGAGACAACAACTACGCTGGCTGTCCCGCTGCACAATTATCCACAGGTCTTTTATAACGCCAGATGAAGGTTCAGTTTCATATGAGATGACGTTTAAGTCGTGTTAAGTCGCTTTTTGTAAAGTTTAACAGATACAGGGTAGGCCATTTAAAGTTGACCCATCTGGCAACGCTGTAACTTTTAACAGCGCTGACAAATCGGCTAATGTCATACCGCGTTAGAAGCGTCATTCGAAGACAATTTATACCATGGAACAGTACACTCCAAAAGAACGCGCTGAAATTGTTCAGCTTTATATTCAAAATAACTTTTCAATTGTGTTAACTCAACGTGCGTTTCGCAAAAAAAATAAAGTGAAAAGTGCTCCAGTTAAGAACACAATTAAGTCTTTATACGCAAAATTTGTGAACACCGGTAATCTCAGTAATGCCAGTCATGCATCCAGACAACGCACAAGACGTTCTGATGAAAATATCGAAGCTGTACGAGCCAGTATTGAGGAGACTCCATCGACATCGAGTTATCGCCGCTCTCAGGAATTAGACATCTCTCGCACCACTCTCCGACGCATAATTCATAAAGATTTGAAGATGTTTCCATATAAAATTCAAATGGCACAAAAACTAAACCCAAAAAACATTGTTTTCTTTTGTTCTTTTTTTTTAGAAACAAATGGGTCAACTTTAAATGGCCTACCCTGTACTTGATATCTAATCCTGATACTTCATCCCGTCTCTTGAACTGCGAAGGTCGTAGATATAGAAGTATAGTTAAAACCGAACAGAAACATAGGGGGTGTTCCATTGCGTCTCTCATGCCATGTTCCCTGCACTTTCTGTACATTTGTCATCGTTGTGAATGCCCATACGGCTCGCTCTCGCATCCCACATATTAATCCTTCATTAGGCTAATAACCATCCTATAGTCCTTCCGAGATCATGTGCGTAAAAAGCTTATTTGTTTTTTTCGGAGCTTTGGCGATCCTATATACCTCTAAGTCATTTCTGAATTGTTTGTCAGCCCATTCGGAAATTTCATTTTGTATAGCTTTAAGCTACTTGCAAAATTTCCTGAATTGGTTCAGTTGGCACTTTTGACAATTTCATTTAGTTTCCCCGAATGCCTTTGTAGCTTGGAAGTATATAAAAAGTCGCTTTATGCAGTATTCCGGCAGTTTGAAGAATCGCCTGAGATCTAGCTCAGCACAGTAGATCCCTGCGCCCAATCCATCAACTATTTTTGAGCCGTCCGTATAAATGTTCAAAGTTCTCAGTGTTTAAATTATAGTTATGTTTCATTTGTTTTAATAATTCACCCACTGTCGCACTAAGTACCTCTGATTAACAAAAGAAATGCACATGAAGTTTAAGACACATTTAATTTACAATCGAAATTATTCGAGGTTCACAAAGAATATTAGAAAGCAAAAATATAACTCCACTCGTATGTATTTGAAATCGATGACAAGTGATCCAATTTAAGGATCGATGCGGTAGCGACTTAGACCAGGTGATGACGACGGGGGGCAGTGTGTCAGCGAATGTGTGTATGGCGGATTGTTGATGGTAGAATGTTGTTGATTGTAGGTGCTGGTGGAAGGTGTCGAAGTGGCGCGGTGCGTAAACGAAGTGGCGCGGTGCGTAAACGAATTGCCTCAGCGATGAGTGCTCGACGAAATGTGTCGAACGAATTGTCGTGCGAATGATGATATGCGGCTTGTCGATCGAAATAGATAACGAAATGTGTCTCTGCTTTCTCCTTGTCCATCCTTTTTGATGCGTGAGTTGGTGTGTGGTGAGTTGCGTTGAAGTGTCATCAGCTGTGATGAATTACGCTGTTGCATTAGGATGCGCCAGTTTTTCCGTGTAGAGGGGGTGGATGCTTAACTCATTTAAACACTCAGGTTCGCATATCCCTGTGCCATCCACGCTCTTTTAGTGTGGCTTGATTTTCTCTCCTAGATTTGGCGTGAAGGTATGTAGTCTATTTTAACCACCGAACCAACCCCTGCTTATCGAGCTATCCCGCAGGCCTTGGGGAAAATTTACCCAGCGCTCCTAATCTTGCAGCTTACTTCACTAGCAAGTTTTCCACTGCAATATCAATTGGTGGCAGGTTGAGTAACATTTCAAGTTCAGCGGTTGGAGTGGTTGGTTGGTTGGAATGTCGATATGCAGAGAGCGCCAAGCCGCATTATTCGCTCCAACGATTTCCTGCACAAGATTTAACTTCAGCGATCAACCACACCAAAGCACCGTAAAGTTAAATTGAATTGAGTATCGCCATGTAAAACCAATGCATGTCGACAGGTGATTGAACCCATGTTGATCCCAAAATTTTCATATATGTGTCGAGAGCATCACTGGCTTTTTACACATTCTCTTCCATATTGAGTTTCCACCATCCGTTTGTTGTCCAATATTAGTTCCAGGTACTTGGTATGACTCTATGTTGATAACTACATCCCGTTGAGCCTCGAAGTTTCCATGACGGTATCTTGTATCTTCTTGTACCATATCCGTCTTATCAGCATTTACTTCAAGATTAGCCGATATCATTCATTGGTGACTTTAGATCTTTATTCATCACGCTATTTGTCCGTCACTAGTATAACTATGTCATCTGTTTATATCAGCTTGGGTGTCTTTTCCTTAAAATTTTCCCATAAGCTCATTTGCTACAAGTGACCCAGGAGAGATGACAATATATCCACTTAGAAGATCCTGTTCGCGTTAATCTTATCAAACTGACTTCATTGTTGTACTCAGAGATTAAATTCAGATACAAATAATGACATCTTTCTTGGTAACTTCGAGATTCAGATTCAGATTCACATTTATTTTAAGCATACAAATATACAGAAAATAGAAAAATTAGCAGCACTAGCTCGAGGCCATCAGCTGGTCTTTACAATTTAATGTGATAGTAATAATTGGATGTTATGTCGAAATAACGGATATACATAAATATTATCATTAATATATAAATTGTACAGTTTATATTAAATTAAATGTGCTATGTTTGGTAACTTCGAGAGCTTCTGTGGAGATTCAGTAGATGCAAAATAAAATAAAAAATAAAAAAAAAGACACAACGAAGAGTTCAAAGTGCTGTATGACTTATTGAACTTGTAGAAATATTATAGTGATTATAGCGACTCTCCAACGACTTTTCAATACCATTTTTGTTGTATGATTTGTACTTTGCTTCAAAATAGGACTCGGTGTCCGCGATCACCTCCTCCTTCCACGAATATTTCTTCCCAACGAGCATGCTTTTGAGATCTGAGAACACGAAATAGTCACTGGGGGCCAGATCTGGAGAACACGTCCTTCCTTTTTCAAGATATTCAATAAAAATTATTCCATACGCATGCCAAAATACAGACGGCATAATCTTGCCATCTTGTGAGCTTTCCAAGATTTGGGGTAGGCTCATCGTGGTCAGTCTACTCGGACAACTCTCGATTTCATTGTCACATAACGACGCAAAAACTCGGGGTTTATTACGCTTGAGCATCTCCTGCACTGCTCCGAATCATCAACTCGTTGGCGTTTTTGGTCAAAAGTGAGCTCGCGTGGCATCAATTTTGCACAGAGTTTTTTCATTTCCAAAATATTCGTGAATGATACAATGCACACGTTTAGTTGATGTCTTTAGAGTACCTGCTGTGTCGAACAACTTAACTTTACGGTCTTCCTAAATTATTTTATGAACTTTTTTGAAACCAATTCGATTAATAAAAATAAAATTTGGTTAACATTACCTTAACAGCTTTATGTGACAGTTTAAAAATGGGTGAAATCCAACTACAGCTACGCCTACTGCCTATATGGCGCCCTTTTTACAATATGTGTATTTGTATGTATGAATAATTCAAGCAGCAATGTACTTAGTTATAAAACTTTTAATTGCTCGAATATACTGCAGCTGCGATCAAGTATATCTTTTTAGATCTCACATATCTGAATTGTATCTCAAAGACCTACATATGTGAAAATTCATGAAGATCGGTTGAGTAGTTCTCGAGATGTCTTGCCAATCGACTTCAAAAACACAGTTTGGAGAAAAACGCGCTTAAGGGGTTAGGGGCACGAAAAAATTAGAGTTTTCAGAATTTTTTCTTTTTGCTATTAAATCATGTTATTTTACAAAAGTAGTAATAGGGCATTATTATAGGATGTATTGACTTGAAGTCACGAAAATTAAAAAAAAAAAAATTAATTTCCAAAGTTATAGTTGTTTGTGTTGACCCTGTTCCAAAAAAAGGTACTTGCGGTGACAAGCATAAGTCCTTGGAGATTCATCTAAAACAATCGAACAAAAAAAATTAGTTTTATAAATAGATAATCCCGGGCCTGTTCGAATGATTTTATTTTTTTTCAAAATTACCAAAATGGCGGCCTCAGGAAATTTTTTCTCAATTTTTGCGAAAAAATAATTTTCGAAAAAATAAAAATCCTTCGATCCGACCCGACTTTATTATGTATTCTAAAAGCTGTATAAATTTCATTAAAATCTACTGAACGGTTTTCGAGCTACAGTTGTCACCGATTCAAGAAACATAGTTTTGAGAAAAACGCGTTTAAAGTTTCACACTAGTGCTTTGAAGTGCCCGAGCTCTCTTTCTTATTTCTCGAATAACTCAAAAACTAATTATCGGATCAACGTGAAATTTTCAGGGAATATTTTTAAGATATTACTCCTAACGAAAATGCAAAAAAAAATTAATTTCTAACTACTCCTAACCACTTAGCCTAGCTAGCCTCGAGCGCACAAGTTCTCAAGACTGTATCTCCGAACCTATTGCTAGGATCAACTTGAAAATTTTGGATAATATTCTTGAGGTATTGTAGAATTTTATAGGACAAAAAAAAATTGATATACCTAAACTTTACTCCGGTTTAAACCGTTTAAATGCACATTTATAGCGAATTTGTGTCTTAAAGCCCCTAAGTGATCCCCCTGAAAATTTACATATACTTTGTAATTGATAGACGGTTGTGTGCATTAATATTAATAGCAACGTTTCCGTTTATTGGCATGCGCCAAACACCGCAAATGAGCGCTTCAACACTCACTATTGCATACTTTTGGGCGCTGCATATTTAGCTGTATTTTTTGCGATGAGTTTGTAATTGGTAATCGGCTGTGTGAGTGAGCGCACTAACGTAATGTATTTATAAACGTTTTTGTTGTTGTTTTTGTTGTTTTTTTGGCACATATTTCTGGTAAAAAAAAATTATTTAGGCTATCAGCGCTCAAAATGCGATTCAGTGTACAACATACCACACATACCACACGATATTCTATGCGGCTGACCACATGGTATGGGAAAATGTACGCCTGTGCCTATACATACGCACACTTACGCATTTAACGCGTTTACAACACGACTACAATGTGGCATGCTACTCAACATACAACAAGCTGCGCACTATATTGCCGTCGAGCGTAGCGGCATGCCAGCGGCAGTCCGTTTATGAAAACCACACAATTTCATTGCCTTCGCAATCACTTTTGTATTTATGCAGCACAAGAAGCACTTGGCGAGCATTTATGTAACCCATTCCCCGCTTCTTTTCTCGCCCTTTTTAGCGTGTGTCAAGCACACTTTCAGGCGCTTCCTGCGCCGTCACTCACACACACCCACACACGTGCAGCCTCATATATTTATGGTTTTTGCTTTGGTATGCATGCAAAATAGGTGGGGTTGGCACATACATATATACAACCATATGTGTGTGTGTGGTGTGGATGTGGGTGTGTGTGCGGGTCTCCGACACTTTAACATCGTCGTTCACACTCAACTAGCATAAATCAAAGTCAAAGTGACCGCCATGATTCACAGACGATCAAAATGCCTCGTCCAGCAGCAGCAGCAACAACAACAACAACAATAAAGACAATAAAACGGCGACAATGCATATCGCTTAACAGCACCGACTACAATAGCAACAATATGCATTGTCAGGCTGATGTACATATGGACGGACGCTCACGACAACTTTGTGCATATTTGGCAATGAAATGTTGAAAGTATGTGCATAAAACACAGCAGAAAGACCAAGCCACCGTAAAACATAGGCATCATTGAGAAAAGCTGCAAAAGTCGCATTTATTGCAAACAGTCTTTTCGCTGCGTTTGTGGTTAGCATGAATAAGTCAGCGATAAGGTCACGCCTTGCAGTAAATATCGGTTCATAAATCAGTGCTTAGTGGTTATACTAGCTATTGTGACGGTTTTCTATAGAAATACATAGCTTAAGTCCAAACGGCTAGGGCCCTGGTATTTGCGTTAAGTCAAGGTCCCTGATAATCGTTTTTAGATATACGGAAGAAGTATTTACTTTGCAAGAGGCTGTTGATCTCTTAATTGGAAAGTTACCGCTGCCAAGCTGGTTGATGTCCTCGTTAAAATAAAGTCTGGCATCACCGCCATCCAAGAAGTGCGATGAATGGAACAAACATTGAGACGAGTACCGGTGGATGAATGTCTAGCCACAATCCGCATCAAAACGAAGTTCTTCAACATATCGCTGATTTGCGCCCACGCCCCAATGGAAATAGCTTCTTTGAGCGCTTGAAGCGTACCTATGAGAGCTGCCCCCGCTTGGCGACTTTAACGCCAGAGTGGGCAAAGAAGGTATCTTTGGCACTACGGTCGGTAAATTCAGCCTCCACGAGGAAACATCCCCAAATGGGTTGAGGCTGATCGACTTCGCCAGGGCCCGAAATATGTTTATCTGTGGTACTAGATTCCAGCACAAGAAAATACACCAAGCTACCTGGCTGTCTCCGGATCGAAAAGCCACCAATCAGATCGATCATGTTGTGATAGACAGAAGACACGTCTCCAGTGTTCTAGGCGTGCGTACGCTCCGAGGTCCTAACATCGACTCGGACCACTATCTTGTTGCAGCCATCACCAAACACAAGGAAGGTTGGAAGTCGAAAAGCTGCTTTCGCAATAGACAGCCGAACGATTTTTTCGTCAGCAACTCGGTACAAGGAAACTGTGGAAGGCAAACGAAACCATTGGCTTTTCGAGAAGGCAAAAGAACAGCTAGTGCTATGAAAAGTGCCGTGTCATAGTGGAGAGAAAACAGACGAGGTGAATTCCCAACAAAAAAATGCGTGAGTACGAAGAGTTCGATAAGTTAAATTGTTGATAGAGTTAGAACAAGCCCACCGCCAACAATTATCAGTGTAGCCTGGAAAAACTACAACTAACCAGATAGTCACGACCCGTGAAAATAGGATCGACCCACACCTCCTCTTTGTTGATTTTAAAGCTGCTTTTGACAACACGAAAAGGAGCTGCCTTTATGATGTTATGTCTAAATATTATTGCCGCAAAACTAATACGGCTGTGTAAACTGACGTTCATCAATACTAAAAACTCCGTTAGGATCACAAAGGACCTCTTCAAGCCGTTCGATACCAAACGAGGTTTCTCGTACAGTTCATCATTCCGTCGATTCCAAAGGACCAAAACTTTTCCGCAGATCCTTTCTCTCAAAAACTCGTAAGGCCGACTCAGGAGATGTTGAGATCATCATGCATCTGCACCATATAGCAGGATAGCGGTGAGTGACTTGAGCAATTTGATCTTTGTTCGTCGATTTCACTTCTCAATTGCCTTATACGTTTGCCATGATCGTCATCAATTTACGATCGGTCCCTCATCCGAGGCTGTCGATTAGTTTTCATTGGTAGTGTTTTTTTTACGTGGCGGGTCCAAAATCTAGAGCAAAACCCTGTGGAGGTCATGTTTCGCCTTCTCACTTTAGCTTGCCTTTGAATGGATGTTTTCTGGCTACCCAGAGGATACCTGGTCAAAGAGCGGAAGTCGTGAGCTGATTGAACCATATGTAAATGAATCGTTTCTGGACTCTCCCAAGTGAATGGCGATCAGAGATCTTTCCTCATACGCGTGAACTTCTACACATGGCTCCATCCTCCACGTATCGAACTCGATTTGTTTTAGGTGACACAAACTACCGTTAGGCGATTGAAACTATTGTACTCTGTACCTATGTATATGTTGCAAGAGTATAACAAGCGAATAACAAATAAACAAAACCGAAGTTTCCGTCAATCTACTCTGGAAATCTCAGGTTCCATTAAATTAAACCTGTAAAAACAAAATAACAATGTTATCTTAAGATAACAAGGAAGGAACTTCTTTCCGTTATTTTAAAATTTCATACCTCTTATGTTGGCAAATATGGTATAATAAAGTAATTGCTAAGTACTTTCTGTGAACAATGTGAAATATACTCCAACATCTAATTCAAATTTCACTGAAAGCTCTCAACAACACATGTCTGTACTTAAGCATTAAATCAAGGTTGCTCCACAAGAAATAATTTTCTCCCCTCAACTCCTCTCGTTGTTATACTTTATTTTGCACTTATTTATGTGAGTATGCGAGGGAATTGTGAAAGGAACGTAACGAAGAGCGCCAAGCAATAATGAAATTTAAGCTAAAATCGCTAACCGTACATTTTTCACAATTACAGCGCGAAAACTCGCAAGGCAAGCAGTTAAGGAAAGTGCAAACCTACGAAATATTAATGAAAGAATTATGAACCATACATGCTTACTACGTACTTATATGCGCAATTTTTGTATATGTAAGCCTTTAATTTTCTACTGGCAAGGACTTGCTGAATAAGTTGTTTTAGTATTTTAATATTGTAAAGTAATTTGAACAGTTTTTTGCGAAGAGTAAAAACTTCAATATACTCTTTGTAATCTTTATATAGATGTGTTACATAAAATAATATATTCTATTTTGTCGTATTAGATTACTTTCGTATTAGATTCTATAAATATAGACAATCTGGTTAACAACAGCGCGCCAGTCGGTTCTTCTTTTCGCTCTGTGGCGCCATTTGGATATTCCAAGCGAGGCCAGGTCCTCCTCCACTTGGTCCTTTCAACGGAGTGGAGGTCTTCCTCTTCCTCTGCTTCCCCCGGCGGGCACTGCGTCGAATACTCTGCCCCATATAGCAGGACGGGAATTATGAGTGACTTACAGATTTTGGTTTTTGTTCGTCGAGAGAGGACTTTGCTTCTCAATTGCCTACTCAGTCCGAAGTAGCACCTGTGGGCAAGAGTAATCCTGCGTTGGATTTCCAGGCTGACATTGTTGGTGGTGTTGATGCTGGTTCCTAAATGGACGAAGTTATCTACAACTTCAAAGTTATGACTGTCAACAGTGACGTGAGAGCCAAGTCGCGAGTGCGACGACTGTTTGATGGCAGGAGATATTTCGTCTTGCCCTCGTTCACTGCTAGACCCATTTGTTTTGCTTCCTTGTAATTAAATGGAAGAAATTGTAATATCGTATTTACAAGTTGACACCATATGAAAACATTTACCACGTTTTGGAAACTAATTTAGTACAAAACGAGTCCAATTGGGTAGTTTCAAATCACCAACTCATTACAAATTCAACTACTGTAGACGATCGAAAAAGTTAAGTAGATTTTGGGGTCCTTACCTTTTCGAATTCTTAACTTTTCCGTGACACGAAGCATGCAAGTGTATTTAAACAGTTTAATATATATATTTTTTTAGTGTGAATTCAATTATTATACGTTTGTACTGTTTTTATTGTCTTAACATTTCATCTTTGTGTAATATATAGAGCACTTGTTTACGTATGTGATGAAAATATATACATTCATACGGTGTTTGTTACGTTAAAGTAATCAGTAACCTTATTTTGATGAAGCCTTTTCTTCGAATACGATTCTACGTTGTCCGATCGTACTTCGAGAAGTTGTGAAATATGTCTGTTAGAGAACTATGTATTGTACTCATTTCATTTAATAAACAAATTCACAGTGCATATTGTTTGATTGTAAGGTATCAACTCTGGAGCTTCGGAAACATTATCATTTTCTTCATTCGTGTCTGTGTCCTTTTCATTCCACTGTGGAACATTTTTGGGATTATTGTCTGGGGGGTGAGAAATTCCAAGTTAGGGTGATGGTACTAGGTCATTATAGTAAAACCCTCAAAGGGTTTGGCGTTCGTATGTGTCAGTTTTTTTATGACCTTTTAAATTTTTTTACAATTTCTATTTGTTTTTATTTGTTTTTATTCAAAAAAATGTCATTTATCGCCTTTTTTATAAATTTTCCCCAATAACTCCAGGCTTCTGGCCATAAACTACTAAGAAAAAAATATTTTTTCCCTTCATACATTCATTTTGAACTTCGAAAGTTTTGTACATATAGGAAAACGGTATAGAAACAGATTAGAGAAACTGTAATTCTTAATTTTTCTAAATTTGTTTCATCAAAATCGGACAAGTGGTTTGCGAGTTATGTTAAACTACGTTTTTGCCAAAATGTTACAACTAAGCGAAAAAACATCAAGATAAGGAAAAAATTTAAAAGGTCATAAAAAAAACTGACACATACGAACGCCAAATCCTTTGAGGGCTTTACTATACTGACCTAGTACCATCACCCTGACTTGGAATTTCTCACCCCCCAGATTAGCTGTTGTACCGTGTTCTCATCAAGCAAGTCGGCATTCCATATAGTAATATCTTCAACTAAGAGAATGCAATTAGGTGCTAGTCTTGTCAACAACTCTTGTATCTCTTCGAATAAGCGATTATAAAAAGAGTTCGGTGGAAACAGCACCGATAGAGTGATATTGTCTTCGTCATCATACTGATGATTTACCCAATTTAGCAAGTTACAACATGCTTTTTGTAAAACGCTTTGAGGGCACTAATCCCATGCAAGTTTTATTACCAAGATCGTGGTTTTAATCCATGAATCGGCAAGCCTTCTTAAGCCACAACGGATGCCAACAACTGATTGTGACAAGAAAGTTTCGTCAGTTTTATTGGATTCTGGTGCATTGGTGGAAAAGCTGCTATGATATTTGATGGAAGAAACATACAAAAAATGTTCCTGGGAAGTTCTTCAATGGGTGAGTCCGCAGAACAATAATTCAATAGAAGAAGAGGCTTTGCAGGCAAGTTATTTCGAACAAATCGGAATTTATTCTAGTTTGAAACCACTTAATATTAGCGGTTGTCAAATACTTATCTCCCATCTGCCTTTTTGTCTTTTGAATTTCGCGGCTATGTATAAAACGCTACACAGCTCGTATCTGGCAATATTAAACATCTTTGAAAGGTCTTGACATAACCTACAAAACGACGCTATGCATGATAAAATGGAGTTCATTAACGCCGAAACTCGCACTATTTTAAAGTTTACCTTCGTTAAAGGCAAATCCGCTAGAGAAACGTTCCGTGAAATTAATGGTGTTTTGGGGATGGTACGCTATCACTTCGAACTGCGGAGGAATGGTTTCGACGATTCAGAGCGGACGAAAACGACACCATGGATAAGCCAGCCGGGGGAAAACCTGTGAAGACGAATACCGATCAAATCGTGGAAAACATCGAGTTGAACCGGCATGTGGCATTTCGTGACATCGCCCAGAAGATGGGAGTTATTCACCAAACCATTTTAAACGAACTGCAGAAGGCTGGATACACAAAATAGCTTGATGTTTGGGTGCCGCATGAATCGATCCAAAAAAACTTTTGGACCGAATCAACGCCTGCGATATGCTGCTGAAACGGAACGAACTCAACCAATTTTTGAAGCGGATGGTGACTGGCGACTAAAAATGGATCACAAACGACAATATCTAGTGAAAACAGTCGTGGCCGAAGGCCGGTGAATCGTCTCAAAAAAAGAGTCCAGCCGGAATTGACAGCTAGGAAGGTTTTTCTGTGTGTTTGGTGAGATTGGAAGGGAAGCATCCACTATGAGCTATGTCCAGACGCTTAATTCTATCATCTACTGCATACAGCTGAGATATTTGACAATCTTATATATAAATACTGCAAGAAACCAAGTTTTTTGGATGTCATCCATGCATTTGCAGAATAATCGTAGTTCAGGGGAATTTTAAAGCTCAGGAAGCAACGTGACGTGTGACCCTTCTGCATTGGCGTATAACATAAACTCAACTCTTTCCTTACGTATTTTTCTGCCTGATGCCTGACTTTTCACATGGCGACGTAGCTTTTATCGGGAAGACAACGGAAAAAGAGATCTGATTCATCAGCATTGTAAAATTGTTCGCTTGTGATTTCCACTTGATACATTTTTATCCGCTATGTATTAATAAATGCTGTAATTGATGAGTTGGTGCTTCAAAAAACTTCAATACAGACTTTAAGAATGCGTATTCTATACCAACGTTTGAGTTCTGAAAACCAGCCTTTACTTGCTCTAAAATCATTTGGAGTTCTATTTGGATAAATTTGCCCAAAAAGGTGGTTTGCCTTACCTTTCAAAATGGGACCACTTATTGGACAGTTTCTCTTTGATTTGAGAACAGCTTGTACAGCTTATTTTCCAAAACCAAATTGAAGCTTCAGAAACATGAAAATCTGTGGCCAATATATTAGCCAAAACGTCTTTATCTAATTTTTTTAAATCTTACATTTTTCGGTGATCATCTTCTTAAACAGCAACTTATGACTGCAAAAATTGATTCTTTGACTAGATATTTATTCGCATGAAATTCCTAACTTTAGATTCCCTTATATTTTGTTTTTGCGCACCCATGTGTATATACATATGTATGTAAAAACAATCGAAATGTCAGAAGTTAAAATTACATCCAATTCGAGATAACAAGTGAGTGGAGGCCTTCCTTCAAAGCTGGAGTGTTCTTTTCCATCCGGACAATATGACCAGCCAGCGCAACCGCAGTCTCTGAACCATGTCCATGTCAAATCGTACATCTCGTACAGCTCATTGTTCCGTCGAATGCGATATTCGCCGCTGCTAATGCCCATAAAGGACCACAAATCTTCCGCAGAAACTTTTTCTCGAACACTCCGAAGGCGGACTCATCAGATGATGTCATTGTTCATGCCTTCGCACCATATTTCAGCACGGGAATGACGTGGAACTTGTAGAGTTTTGTCTTTATTTGTCGAAAGAGTACTCACTTTTCCAATTGTTTGCTCGGTCCAAAGTAGCACCTGTTGGCAAGAGTGATTCTGCTTTGGATCAAGGCTAATATTGTTGTTGCTGTTGATGCTTATTCGAAGATAGATTGAAGAAGTCGCACGATCGCGAGTCTCTTTGTCTAAAACTTTGCTAGGTATCGATCGGCTCCATCCTGATCCTTCTTCTAGCCCCATATACTCGTAATGAACCTCAGCGACTATATTTTTCCAGTTGACTCAAAATAGATCAATTTGAAAGTAGTCATAAGGCGATTAAATTGACTTTTTTCCTTTTTAGAGTGTGATTTGATACCAAGATTGGATGAATAATCTGTTTGAACCTTCCCTTAGCCAATTCTAAGAAAATATTTACAAATATTGTATATACAAACATGTTTAATACTTTTAAAATCCCTCCTTCATTTAGTTACAAATTTTTAATGAAAGCCAATCTTCAAAAATCTCATAATTTTAGCACTTGTTTACACGCACCCAGACCCAAAGAGCTGATAGGCCTTGGTATTTTTGTTTAAATCAAATCAACGCTTGAGTGTGCAGAGCTCATGCCAAGGACGAATGTTGGTCATCAGGGCCAACTAGTGCCCGAAGTGTCTGTAAATGTATGTGTGGTATGTATATGTATATAAGCAAGGTTGCCACTACGTGTGGCCTCGGCGCGCACGCATTCATTAGTTAGTTTTATTTCTTCAAAACAAACAATTCTCGTAAATTTTGTATTCATTTGCTTTCATCGCTTCAGCTTCTGCTCAGTCTCTCACTCCCTGCCGCACATTTTTCCTAACCGCGCACACATTTCAAGCTGCTGGGCTGCAGCAGCGGCGCGGCATTTCAATTAAAGTTAGCGGAATGCTATTCAATTCAATATTTTGCTTTTGTTTTTGTGTTTTTTCTGCACTTTTTTCCAATGTTTTGCTGCTGCAGTCTACAACGCTGCTTGTTGTTGCTATTTATCTTGCCCGTTTGCGCATACTCCCACCCGCCGCTGCCTGCCGCAGCAGCTTTTTTGCATTTTGGCCGCGCATTTGTTGTGGTTGCCTTTGTTGGCGGCCCTCCTCCGAGCCCTCTATTGATTTTGTTGTTGGGCACTGGGCACTTTTTTGAGCGTTTATTTTTTCAGCGCTGGCATATCTTTTTAAATGCTTTTCATATTTATTTCTTTTACCCGCGCGCCACGCACCGAAGCCCAAACCACAACAACACCACAACCACTAAAGCAGCCGCAGGCCGTTGAGGGGAGCGCTGTTGCGTTTTGTAGGTGCTCAAAGGTAACTGCTGCGCGCGGCGAAGACTGGCGGCCGTGTAGTTGCGGTTGGAGTTGCATGCAGGTCTGGTGTGGCGGCCGCGGCGCCAATACGCCACTCCATCGATCTGTCGAGTTGCTGCCTACAGGTGTTGCCATTTTGAAGTGGAGTGGAGTGGCAACAAAAAACACACTTGCTAGGCAACAATTGCAACAACGCGAACACTTTTTAAGTGCGTGGCATAGAAAAGCAGAAAAAAGCGAGTGTGTACACACACATGCGCTTTGCCACAAGCAGCCTTTCTTGCATGCAGCTGCAACGCGCTTTCGTTTATCTGCCGCTGCCGCGCTGCTCTGCCGGCAACACCAACATCCTTTAGCGTTTGCGGTTTAGGCATGGCGATTTTTTAATTAAAAAGCATTTGACCATGCTGCATGCCACACTGAGTCCAGCACCACTTGCCGCACTCTAGTTGAGTGGGTGTGGGGCTATGTGTAGAGGGCGGGGGTGTGTGCGTTTGTGCGGAAATTCGCAAGGCAACGAAAATTCTTGTAGCCATCAAATATGTTTTCGCTTCGCTTTTTTTTTTGTTTTTGCTTTGATTGTTCGGCTGTTGCGTGCCGCAGTTGCTCGATGCAGCCGTGCATAAATACGAGCGGCGGCTGACAGCCCTCGCGCTGCAGTTGTCGCCGCTGCCAGCAATAACGCCGACCACTTTAGTCGTTGCCATTCTTTTCATGCTCTCGGCATTGTTTTCATTTTCCGTTTTGATTTCTCTTTATCTTTATGTATTTTACTGCGGCTGCTGCTGCTATTGTAGTTGTTGTTGGCTTTTGGTAACACGCGAAGATGTGCGTGCTGTGGCAAGCATTCAATCTGTGCCTCAGTGGCGCAATGTCGGTGTGCTTGTGTGTAAGTGTGTGGCATGCAGCATGCCACCTTTTCGAGCGGCAGCGCACGCATTTCACTATTCAATCTGCGAAATTCCTTTATTTTCGCAGCGCCTTGCTTTATTTTTCTTTTATTATTTGATGCGCATTGAACCAACTGGCATTCAAAATGGAATTTTAATGCATTTTCCGTTTGATACGCAAAAAAAGGACAAAAAAAAGGACCTTCGGTTGCGCCGAAGCTGTAATACCCTTCACAAATATAAAAGATTTATAGCAGTTCACATGCCACATTGATTGAAGATATCTCCTCGAATGAAAACGTTTTGTATGGCAGCTATATGCTATAGTGATCTGATCTCTCCGATTTTTTCGGAGATTGCGTCCATGTCACAGAAAATAAGTGGTGCCAAATTTCGTGAAGATATCTCGTCAAACGAAAAAGTTTTCCATACAAGCACTTGATTCCGATCATTCAGTTTGTATAACAGCTATATGATATAGTTGTCCGATCTAAACAGTTTCTTCGGAGATTAGGCCTTTGCTTTGGATAATGATCCGTGACAATTTTTGAGAAGATATCTCGTCAAACGAAAAAGTTTTCCATACAAGCATTTGATTCCGATCATTCAGTTTGTATGGCAGCTATATGATATAGCTGTTCGATATCAACAGTTCCGACAAATCTACAGCTTCTTGAGAAGAAAAGAACGTGAACAAAATTTCAGATCGATATCTAGAAAACCGAGCGAGTAGTTCGCGTGAATACAAACAGACTGGCATGACTAAATCGGCTCCACTCATCACTCTGACTATTTATATATATACTTTACAGTATTCCAATTTTTTTTCTGGGTATAACAAACTTCATCCTAAATTTAACATACCATGTTTAGGGTATAAAAATACCTACATAAATATATACGCAAAAGGAACACTGCAAAGATGCACTATCTCATATAGTCAGATTTGACTGCGCAGATTATTCAGCCATTATGCAACGGCAGTGGAAGGGGAACGAGCGTTCAAACCAAATAGTTGAATAGCCAACCGAGTTTATGAATTCCATTTGGTTAGTTTTTGGCAATTTCGATACATATGCAGATTTCCAAAATCCAATTTATGGTATTTTAATATACTGAGTCCGAGTGTATGTTTTGTCGCTTCGCATTCACTGAGAGCACACGCACAGTATGTGGATGATTTGAATGCAGATATATATTTGCGTTATATTATAAAATATAGTGTTTTATTTCAGTTTTGTCTTAAGGTCCATTCATGTTAGTATCAATAGTTACTTCCAGCAGTTCCACGCGGTTTGTGGTGGAGTAGCGATATCAAAGAGCAGAGTGTAGGTAAGAAACGTAAGAAAAAATTAAATAAAGCACTCAAATTTGGTCAAAACGGGTTCAATTTTTAATTTTTTGTTATGTAAATAATTTTATGTCATTTTTGATTTGATCACAATTTCGGTTCGGTTCGGTTAAATGGCCAGCACAGCTCTGTTTGCATATTTCTACCCACTTACGCCATTTTTCGCTGAGCCGGTGCAGCATTTCGCCCATAGTCGCTGAAGGTTGTCCTCGAGCTCTTCGAGCGCTGCCAGTTGATTGGCGTAAAACTTTGACTCAACATATTCCCAGTGAAAATAATCTTTTTCAGCATCCAACCTCGCCAGGCGAGTAGTATAGAATATTACGCACATTTAAGCGAGCTGCTTGATTCAAGACTGACGCCCGCTCGCAGCCGCACCAATGGTGAACGAACGCTGCAATTAGACTTCAGCGATTTTTTAAATCAAATACATCGGAGTGGCTACGCTGAAGCTTCTTCTCTTTTAGCCGTGATCCCAGCCTCCATATGGGTGGGCTATCGCAACTTACACACGCTTACGTTTCCACGGTGTGCGAGAGCACAAGAATAGGAATTGGGTACAGCCCTATGACTGTCACTGCATGCCCAGAAACACGACTACACTCCATTACACTCCACGGCACACTGCAAGCCAAGGTTCAGACACAGATACTCCCTATTGTGTGGCTTCTTCAATATATTAGGGGAGAAAATAATACGAGCTGCAGAGCTAAATAGCTCTGAGGTACGCCGATATTATTGATATCATTGGCATCAACAACCGCGCCGTTAGTTCTGCTTTCTCTAGACTGGATGAGGAAGCGAAGCTTCTGAACGAAGGCAAGATGAAATATCTCCTGTCAGTAAACAAAAATCGCATTCGTGACTTGGCTTACACGTCACTGTTAGCAGTCATAACTTTGAAATCGTAGATAATTCTGTCTATCTTGGAACCGGCTTCAACACCAACAACAATATGAGCCTAGAAATACAACGAAGAATCATTCTAAGTGCTACTTTGGACTGAGTAGGCAATTGAGAAGTAAAGTTCTATCTCCACGAACAAAAACTAATTTCTATATAGTCCCGTTGTGCTATGTGGTGCAGAGGCATGGACGATGACAAAATCTGATGAATCGGCGTTACGAGCTTTCGAAAGAAAGGTTCTGCGGAAGATTTATGGTTCTTTGAGCATTGGTAATGGCGAATACTACAGTCGATGGATGGATGGCGAATCAAGAGACTGCAGTTGTCTAGGTAATGCTGTGTGGATGGAGGAGAATATTTCAGATTTTGAAGTATTCGATTTAGTACCCGCCGGTGAAAGCGGAGGAAGAGGAAGACATTCCAATGGAGGGGTCAGGTGGAAAAGTACCTAGCTGTTCTTTATATCACGAATTGGAGCTAAATAGCGAAAGAAAGAGACGACTGGCGCGTTGTTGTCAACTCGGCTATAACCGGGTAAGCGGTATCTAAGCCAATAAAGAAAAAGAAAAAGATTAAATAATCTAGAGCATTGCTCAAAATTAACGAGGAACAAAACTTTGTATGCAATGTGTCCGTGCTTAGACATGAAATATGAGAGGGCGTCGATTTCCGGGGAAAAAAGTCGGACGACATCGTGTTATGATGCTCGCTATTGATGGGAACGACAATTCCTGCCTTACTTCGAAATAAATGAAACGTAACAAACGGTAAATTGTTGATGTTGCGATTGCGTTTTCAGTACCACAATAAAATTTGACTCACCTCAATAAGGACAATTTTGGTTATCGATGAAGCTATTAAGCCAAAAATGGGACTCAGCTGAGAAAGTCCGATCTCGATGTTAATTTTCAACAGTTTTTTGCGGGAACGTGAAAATGCTTAATAATCTTGGCGTCCAAGCGTTGTACCAAAATGACATGATGAAATGGCAAAATTTACTGAACACACTGACAAAATGTGATACAAATCCGTAAAGCAAACATTAACGCCACGAGCTATCAAAATGACGTCATTCCTATTGATAGACGCTGTGTTAAGTGTCTGCTAGTGGGAGTAATATTGAACCTTCGACTATAACGCTTAATATTTCATAATACCGTCTATCTAATTTACATTCGCATTGACGAAATACGATGGCTGAGCGATACCTCTCGTTTCGTGTTAGGTCAATAGGTGTCACAACCATGCTACGTATACAACGAGAAGGTAGCTTTTTCTTCTTCTTAATTGGCGTTGGCACCGCTTACGCGATTATAGCTGAGTCAACAACAGCGCGCCAGTCGTTTCTTCTTTTCGTAAGGTGGTGCCAATTGGATATCCCAAGCGAAGCCAGGTCCTTATCCACTTGGTCCTACCAACGGAGTGGAGGTCTTCCTCTTCCTCTGCTTCCCCCGGCGGGTACAGCGTCGAATACTTTCAGAGCTGGAGTGTTTTCGTCCATCCGGGCAACATGACCTAGCCAGCGTAGCCGCTGTCTTTTAATTCGCTGAATTATGTCAATGTCATCGTACATCTCGTACAGCTCATCGTTCCACCGAAGCGATATTCGCCGTGGCCAATGCGCAAAGGACCGTAAACCTTTCGCAGAACCTTTCTCTCGAAAACCCTTAAGATCGACTCATCGGTTGTTGTCATCGTCCAAGCCTCTGCACCGTATAGCAGGGCGGGAATTATGAGCGACTTATAGAGTTTGGTTTTTGTTCGTCGAGAGAGGACTTTAATTTTCAATTGCCTACTCAGTCCAAAGTAGCACCTATTGGCAAGCGTAATCCTACGTTGGATTTCCAGGCTGACATTGTTGGTGGTGTTAATATTGGTTCCTAAATAGACGAAATTATCTACAACTTCAAAGTTATGACTATCAACAGTGACGTGAAGCCAAGTCGCGAGTGCGACGACTATTTGTTTGATGACAGGAGATATTTCGTCGTGCCCTTGTTCACTGCCAAACCCATTTGTTTTGCTTCCTTGTCCAGTCTGGAGAAAGCAGAACTAACGGCGCGGGTGTTGAGGCCGACGATATCAATATCATCGGCATACGCCAGCAGTTGTACACTCTTGAAGATGGTACCTCCTCTATTTAGTTCTGCAGCTCGAACTATTTTCTCCAGAAGCAGGTTGAAAAAGTCGCACGATAGGGAATCGCCTTGTTTGAAACCTCGTTTGGTATCGAACGGCTCGGAGAGGTCCTTCCCGATCCTGGCGGAGCTTTGGGTGTTGCTCAACGTCAGTTTACACAGCCGTATTGGTTTTGCGGGGATACCAAATTCAGACATCGCGGCATAGAGGCAGCTCCTTTTCGTGCTGTCGAAAGCAGCTTTGAAATCTTGATTCTCCTTTCACGGGTCTTTTCCAAGATTTGGCGCATGGTGAATATCTGGTCGGTTGTTGATTTGCCAGGTCTAAAGCCACACTGATAAGGTCCAATCAGTTTGTTGACGGTGGGCTTTAATCTTTCACACAATACGCTCGATAGAATCTTATATGCGATGTTGAGGAGGCTAATCCCACGGTAGTTGGTCTTGAAACCTTCTGTAAGCCGCCGCATTTTTTCGTAGAGTTTTCGAGCATTACCCCTGTGGGCCAGCTTATCAAGCTTTTCATACTCCCGCATTTCGGCGTCTTCTTTTTCTTTCTGCAAATGCGTCTCGTTTCCCTTTTCAACTCTCGGTATCTATCCCATTCCGCACGTGTCTTGTACGATCATAACGTTGCGAGGTAGGCAGCCTGTTTTCTCTCCGCTGTGACACGGCAATCCTCGTCGTACCAGCTGTTCCTTGGAACTTTCCGAAAACCAATGGTTTCGGTTGCAACTGTACGTAAGGAGTTTGAAATGCCGTCCTACAGTTCCCTTATACCGAGTTGTTGACGAGTGCTCTCAGAGAGCAGGAGTGCAAGCCGAGTAGAAAATTGTTCGGCTGTCTGTTGTGATTGCAGCTTATCGACATCGAACCTTCCTTTTGTTTGTTGGCGTGCATTTTTTGCTGCACAGAGGCGGGTGTGAATCTTGGCTGCAACAAGATAGTGGTCCGAGTCGATGTTAGGGCCTCGGAGCGTACGCACGTCTAGAACACTGGAGACGTGTCTGAAGGTAGCTTATCGTGGTGAAAAATCCGTAAATTTTTGGCCCTTAAATTTGGTCGTTTACCTCAAGTAGAATCTTCAAAACGGCTTGGTTTTGGCTTACCTAGCGTCTCTTTCGCGAATTCTACTCCACATCGCTGTTGCAAAAGATTCAGGTCCCTTGTTATGACTTGTCTAGCACTAAGACGTTTCATACTGAAAGTATTCATCAAAATGTGTAGAGTCGATTAACTTTTTCGAAGTAATCTTCGTTAACAGAAGTTGATGGAGGACTAGTATGATGACTTGACGACCGTCTCTGTATGCTTTGTGCCACTTAAATATTTGTGGTCGTGTTAAAATAGACCTCCAAGAAATTTCAAATACGTCTTGTGTTTTGCATTGTAAAACTTGTCAAATAGACCTTTACAAGGTAAATCAACAACTGCCAAACACATACTAATTCAAAGCTGGAGATCAAACTCCACACGATCATAAGAAAAACTTATCGATTCGGTTTGCGGGTGCAGTTTAAATGAACCAGTCCGTGTAAAACGTGATCAGTAAGCATTGTTGTATAACATATTCTGTCATAATTACAAGTCACTATTTCTTCGTATATAGACACGAGTACTTTTCAAATTCCACTGCAGTTTGCTACCTGTTTTCAGTAAATATTTTTTTAACAGAAACCATTCATGAACTGATCACTGGACAATTTGCTGAGCAACAGGACACTGAGTGCTACTTTAACCTCGCGGTGTATCTTCAGACATTAATATCAGCCTACTCAGCGACTCTTGTTCAAGCATTATTTATAATTTAAAATCATTAAATTACGAAAGCAGCAATAATTATAAATTGCTGTCGCTGGGAGTGTACGATATCGCGGTGTTATCGGCATTTTTTTGGTTAATTTATTTAAATTTACAGCAAATATACTGGATGTTGCGTGGTAGCCACTGCGTATGAGCAACTTTTCAATAATAGCATTAAATATCCATTAATGCAGATGAATATTCGACGCTCAATCAACAGGCAACGCATTAATGTGTTGTAAATTAAGCTCACACGCATGTCATGCAACAACAACAACAACTGCGTGCGTACACTGGCAACGCCGCGAATAACGGTGTTGAGAGCATATCTGCAACGCGTTTATTGCAAGCAGCCGCATGTGCATTCAACCGAACAGTTCATTGCATTACTTAAACACGTGCCCACATACATACATACGCGTGCTTCCGAAAAGGTTAATGTGTAATGTGTGGGGCTCCTATATATGTTTGTATGCGCGTGCACACATACACATGCGTATTGTAATAATATAAAGATATGCCATTGTAATAATGGCAAAAATGCTGATGCTGCTGATGACAGTTGCAGCAGAAATTTAATTTATGCCGCATTGTCAGCCACATGTGGCACAAATGCACACTGGCATGTGTGTGTATGTGCATTTATGTAGGTAGGTGTACAAGCATTCCATAGTGTTCATGCTGTGCCATTGCGGTCGTTTTAAATTACAATTCGCTCTGGGGACGGCGCTGATGCTTCAGAGGTGAATATGCAAACATTATCATTCAATAAAGCATGGTGGTATGTGTGTTTACTCTCACACATACACACATGTATATATGTACCAGCGCAATCGTGTTTGCTCTAAAATGTGTGCGTCAACTACTGCCGAATGTGTTTGCTTTAATGAGGAAAGTAATCACTTTATAGTTGTAATTGTATTTAAAATTAGTAGGTGGAAATATTTTTTTAGAGGAGAGGCTTGTTGAAGTTTATTTGACATCAAAATAGGGTGTATTCAATGTAATCAGGAGACTCAGACTATTTCCACCATTTCGTTCACTAATGAAAAAAATTACATAATAGAGAAGCCGTCGATGTTGACGCCAAAACGTTTTTTGTTCTTTTAATAGGGGCCACCCTAGTGCAAAATCATTGCCAAAGTTAAAGAAATTATAAATAAAATCAATTTCATCTCGTCTTTGTTCTTTTAATGTGGGTTTCTCTTTTTTGCATTGAGTGTTTTCAGAGCAGCGGATTTTAAATGAATTTGCGTGACAATATCTAGCCAAAGCACCGAATTATATTGACGAAATCATTGAATTCGTTTAACATATATTTAAAATGGTCTTCCAAAACTTGTCTGTCCCAAACACTCTCAAGCCCTTGACATCCTTCATATTATATTTTATTTTATATACACCAAATTACCTGCGCATTTTCATTTGCAATATTAATCGCGAGTGTTAGTGAATTTTGAGAACCCTAACATTAAGGGGTTTAAACAATATATAAATATTATATTTTACTTATATCATTATTACATAAACAAAAAAGTATTTCGCGCGTTGATAGAATGTCTTTTGAAGGGGAAAAAATACAGTTAAAGCAAAGACTTGTTTTGATGGCGAATCAACTCAACCCAAAAGTGGTTCTTACCGGCGGAAACATTAAAAAATTCCTAAAAATGATTTTGGATGGCCCTAAACTAAAATTGTTCGAGATAACAGGCACTATTAAGATATTAGCTGAACGTGTACATCATTTCATTTACGAATATTTAGATATGAGAAAGCACTGTGTAAAGTGGGTGCCGTGCGAGCTCTCTTTTGACCAAAACCAATGATGGTTTGATGATTCGGAGCGGTGCAGGAGATACTCAAGCGTAGTAAACTCGAGTTTTTGCGTCGATATATGATAATGAAAGAAACATGTCTCCATCATTTCACACCGAAGTCCAATCTACAGTTACCCGATTAGGCATACGGTGAACTCCCTCCAATGCGTAGAAAAACAAACCCGTCGACTGGCAAGGTTATGACATTTGTATTTTGGAATGCGCGTGGAATAATTTTTATTGTCTACCTTGAAAAAGGAAAGACCATCAACAGCACGATATGAGTATTGCATAAAGTTATTGGAACGTTTGAAGGACGAAATCATCAAAAAACGTCCGTATTTGAAGAAAAAGAAAGTGCTGTTCCGAAAAGGTCATGTAAAGTCTCAGAAGTCATTGAAAACAGCAGTAAAAAGTAAGGTTCGGATGCGGCCGAAAATTTTATACTCTTTCAACTTGCAAAAACCAAAGTCGCGTAAATAATTTAAGGTGTAAAACCAATAATATAGAGTAAAGTCAACCGGATGCTCGAAAATCCTGATATTAGATATATGTATATGGGCTAAGCCAAGTTTTGCTCAAACTTAACTATTTTTGGCACAACGAATACTCCTACATATGTGGAAAACACTCTCACTTATTTCCACAGAGATAACTCACGTATTGCCGATATATGCGGTACAAAGTTACCCGGAAGTTCGAATATCTTTATTTTAAGTATATAGGGGCTAAGGGAAGTATTGGTCCGATTAAACCCGTTTTTGACATACAGACATAACATTAAAAGAGAAGGATTATTCCTTAATTTCAGTTATATATATAGTATATCACATATTGACATTTTCCGACCGATATTTTCGAGCAGAAGTCAACTGTAACGGGGTCTAAATGTATGGCTCTCTAATGTAATGGGATTTATATTCAAACTATTTAAAACTGAAATTGAGTTTTAGTACAACAAATTGGTCTCAAAAACATTGTTTTCATGTTGGAAGAGACCTTGCCATTTTCAAGATACCGAATAAAATTTTGCGCACGTCTTTGGACTACCGTGGCATATGGCCGCTGTACAAACTGACCGATCAGGATCAAGTTCTTATATAGAAATAATTGAAATATATCAAAATATTAATTGAAAATATATCAAAAATTTTGCATCCATTATTTTCGTAAACAACAGCAAAATCTTCAAATATACTGCACAGATCGAACTACTATACCATATCAACTGGGCGAACAAGACCATGCCCATGTATGGAAAAATTACCTATTTGACGAGATATCTTTACGAATTTTGAGAATTAAAAGACATGTCGTCCGAATGGACGAAGACACTCCAGGTCTAAAAGTATTCGACGCAATTCCCGCCGGGGGAAGCAGAGCAAAAGGAAGACCTCTACTCCGTTGGAAAGACCAGATGGAGGAGGACCTGGCTTCATTTGGAATCTCCAATTGGCGCCACGTAGCGAAGAGAAGAAACGACTGGCGCGCTGTTGTTAACTCGGCTATAACCCCCTAAGTAAAGAAGAAGAAGAATTTATGACCAACAGATAAGTTCTTGTTCTACCTGTATTGTTGGTCGCCAGCTGCCTATGACTCTTTATCTTTAACGCAGAGTAACCGTTGCTACTCAGCCATGGCTCTTCAATACAGATGTCGACGGTATGTTCCCAGACGAAACAAGAAATTGGCGGAAGCCGCTCTTGCGTGACGGAGACTGCTGGACTTTCATCTTTCAGGGTCTTCTCGAGAAATGCGATTTCCGCACTACCATTACTACTTCCGCAATTCTCTTCTAATAGCTGCTCTAAACTGAACCGTTATTTTACGATACACCTTCAGCACTAACCACGCCTGAAAGAATGGAGTGAATTTCCATATCCGTTGCGACATCGCGTCCCTTCTCCCTCGTCACTTTTGGAGCCTGAAGGTTATCCACGATGAAAGGAAGATGTAAGCCTAAGTCCGAGTATTAAGCCGGTATTAAGTATTACGGCATAATAATTTTTGATATTGTTGTAGATTCAAATTTGAATACTACATAATATTAATTAAAATTAATTATCAATATTAATTATTAATATTAATTTCACTTGAACCAGGTGAATACAAATAAGTCAGAATTTAAAATTAGATTTTAAGAAAACAACGAAAAGTAAACTTAAGTTATCCATGGAATTATTAAATCTAACCCAAAATGAAATGCTTTTATTTACCATTGACATTTTAATTATCACACGTCTTCAGCAAATATTGTTTAAAATTTATAATAAACCATTGAATGTGAATTCTAATAGCTAAGTGTGTGAATTAAAATGCAGCAGCCGGAGAATTCATTATATAATTCTGTGAACTGAAAGTGCACAAAGAAAACATATTTCGCAAATATTTTCCTACAAACAAAAGTTTTCGAAGTCGACTATAAAGTGAAAATTATTACTTACACATTAACTCACAAGTTCAATATGCCAAAAGTGAGCGCAAATATTTGTGTGCGAAAATCAATTGCAGCAAATTTCTTAATATAATAATATGAATTGATTTAATGTATGTATGTACTTGCATGTAAGCAATATGAGGAAAATTGAAAATATATGTATAGAGAAAGTGCTGAATACACTCTTCGGCTTCATCGTCAGTTTGACTGAGGTGATGTGTTCCCTGTCCACGCAGATGTAACCTAGAGCCTTGAGTCTGCTTCTGTAAATTGCTGGGCTATACAGAATTAGGTGTTCTGGGGTTTCCTGTTCTATGTCGCGAAACCGGAAGGTTTCCAAATCGAACAAATGCTTTCTGAGTTCGCAGTGCCCTGTATAGAGCGCGACAAGGAGGCGGAAAATGTCTCGGGTGAGGTTAATCATTTCCTTAAACCTTGCAAGGTTGCTCCCTCCCAGAAGCAACCTGGCATGGGTATTCCTGCTGTCTACTGTCAATGTTCTTTTCTCCCCATTCTCTCCTCCATGCGGAGCAGCTCTTTAAATGTGGTATCCCAGTGCAATGCATGGTTCTGGCACTATCATCCTGGTCGCTGCCACAGAGCGGGCTAGTTTGTCGGTTGGCTCATTGCCGGCTACCACGTTACGCCCTGGCACCCAGATTAGGTGTACCCGGTTGCACACTGATAGGCGGTTCAGCTTTCCTATACACTCCTCCACTAAAAGCGATGTCACGAACCAAAAATTTATCAAAATCTGTGGTTCGTGACATTGCGAGGGAGCCCTTGAACAAGCGCAAGGGGTGCGCAAAGATGTTCCCGAAAGTGCTCACTGACACCCAGAAATTGAGGCGAGTGGAAATGTTCCCAATAATTTGAACATGTGTGAAAGTGACCAAAAATTGTTTATTAACGTAATCACAGGGAACGAGTCATGGATCTTTGAGTATGATCACGAGACAAAGAGGCATTTTGAACGACAAAGGGGATCCCAGCAGTATGCATCTCGGCTCTCAAGGTTATTCCGGAGGACGCCTTCAATGCTTGGAAATCGCGCTGGCTGCGCTACATCGACGCAAAAGGAGCCTATTTTGAAAGTTTTTAAAGAGTTGTAACGATTAGTTCAATAAATTGACTCAGTCCTATTACTTTCCGGGCAAACTCTATATGGAGCAATGTCAGCCAGATGCTCGAAAATCTTTATAATTGTTATATGGGGTTAGGTCAACTTTTCGGCAAATTGTAACTGTTTTTAGGCACAAAGATATACTCTTATAAGCAAAATACGTTCTGTAAAATTCATTTCATATCAGAGACCTGCATTGAGTATGATCGATTCGGTTTGATCAGCCTCACTCAAAGCGGTCAAACTCAGCACAGCGGTTCGCTACAAAATTGTTCGATCGAGTTTCGTGCTCAAAACGAACGATCTCGATCAGTCGTTTTGATTGCTCTGCTTACTGATTGAAACTGATTTTTTGGTTCCGGTATGATGATTGGAAATGATTGTACAGAAAACCACGATCAAGTCCAATGATGCACAAAAACTCAGCCACCGATCAAGTGTGCGTTTGAATTGATTGTGATTGAACCAATCAGATCGAGAATTGCCCTGCGAATATGTATGTGCATAGTTGGTATGTACATATTTTTGTGTTTTAACGGAAACAAGATGCGATGCATAAAATTAACCAAAACATTACTGCATATGTTTCTTCATTTTTAACGCTTAAAACTAAAATTCAATTAATGCTTAAAATTAATAAACAAAGGTAATGCTTAAAATATTGGGGAACACAAATTTCAAATTTTAATCACTTCTTCATTGAGATCAACAAAAACTTAAAATTAAAAGAAGGTTTATTTTCTGGTTTCAATCTTAATCACTAAAACTTTTATAAAATGAATTTAAAAACAATAAGCTATCAACTGAACATGGTCTGAGCCTATTTCTTTTTTCAGTTATAATATTTTCAGCTAAACAAAAAGAACGCTCAGCGGCTGCGCTGCTGGCACGAACCACCCGGTATAACCAAACAGTATGATTGTGATCGAGCTGAATGCAAGCAGCATTCTCGATCATTCTTTGCTGCTCACCCAAGGCGTTCGATCGAGAAAAATCATGACGAAACAAGCAACAGTGATTGGAAATGAATGTTCGCTTTGAGCACGATCGCTTACGATCATTCATTTTTGTTGAAGCAAAGTTTTTCGTCATAAAAAATCTGAGTCAATGATCGGGTATGATTGAAAAAATTGTGATCGTTGCAGCTCTCTGTTTCATATAGTCCTCGGTAGTAGTTGTTAACCTCACCGTTATGCGAGGAGAGAGCATCTGATTTAATCCATTTTCACGCTGTCGGTAGGAATTCTTATAATATTTGCGTCGGGTTGTTGTAGCTTTAGTGGTTTTGGAGATATTTACATTAAACTTATTTTTTTTATTTTTATTTTATAATAATTCATATAACAAAAAGAGTTTTATTATATAAATACATAAACGCAGCACTGGCTACGAGGCCTTCAGCCGATTAAACTTATTAGATACTATTTACTATTAAAATTTGTTTGCCCATAGGTGTCCCTTGCTAGTGCGATCCCATGTGCCAAATTACGGTTTAATAACTTTTTGTGGGCGTGACAGTGGTCCGATTATGTCCATATACAATACCAAACGTCCTCTGCGAATGGTAGGCACCTTGTCGTGGTGCAGGGGCTTAGGCGCAAGGTATACTCGGCGCCCCCCGATCCTGTGTGGTCGGTGCTCCCAAGCACGGACCACGCGGGATGTCGGGTGCCGCATGCGTGCGCTGACCAAGAGCTACCACCTCCTAATACAGGGTGTTATGCGACTCCCGTGCCCATTGGAACTTCGCAGCCATGAGGTGAATGTGGCTGTATTCTAACGGAGCCTTCCCAACACCGGGCCGAATTGGGAAGTAACGGTGGCCTTACCGCGCCAAGGGGCTCTGGCGTGGCGGACCTTCCCGTTCCCCATTTTGAACGTAGACCCGACAGCTCACCCCGTTGAGCCAAGGGTCGTAAGAAAAAGATGGACAAAACAAAAATAAAAACAACTACAACAACAACAAATATGGACTTAGATGACGGACAATTGGCAACGGTTAAGGACAACGAACGCGGCAAAGAGAAGGAGAGCGGGGCAGCAGAAGGCAAGGGGGGTCGAGGGGCCAAGCGGATGCCTGGCTTCTTCAAGATCCTTACGTCAGAGGAGCGCTCGCTGTTTGAGGAGCACGCCAGGGAGGACGATGATGATGTGCCCTCTTGCAGCGGCGCTCACCTGGTGGTAACGCCTGATGCCGCTGTTGCCGCAACTAGCGACCCAAAGACCCCCGACGGTAGGTGCAGTGCGCCGGCTTCGGGCGAGTCACACCAGGCAGAGCCTGAGGGCGCTGGCAGGAAAAGGAGGAGAAGGCGCAGAAGAGGTGGGCAGCGCCCCTCCCCGCTGCCGGTCAACCCGGAGGGTGCGACGATCCCCACAGGAAGGGGATGAGTGGTTCCACTATGAAGTGGTACCTACGGCACCTCCGTGATGGGAAAACCCCGGAGGCAGCGGAGGCTCTAGCCAGGAGCGAGAGCAGAGGGAGCAACGCATCCCAGGCAAGCGGCAAAAACGTGCCAGTTCGTGCGCAATTTGGCAGCGGTAACAGCAACCGTGGCCCGGTCAGCACAACCCTGACCGCTATGCGAGGCGATAGCAGCAGGGCAACGCCCGCAGGCACGAATGCCCAAGCCGAGAAGAGGAAGAGCAGCCAAATCACGCCGCAGGAGCCCCCCCGTTCAAAGAGGGTGCGGGGCACGGACGCAAAGGCAGCCGGAGGCCAACCATCCGGACCGGCTCCTCACCGGGTGGAGGAGGGTCGGCGCGGTTATGCGGATGCTGTCAAAGGCACCCGCATGGCTGTCGTGCCTTCCAAATACCCGGCGGAGTCGCTAAAATCGGAGGAGCTCCCCGTGCTGCAGGACCTCCTCATGGACGAAGTGTCTAAAGGAGAGGATTACACGGCATCCTTCCTGGGCATCGACTTCAGAGGAGGCATGATGCAGGTGGACTGCCTGGACGAGTCGTCCGCTGACTGGCTGAGGGAACACGTTCCAAAGCTGGAAAGCTGGACGGGCCCTGTCCTCTGCGCGAAGAGGCTGGAAGATGTGCCAATCATGCATAGCATGACAATGTTCCTCCCTCGGTGCGGAGACAGGACCTACGAATACGCCTTGGGTCTGGTGAGGAACCAGAACCGAGGACTTAGTATCTCGGCCTGGTGTGTTGCCGGCAGTAAAAAGGAGAAGCTAGGTGACATGGAGGGATGGAGGTTGCACTTGTACATAGACGACGAGTCGTACAAGTATGTCCGGGCTGCGAGCTTCCGCCTGTTCTACAGGTACAGCACGGTCGTCATGCGGCCCTACAAGCCTGCTGACGCCGGGAGCAAGGAAGCCAGTAAGCCTGCGGCACCCCGGGAAATAAAGTAGTGAGGATGGAAGTGGACGAGATGGCGGAGCAGCCCTGCGGGAGCGGGTCTGGACAGGCAGTGCCTGTAACGACCACAGGCGTCCCCGGCGATGGCCGATACGCGGAGCTACCGTCCACACAGGAGCTCTTGGACGGACTTGGAGGCCCAGTGGACAGCAGTGCGGTTGACGGCGGAGAAGAGGATCTCTCCTTCCTCGAACCCATACTATGATGGCCGTCAACATGGAAATTGCCCAAGTGAACCTGCATCATGCGGCGGCAGCCTCAGCTGTCATAGCAAGCAGGTTCACTGCGGAGAAACTGGGCGCACTGCTGATCCAGGAGCCGTGGACTTATAAAGGAGAGGTGAAGGGCCTCAAGACGGAGGCAAACAAGGTAATCTGGGACCTCTCTAGCGAGAGGCCTAGGACGTGTATAGCTGTTAGAAGCAATATTGATTTCTTTTGCATTTCAGAGTTTCTGACGCAGGACTTGGTGGCGGTGCAGGCCAGGGACACTGAGGGCAAAGACTTCGTCCTGGCCTCGGCATACTTTCCGGGAGAGGCAGCAACGGCACCCCCGGCGGAGGTGGAAAGGTTGGTAGAGCACTGCAGGCTGCACAAGCTCCCCCTTATCATCGGCTGTGACGCAAACGCCCACCATTCGGAGTGGAGCAGCACCGACTGTAATGCGAGAGGTGAGTCCCTTTTAGAATATATAGTAGGCAGTAACTTAGCGATAGAGAATGTAGGGTGTGAACCCACATTCATTACTATAAGCAGGAGGGAAGTGCTGGACATAACCGTAAGCAATGAACCTGCAACCGGAATGGTCTCGCAGTGGAGAGTCTCAACTGAGCCCTCCCTGTCGGACCACAGAATTGTAAGGTTTGCGCTGAGGGCGGAGGTCAAGCTATTCCCTCCAAGACGTAATCCTCGAAGGACCAATTGGAGCACCTTCAGGGAGAGACTAGAAGAGGGACTGAAGAGGGAGGAGCAGGCTGACAGTAGCGTTACGGGCCCGGGAGTGGAGAGCAGATTGACCGCGCTCAACGGGGCCATCATCAACGCGTACCATGACAGCTGCCCCATAGGGGTGCCCACAGACAGGCGCAATTGCTCCTGGTGGACAAAGAAACTCGCAGACCTCAGGAAGAAGGTACGCAGCCTATTCAACAAGGCTAAGCGTACAGGGGTCTGGGGAGAGTATAGGAACAACCTGACTCTGTATAACAAAGAGATCAGGTCTGCTAAACAGGCTAGTTTTAGGAGGTTCTGTGAAAACGTCTCCACACCAGAAGCTGCTAGGCTGCACAAGGCTCTGGCTAAAGAGAAGACGGACACAGTGCTAGCCATTAAAAGGAATGACGGGACATTCACGACCAACGCGGAGGACAGAGCCACAGAGTTCTTGCGTGCTCACTTCCCGGAGACAATTCCGGCTTACCGGTGTCTGCCCGCAATCGAACACAGGCCGTCCCGCACTGATTGGGCTATCGCTAAACAGTTGTTTACTGCGGACTCGATCAGGTGGGCAACGGCCTCGTTCGAAAGGTTCAAGTCTCCGGGAGTGGACGGCATCTTCCCAGCGCTTCTACAACAGGGTGAGCAGATCCTGATGCCACACCTGATTAGGCTGCTGCGGGAGAGCCTTGCGTTGGCCTACATCCCTGAACCATGGAGGACAGCGGAGGTAATATTCATACCGAAAGTGGGAAGGAAGGACTACTCGATGGCCAAATCTTTCAGGCCAATCAGCCTAACCTCCTTCCTACTGAAAACTGTGGAGAAGATAATTGATTATCATTTAAGGTCGAAGGCGCTGAAGACTGCACCCCTGCATGCGGCTCAGCATGCATACAGAGCTGGCAGATCAACAAGCACGGCTCTGTACCAGCTGACCTCTGAGATAGAGATCTCACTGGAGAAAGGGGAGGTTATGCTATGCGCCTTCTTAGATATCGAGGGAGCTTTTGACAACACGTCTCATAGAAGTGTAGCCATGGCACTGGAGGGTAGAAATGTGGAAGCACCGGTGCGTAGATGGATAGAGGCGGTTCTGCGCACTAGGGTTGCTGAGACCACAGCAGGGGGCACAAAGATTCGTCTCGGCACAACAAGGGGCTGTCCGCAAGGTGGTGTACTGTCGCCCCTGCTATGGAGCCTTGTTGTGGACGACTTGTTAGCATTGCTAACCGTCAATGGTATCCGATGCCAAGGATACGCGGACGATATCGTGATTATAGCGAGGGGCAAGTTTGTGGACACTCTCTGTGATCTAGTGCAACGAGGTTTAAACCTAGCAATGGAGTGGTGCAGGGGAGTTGGACTAAGTATCAACCCCTCGAAGACCCGGGCTTAGGAACCTCATACTTGGGGGCAGTGAGATCGAGATGACCAACAAGGTAAAGTATCTTGGTCTTACGCTGGATTCCACTTTGCGGTGGAAACAGCACGTGAACCAAACCATGGTCAAGGCGACAAAGGCACTAATGGTGTGCAATCGTCTGGCAGGAAGATCCTGGGGTTGCAAGCCAAGGATTGTCAGGTGGTTGTACACCATGATTGTGCGACCGATAGTCACATATGGAGCGGTGTCCTGGGCCTCCGTGGCGGCACAGGCCTCGGTGGTGTTAAAACTATCGAGGCTTCAGCGGCTAGCATGCGTCTGCATGACGGGCGCTATGCGGACATGCCCAACGGCGGCACTGGAGGTCCTGCTGGAGCTCCCACCGCTCCACATAGTGATAGGTCAAGTAGCCAAGCATTCACTCCTGCAAATAACGGCAGAAGGATGCGGCAAAGGCAAAGCAATCTCGTCCCAGAGGATGGAGATGATAAGTGGCAACATTCCAATTGCCCTCCTCCCGAAGGACGGGATTACAAAAACAATAAATTTCACGAGGAAGTTCAAGGTTACCCTTGGCAGCAAGAGCGAGTGGAATGATTCCACTCTTGAGCTGGTGCTGAGGGATAGTACACTAAAGTGGTACACTGACGGCTCCAAGACGTCGGAAGGTATTGGTGCAGGGATCGCAGGTCCACGCACGAGGTTATCCATACCGATGGGCAGATTCTCCAGTATCTTCCAGGCCGAAGTCTTGGCCATAAGTCGGTGCATAGAGATAAATCTCCATCGCAACTATCGAAATGAGCGCATATCCATACTCAGCGATAGCCAAGCGGCACTGAAAGCGATCTCCGCTTACGAGATCAGATCGCTGCTAGTGCAGGAGTGCAGAGAACGGCTAAACAGGTTAGCGGAAGTGAACCAGGTACACCTAATCTCGGTACCAGGTCATAAAGGCATAGCCGGCAATGAACTGGCTGACGAGCTAGCCCGCTCCGCAGCCTCCACAAACATGGTAGGGCCCGAACCGTTCACTGGGGTGGGCCCCCACACTATAAAGGAGCTGCTGCGTAAGGAAGAAAGAGTGGGTAGAGAAGGTCATTGGCAACGGGCGCATGGCATGCGGCATGCCAAGTTGCTAATAGGGGGGTACAACCTTAACAGGTTCAAATCAATAATAAACCTCCCAAGGACTAAACTCAGACTCTTGGTCGCATTCTATACCGGCCACTGCAAGTTAAATAGGCACCTACATAACCTAGGACTAGCCTCTTGCGGCAACTGCCGGTTCTGCGACAGGGAGCCTGAAACCCCGGAGCATCTGCTAATCGACTGCATCGCAGTCTGGAGACGCAGGTCTAAGGCCCTTGGAACCATATTTCCAAATAGGGATCGCATCGACTCACTAGCTCCCAGCAAAATCCTAGAATTCATCGATTTGCTGGGGCTTGGGGAGTCCCTGTGAGCTAGGAGGGGGCATAATAGACTCAAGGTCGCAGTGCATACCTCAATCTAATTCTATGTTCTATGTTCTAATACCAAACGTCATAAGATGCCAAGGAACATGTCAACCAAGTTTCACAAATATATCTTGACTTTTACTCAAGTTACAGCTTGCCCGGACGGTCAAATAGACAGTCACACGGATTCAACTCATAATTCTGATCATTTAGATACACTGCACTATGGGTAATTTGGCCGATTTCATGGTATTAATTAATAACTTTTGAACTAAGTAAGATTTTTCGAAACGGTTTTTTTATTATTGTTATAGACACCGATAGGAATATTTTTAGAAAAATGGGCGTGGCTCCGCCCCTTCCCTGACGAAATATTATTTATTAACTTTTAAACTAAATAAGATTTTTTGAAACGGTTTTTTGTATTAGTCTTATGGAGATCGTTGGAAATAGTTTTTGGTAAAATGGGCGTGGTTCCGCCCTCCCATTTGGATAAATTAATCAAAAACTTTTTAAATAAATAAGATTTTTCAAAACAGTTTTTTTTTATTATTGATATGGACTCTGTTGGAAATAGTTGTTGTATAAATGGGTGTGGTTCCGCCCTCCCAGGACGAGAAACAATTTTTTTTATTTCATATAGAAAAGTTGATAAAGTGACAACCAAATAATACAATAATAAGCTTATAAAATATTTTCATTCTCAAGGTCTTCGTCAGACATAAAATAAAAATCGTCAATTTCATCTCCAATTTCCTCAATTTGATCCTGGCCTTCAAAATTGCACAATAAAAGGCTTAAAACTTCTGAAGGAAGTTCCATACTTTTATGCTTCCGAATTCGCTTCATTAGGTTTGTTGAAGAAATGACAGGATCAGAAGTATCTAAGGCTCTATTGAAAACATCCATGAAATTATTGACACGACTATGCTTCCGTGCGTGATGCAGTCTATCTGCTTTATAAATTTTGTTGCGTGCTTCCGACGCTTCTTCTCCGAAATATCCAACGGGAAGTATTGTATTTTCCATAATTTGCCTTGAATGGACAATTATTTTGTGAACAGTTGCCGTCATTGGCAACCATGGATAACAATCCACAATTTGTTCCCCAGTTTTAAAACAAAATTGTTCAAATTTCTCCAAATCAATCGGCAGTTGACAAGACAAGCAAATTAATATAACTCTTAAGTTCCGAATTATTTCTTTATCAACTCCGGTAACTTCTGCAAATGTTTCAAAATTGGTAAATGCTCGCCGTGCCGTGTTTCCATTGTTTGTATTGCCAGATCCATTTTGTTTTGGCTTATCGACCCTTAAGCCTAGCCTCTCCCAAAACATACGCTGAATTTCCTTTTTCCGATCTGCAATCGTTTTTTTGTCCACAGATGTTGTCACTCGCCATTTCTGAACAGTTAACTTATAACCGGCGTGTAATACAAATTCAAAACATCTTATCCAGCTATGAAGCGGACTTAACCCGTGTTTTAAATTATCTAAAAGTGGAACAAACTCGAGGCACTTAAAATTTTTGTTGGCAAGGAAGTCCTTAGGTGTTGCATTACATATTGGGCATGCTTGAGAAGACGTTGTATTTGTCAGTGCATTGAGCACTTTTCCATCTATGACAGTCAAATGAAGTTGAAATTTTATGTTAATGCACTGCCTGTCGTTGAACATTATTTTGCATGGTAAAAGTTTCTTAATTTCTTCTTTGATGTTCAGGTCCTCTTTTAATATGGCTTCTCTTGTTTCTTTCAAAAACTCCAATTTGAGAGGGCGGCAAAATCTTATCGACTGTGGAGTACGGTTATTCCATAAAACAAGTCCAGAAGCATCAATTAGTCGAAGAGGCATTACGGTTGAGGCAAATAGGCTTGCATCTGAATCGCATGATCCTTGGTCAGCATAGGCCTGGTTATAGTTCGACTGCCCGGTACTACCATCGAACCCATAACTTAGGATTAAATTAGCTGATATAAAATCTACCTCCTGCTGCCTCATCGTATTCATAATGACTTCTTCTTGAAGCACAACAATTCGAGTAGCCGTATGACTTAAAAGATCTTGCATTGGGACCTTTGCTACAGTATCGCTAATGTATATATTAGCAGGTCTACAAAGCTTTTTTGTTCAACAACATCTTTATATAGAGGGTATATGTCGGCATCTCTGTGCTTAGCATCGTCCCTAATTGCGCAGTACTGCTCCTTGCTTAAGCCTTGATCTAATAAAAGGGCCAATGCTTCGTCCTTTGATGCACGAATAGGCTGCTTAATAGGGCATTTCAAAATCTCCCTTATATCCTTTGCCTTTTCCGGACTAATTGCAAGAGTATTAAGGACTACAGAAAGATCAATGAAACCCTGAGATCGGGCAGCTTTACTGGCTGTTTGAATTAACAAGGAGACGTTGCAACCGTGTGATTTAGATAGAGCTGCAGCTTCTTTCCTCTGTGCTTCTTCTCCTTTAACCGAATAAGCCAATTTCGGGCGTCCAATTTGGCGTTTCTCGATTTGATTCGATTCAGAGAAACAAAGTTTTATTGCACTTTGCAGCCAATTTGCATACTTCTTCTCAAAATATTTTTTGTTTCTCTTGCATATCTTCCATTTACCATTTATATTTAGGCAAAATAAACTGCTTTTCTTTTTCAAATAGTTGTTGTGTTTTACAACATCAATGTCTCTACTTATTTTGCTCGAAAGAAAATCAAGAATTGATCTTTCTTGGTTTGAGTTCTCCGTCTCCTTAAGCCATACTTCAAAAAGCTCCGCGTTCGAAAACTCGAAGATACCTGACAAAAAACGAAATTACGCAGATTGTGCGCATTTGTGCACATTGAGACAAATTGTCTTTTATTCATAATTAATGGCTCTACGACATATACTGGACTTAAACTGTTACAACGAAATGTATTTTTTGTAAGTCTACGTAAAGTTAATTTTTTTTTTCAAAAAATTACCTTTTAGACCTGTTTTAAAATTGGCTAAATATTAGTAAGACATGCACATATCAAAATATTAGTACGCACAACATATAATACAAACCAGTATGATTGTTTTCCATCATAAATTGAATTAATAAATTGTTTAACTTTTAAGTATCGCACTTTCAAAGTAACTAACCAAAAACTGCCTTTTCTCAACCACGTGCTTTTGGGCTGCAACAGCTGACTTTAACAGTGCATAGCCTTAACAGTGCACTGTTAATTAACATTTTTGGTATGGAGTCATATGGAGCCATCTGTTTTTAATATGTTTACTTAAAAAAAACCCAAATATTTAACCTTCGATAAAATGACTAAATACCATGAAATCGGGCAAATTCCCCATAGTGCACTGATGGGTTTCTGAAATATTATCATATATTTTCATTATTAGCAAATTATTGAAGTTCATATTGCATTAAATTATAATATATTTTTACTTAAATATAATCCCGCCTGACGCGACTGGGCTCCACATAAAAAATTATTCCTTACGCCTCTGATTGGTAAGCAACTGTTGAACGGAATAATTAATATTTTAACTGTTATTTATTCACGTCAAATGCTTTTATTTATTCATAATAACAAGCTGTCAGGATCAAGTATATGTCAACCATTTTAGTTTTCAAACAAGTAAAATGTAAACCCATTTTCGCAGTATTTATTTACTAAAATATCAAAAAAAGACACAAAATTAAAATGGCTAATAACCGGGTAACTGTCGATGTATTTATTATTGCTTTCATGCGAACGATTTGTGTAAATACAGCTATCCATTTAACAAAAGTATGTTGTCAACATTTATTTCGGCAATTGTAGCAATTAAACAATAGGTATGCGAAAACACCGCTCAAAAATTATTCACTAATATTTTATTAATAAATTAGTTATGCATTTTGTAGCAGTATTTGGTGTTACAACTATTTTTGGAATTATTCTCACGGCGAATTTTGGTATTTTTCATGCAAAAATGTAGGTCAATGATATTTTTAGCTATGTATAGGAGGGCATTGCTCAATTAAAATCGTGTTTTAATATTATTTTTACTAATGAAAGTGCTGGTTTTGAAGCGTTATAATTTATCTTTAAATTATTTATTGTTCTGAATTTCTGGCTTTCATTCCTAATGCGTAGAATTTTCGACCGTCATTGCATGTATCTATTTTACATACATATGTATAACTGTAGATTTTGCATAAATAATTGCGTATATTTTTTATATGTATTTCACATTTTGATTGTCACGTTAGTTTGAAGTTGTATACCCAGCAGGGACACTTAATAAAATTCATTTTGTAAATGATCCATTTTAATTTACAAATAGTTTCGAAAACTTTCACAACCAGACACATGAAGTTAAACGTTAAACTCAATTACATAAAAAGGTTGAATACCTTACAAACAAAGTATAAAGTAGTAGGAAAGCAATTTTCATTATTGATTTAATTAATGATAAACTCATGTTTAAAAGGTAGTAGTTTGGAAAAGACTAGTGGTTTTGGTCTATAATATATGACATCATCTACATCATTACTTATTCCTATATAAACTTTACGATCAAATACCGATCAAACTCCATTTTTAGCGAATGATTTTCAAGTAACCTTGTATGCTCATTCCTTTGCTAAATAACATTTGGGCGCACACAAGGAAACCGAAAATTCTATAAATACATAATTTTTAAGATATCTTAGCCATGCTTTGACTTCACTTTCAGTAAAATAACAGTTCAATTAATAAGACCCGCTGTAAAACTCAGTTTTTTAGAAAAACTAGTTTATTTTTATACTCTTGCAACCTGTTGCTACAGAGTATAATAGTTTTGTTCACCTAAACATCGCATGTATTATATAAGACTAAGCGAGATAGATATACTTGTATGATAAGTAAAATTTTGATATCTTATCCTTATTACGTTCGTAGATGGGCGTAATCGGGCCACTGTTCCCTTAATCAAAACCCCATAAAATGTCATAATTAAGCACAAAATTAGGATATAAAACTGTACTTTGGTACAGAAGATCGCAGTAGTAGGGGTACCAGTGGGAAAACATTTTTGGAAAAGTGGGCGTGACTTTGCCAACTTATAAGTTTAATGTACATATTTCCTAAGCTATTAAAGTTACAACAGCCAAATTCGCTAAACAAAAATACTATAAGAACTCATAGCGACAGTGGTAGAATGGATGGAATCGGAAGATGCACCCGCTCACTCTCTATATAATGGTAGTGTTAAAAACTACTAAAAGCGCAGACATTAAATTTAACCTCCGAGATGGTGTGAGAAGGCTTTATGGGAGTCGGTGTGAAAATTGGACGATAGGCGTGGGCGCACTGCCCACTTTTTAGTAAAATCACATATCTCGGGACCCGACCAACCGATTTCGACAATACTTAGTAAGTGATATGTTTCACATATTCCAGTGTCACAGTGTAAAAATGGAAAAATTGGACAACAACCACGCTTACATCCCATATGACACAATTTTAAATTCAATTTGATTTTTTCACTTTCCAGTACACAAATCAGGAAGCAATTGATATAACGGGCTAAAACTTTGCACTAATAATTCTTTTAAAGTATGCCACCTTGTGACCAAAAATTGATTAAAGCCGCTAGGTACCGAATATGTGGAATATGTGTGTGAATTGAAAATCAGAAAGAATCCTTTCTTGACAATAGTTACTCTGTGTATCCAGGTGACTTTATTGCTTGGCATTTCATCATGGAAAGATTTACGCCTCAACAACCTTTACAAATCGTTCAATTTTATTACGAAAATTATCGTTCCGTAAAGAATGTGTTTCGCGCGAGTTGCGTCGTCAAACGACTCCACCACGTTAAAACCAAAGAAGACAAGTATCTTCTAATTTGTATGTTTATTTAAGATATGCTGGGTCGTTGATGCTGAGGAATGCCACGTCAGCACAACGACTACAAGTAAAATTAGCGAATAAGATTTTTGTAGAGAAGAAAAGAATAAGTAATAAACTGGACGGCAAGCCGCTCTGTACGGTATTAGCTGAAGTTTTATTTAAGCGGAATATATTTTAAAAACGTAATTCGCGCTTCGCTCAATTTACGGACACCATCACCCATATTGAGACCCATACAGCTTGGGTAAGAATTTAAGCCGCTTTTGTCGAGCTTATAAGAGCTATGGGCTCTTCAAAATTTTTAAAACTTCGTGACGTTTTCGAGCCAAATTTTTTTAAGAGCTGAGGCCCATTGATGGTTCAATAGGTAAAAAATTTCTGCTTTTAGGGCGAAGAGCAGCCTGAAGTCATTCAAGAGCTTACATTTCAGACAGAAAAAACAACGGTTTGGCGTGGTTTGTTGGAATCATTGGTGCACATTTCTGCAAATATGATGCCGGTGAGAACGTAATCGGCTAGCTAGTGATCTCGATGACATTTGGTTTCAACAAGATGCCGCTATTTCCCTCACATTGCATTAATTGATGAATTTTTTGAGAGAACACTTCATATAATTTCACGTTTTAAGCCGATCGATTAGCTACCAAAATCGTTTGATATCACATCGTTAGACTCTTTTCTGCGGAAATATGTAAAGTCTAAAGTCTATGATACGGCTTCGATTTAAGCCTCGGGGCAAAGCATCACGCGATTCATTCGCCAGTTGCCAGTCGCTCAAATGAGTCATCAAAAATTGGACTCAACGGATAGACCATCTGAGACGTAGCAGCGGACAACATTTGAAAGAGATAATCTTTGGAAAGTTAAACTCCTCCCGAAAGAAATAGGGAAGCTAGAAATAGATCGCCCTTTATATCTGAAAGAGAAATTCCCCGAATTCATCGAGTAAATAATTAAAGAGGAAATATTTGTGTTTCCACAAATACGGAAAATGATAAAGGATAAGAGCTTTGAAAAAAAACTGATTGATCTTAAAAAACTCGCCTGGAAATTTTAGAGATTATAAATAGACCTTCCATTAGCCAAATATTTAAGAAAATCTTAAGTGTAGCATAAGTTTGTACTTTTTGAGAAAATGTATATTCTGAAGTCACAAAAAAAACTGACTTGTTATTATAAGTCATGTATTAAGACTAAAGTTTGTTTTTTTGTGAATATGTAAATAAATATTTTAATTTCGTAATTTTCCAAAAAAAAACGGCCTATTTCTGAATTTAGAATAGAGTTTTGATGCACAATGCGTTATCTAAGTAAATATGCATGTATCTCCTGGACCATTCACCTCTTTAATTATTTATCGGACAGTGCTCTCAGTAGTAACGACACATCTTCCATATTTGCTTCTCTTATTCTCTAATAAAATGATGCCGAATTTCAGCCACACTTTTCACAGCTCAGGAGGACTAAGTTCAAAGAGAGTTTAATTTAAAGTTTTCAAAAATTAATTTCATGCATGGCACACACACAAATCCAGAGTCATCGTTTGTGCCAGCAGCTGGCTGGTGTTGTTTCTCCTCACCAAAGCATTTTGCTCGCATGTGAGTGTACGAGGGCAGTACGATACCGCTTAATAGTGCGACTATTGCAAGAGAAATTCAAAATGTTGTAGTGCATTTTCGTAGACGCCTTCAGTCAAAATCTAAGTTGAGGTGCATAAGTAATTTTCTTTTGAACGCGGGTAGAAAAATTGAAATGAAAAATAGAAATATCAGTCGGTGATCCAATTTTTGGTTTTGGAAGGTAAAGGTGAAATCCTTAAGCTCAGATTGATGTGAGATTAAAAGTATTTGATATAGCTTCATGACTATCGACGAAACATGGATCCACTGGCATGCACCATTTACTAAGGAATACTCGAATCGGTGGCGAACCTGCTTCCAATAAGACTCAATAAGACTTTCCAACGGGATGAAAAGGTGATGGCCATCGTTTTCTGTGATTGTGAAGGAGTGATCTATATCGACTACTTGGAGAGAGGGCAAAACGGTCACTGGCATAGTACAGCCGAATTATTAGGCCGATTTGATCTCGAACTGTTGTTTATTGTCCCATTTGCCGAAGAAAATGTACTCTTCCCCCAACGCATCAGCTCACACCCCAGCCAAATTGTTGGAATTAGGTTATGAACTGTTTCCTTATTCATTATATTCCCCAAATTGTGCTTCGTGTGAATTGTTTTAGTTTACAAACTTGAAAGTTATAGATATTTGGGTGTGATTGCCACCACGAAGATCTCCTTTAAAGACCTCCTGACAGCTTATTGTTCAAACGGGTTAAAGAAATAAAGAAATTGGAGCATCGATGTCTCAAGTGTATCGAGTTAGAAATTGACTAAGTTAAAAAATAAATAGTAATTTTAATATTTTATATTTCTGATCTTCGTTTGTGCGTTAAGTACTTATTGGGCCACCGTGCTTTGAATGTTTTGTTCTTGCGGGACTTTATTTCGGTATTTTAATAAAATATTTACAGTCTTTATTTCTTTTGTTTTCAAAATGTTTTGGGGAGGGAGCAGCCACAGGGTCAATAAGCTGAAAATACTGTAATAATACAAGGTGAGTAAGGAAAGCGAAAAATGCAAAATAGTGAGGTGGAGAGTGTTAATAAATATATTTACTATAGTGGAAGCACATCACTGTCACAACAACAATGACGCCATGTTGCATTACGAGGCCAATCGCACTGTTACATTACTAAAATGTTTGACACAAGTTCGCAGATACCGTAAGATCAGACGGACTACGCTTCATTCATGTTTTCTCCATAAAATACACTTACACATGCATTTACTTACATTTAGTATTACTGTTATAAAATAATTTTCGTTTCACACTCTTTTAATTTCCTTTCCGATTTTATTTTTATACTCTTGCAACATGTTGCTACAGAGTATACTAGTTTTGTTCACCTAACGGTTGTATATATTACCTAAAACTAATTATCGGGATTATCAGACGAGTTGACTTGAACAACAATTTGGTTGCTTGGTGTTTTTTTATAGTAGGGGGAAGCATCAAAATCCGGATTGTGGAACTTTGATCCGCTATACCCAACCCACTCCCAACTCAAGACTCTCCCACGGAGCCACTGGCTAAGTATTACTTCGTGTGAGGGACAGGACATTTAAGTCTCCTCTTTTCTCAGTTCCGTCATTGTGAATGCTGACGCTTCGCTAACAGCTTTCCATTTATCAGTCGACTGACACATGAGTATTATAATTATTGACCGTAAAATTATCGCCCTGACATATTTTGGTGCTCTTGTTCCTCTTCTCTGTGTTTGCAGATACTGGCTTAGGCGCTGATAGCTGATATAATCCCTGGATGTCAATGGAATACAATTTGCACCTTCTCTCTACTTTACGTTCTCTGGCCCGGCGCGCTTTTCAGATTGCATCGCAAACAACGGCCACGGCGCCATGGCGGTTTTGTTTACTTTTTGAATTTTTTAATTCGTAATATCTTTTGAATGGAAAGTCCAATTTAAAAACTATTTTATAGGTAGTTAAATGGTCTTGACCATAAAATAATTTATTTGGATAAGGATTAATATAAACACATAAATAGCATGGTCTGAATTTGGTTAGCATTTTCATTAATGTTTAAAATGAAAGAAGTTATTGTAGTGACATAACTACAATAGTTGGACATATGCTACCGGGGAGTTTTTTGTAGACATTATGATGTTCTTCAATATTGTTGTACATTATTTTGTTCTATCGCTAATAGTTTCGGCAGCGCATTCGACGAAAGAAATTTTAAGACTAATTTTTCTACTCTTTCGGTTACATTGTTCAAATTTTACCAAGGATCCCTAATTTTTTTCAAAATGAAATGTAGCCTATATCAAATTGGAAGAATGTAGCATTCTACTGATGGAAGAATTTTTTAAATCGACCCAGTACTTTTTGAGCCTATTCATTACAAACATATAAACATACAAAAATAGGTAAAAATCTTTACTCTTCATAATATTAGTATAGATGGCTCTTTTGTATGGCATCTTAGTCACCAAATCCAATCTAACAAGTTAGAGTCGATACAAAAACAATTTTTACTTTTCGCCTTAGGGCATTTCCGATGGGATTCTAGGTTAAATTAAGTCTTCCTCCACACACTAACCGTTTAAAACTTATGAATCTACCTACACTTTCGAGTCGTAGAGAAACGCTTGCTATTACATTCTTAGTAAGAACCCTGAATTTATATTTAATTTGAGGCAGTTTAGACCCTTGCTGTTAAAATCTGTATATAAAATTGTCGCACCAGTTTGGCCGGTAGGGTTATAATATAATAACATTTTATTAGTATGTGGCATATTAAGGGTATGTGGCTCGTTAATAATATGTGATCTTGGCAAAAATAGTTGAAATTGGGACAATACTACCAGCAACTCCCATATATATGGGTCAAATAATGATTTTCGTTTTTCTAATAAACTAATGAAGAATAAGTCGGCCAGTGTGTGACTTGTGTATTCACGAAATTCCTTGATAATACGTTTTCAAGTTTACCTGAGCAATGTCCAAGTAATGCAATCAACGCGTCCCTTTCTTTTATCCCGATATGAGTCGTATGATGATTTCGTCTTTTCACCTAAATTTAGACCGTTCAATTTGGTCAAAATGTGATATTTTAAAGAAACAAAATGGACAAGTTTTCCTAATAATTGACTTAGCGCTGAATTAGAAGTGGTTTATATCTTGGTCAAAACCTCATATTCTTAATATAAAGAATTTCGATCCTCTGTTTAACGTTTGCCATATTAACTGAAAATAATAAATTTGGCCTCTTTCGTCGGGTTAATATCACATACAAGGTATGTCGCAAAAGAAAAGAAACGGGACTGTTAAAAAAACAACAAAAAATTAATATTTTTCAAAAGTTATACTTTTTTATTCAAAGTAGTCTCCTTGTGTCTCCATACAGCGTTTATCCCGGTCAATTTCAAATGAGTGTTTAAGGTCATTTTTCGGAATGCTCTTGAGAATATCGGTCGTCACCTTTTGGATAGCTGAAATGTCCTGAAACCAGTGTCCTTTTATGGGCAAATGAAGTTTTCCAAATAGGTAAAAGCACAGGGTGCCAGATCAGGTGAGTAGGGTGAGTGATTAATGGTTAATATGGACTTTTTTGTTAAAAAATCAGTAACAAACGTCGACCGATGACACGGCGCATTATCGTGCAACAGGCGCCAGGACCCTGTCTCACGGTATTGAGGTCGAGCACGACGAATGCGTGACAAAAGACGCTTCATAACACCAAGGTAAAACACAGCATTAATCGTTTGGCCAGGAGGGACGAGCTCTCGGTGTACAATACCCTCGGAATCGCAAAAGCAAATCAGCATTGTCTTTATTTTTGACTTCTGAAGACGACCGACTTCTGATCATCTCAGAAGTCCTCACGACCTTCTTGGAATCTCTTAAACTACTCATGCACATTACTACGGGATAGGCACTGATCACCATAAACTTTTTTCATCATTTTAAATGTTTCAGTAAACGTTTTCCCAAGTTTAAAATACAATTTAATATTTCCTCTTTGTTCAAAATGCATTTTACGACCGATGACCAAAAACTGCTGTCACTTTTTGATCGAAAACATCGATTGTAGTTATCCAATTGTTTTAAAATTTTTACGAAATGTCAACAAGAGATCAAACTTTTTATTTCACATACCCATCAATAGATGGCGCCACCAGAAAAAGCTATATTTAAAAAGTTCTGTTTCTTTTGCGACGGACCTTGTACATATGTACCACTCATTCGAAGACGTTTTTAATATAATTTTAGCTGACGCGAACGGTTGCAACCGACCTTAGCCCTTTCTTAATTCTTTTATTTTGCTGTTGTTTTGCTGGCTGTGCTTTCAGAAATTTGTGCATGCGTTAATTTCTGTTCATTTGCTTTACTTTGCACCGTTTTTTCGCATTAATCGCGCACTTGACACCATCAGCTCCGCCAACAACACCAACACGGACAACCACTGCCGGCGCCGTCGGTGTTGCCACTGTTGGCTGTCGACTCCGCGCGGTGACTGGCTGCCAGTTGTTCGTTTATGGCCGTGCCGCAATCTTGACTGGTGTTGGCTTCTGCATATTGCCGCGCATTTTTTGCATATTTCGCATACTTCGCTTTATGACTTGACTGACGTGTCGCCCTGTGCCGTTGCTGCCGCTATTGCCGGCTGCAGGCCTTACATCAGGCGTATGGCTGGTGAGCATATGTGTTGGTGCGGTGCGTGTGTGTATGTGTTGTGAAAAAATTTTGATTGCAAGGCAAAAGCACAGCACTGCACTTTTAAGCAGCTGGCAGCGTGTGAAATGCGCTTGTGTATTTAAGAGGAAAACTTCATAAGTGCACGCTGTGGCATGTGAAATGTAAAAATAATTATGTGTTTTGAAAGGACAAACAGGAACTTTTGAAAGAGTCGCTGCTGTGTTTTTGTTGAGACGAAAATGAAAAAAAAAAAAAATGGAATGGATTTATTTAAATACTTAATTTTTGTAATTTGTTTTCTCCAAATTGAATTTTTCTTTGCTTTCACATTTTCATATTGTGAAGTCGGATGATTATACATATATACAGCTGGGCCCACTGAAAAAGCAGTGAACTGGCCTATATTTATCAGATTGATAAATCCTACAAATACAATTAAATTACTTACTTTCACATAATAACGAAGAGCTAAGTTTGAGTGTAACTGGATATTTTATACTCACGCAACTTGCCAGAATTAAATTCAAGGATATATGTGCCTTTAGTTGCATAAGGTTTGTAAAGGGTGATCCATTTCAAGGTTCCCTACTTAAAAAGACCCAGAAATTTCATATTTGTCAGGGACTATTTATTATCATTCGAAAGAAAATTCTTTGGCATTTATTGTCTTCCAAATGTTGACCGCGACTCATGTCTCATGACTCGTTCGAGCATTTTGACTGGAAACTGGTGAATGACACCCGACATGTATTGCTCCAAGTCTTGGATCGAAGCTGGATTGCTCGCATAGATTTTAGACTTTACATATCCCCACAAGACTTTACATATCACACGATCTTGGTGGTCAATCGACCGGCCCAAAACGTGAAATTATCTGTTCACCGAAGTGTTCTCTCAATAAATCCACGGAGAATTTGAAGACGGCAATTGCTTTGAAACATAGTGATTGATGTCCCCCCATAACTTTTCTTAAGATTTTAAATCCGGAAACTGAGCTGGCTATGGCATTAAATCAATCTATAATCCATGATCACATCGATCGCATGTATGTATGTGCCCACACCACTATATGAAAAGCAAGCCGTTATTAAAATGTTTAGCCCGTCGTATTTTACTGTCTTCAAAGTCTGATATTGAAGATATTTCATTGTTAGGGGGGACAAACAGCCTCTCTAGTACTTTTTACATCAAGCAAGATCAGTTTAGATTAATTTGTTCAAAGTATATAACACCCTTTCGACATTGGCCAGTTTAAAAAATTTTTGGTACACTCCTACTGCGCCTTGACATGTCTTTGGTTAAATAAAAGCACCTTTCGTAGGCTTCGCGCATTCAAACTTTCTATCAAAAATCGTCGTCCAATGATTTTATCGCTGATCTCCAGTTTCAGCTCCGCTTTTATTTTCCTGTTCATATTTTAATACATTGTATACTATCCATACCATACCAGCAGAAAGAAACTAACGTCAATAAATTCTCATCATACTGCCAGGATTTCCAGTCTCACTGGATGTCTAGATCTGCCTTAGTTTTACGAGTAATAGAAAAGAAGAAAGCGGCATACATATAACACTATGTAGCGGACTGCAGAGTTTTTAAAAAGAGAAATAGTAGCTTAATTTATGTGGCTTCGAAGCTTGTCTCACATGTTTCGCAACTTTTTAACTCTTTTATTAATGACTCTCTCATAATCATGTTAAAGATTTCCATCGCTTACGGATTATTATGCATCTGCCCTTATTGTATCACACATCCGGGTAGCCAATTGTTAGCTCCAAGCCATTACATTGTCTCCAACGTGTTTTATCCGTTGCTTAAAGTGGTATTGTTGGATAGATTCACTTGGTCGGCACTAGCAATATTGTTTTCCAACTGACTGAATCTATTGAATACCAAATTCATCTGACCAAATTAGCCGTTTCCCGTCGGTGCTGTCTGGCGAAACTTAAACATGCCTTCACATTTTTCTCCGACAATGCAGGTTTACTTTTTTCACTGCAGCAAAGCACCCTATTTTTTAAAATGCTCTTGTCTTTTATCACATTAGATATCATATTTTGAGCATCCGCGTCAGTTAAGAGTCAAAGACGGCCTCTAAGATTGTTTCAACCGAAAAATTGCATCTTTTTCGGACGCGTATGATTACCAACCAACTTATTTTAAGTTTCTTAGCTATTAACCGGAACGAATTACAATTTTTTTTATCAAAAACTGCAAGATGGCTATAATCGCGTATATCTGCTGGCGGTAATTATGCCGAAGATCGAACTTTCCAAAACAATTTTTTTTAACTTTAACGGTATATTAAGTCTGCCACGAAGTTTATAACACCCAGAAAGAAACATTGGAGACCCTACATATAAATTATATAATGGTTTGTCAAAAAAGTCGTGCGGTATTTTCGCTAGTTGGCGCTGAAAGCGCGTAGTTCTAGTTTTATTCGTCGCATCGCGTCATACTATACCTTTTTGGAAAGCTCATTTCACGCGCTAACACGTGTTTGAATGATTGTCGTTTCTTTTAAGTCGTTCGTGAGTTATATCGTCGCAAACACAGAGCAAAATAAAGAGAAAATACGGCATATTTTACGGTACTACTACGATAAAGGCAAAAATGCATCTCAAGCCGCCAATAAAATTTGTGCAGTTTATGGACCCGATACAGATTCCATTTCCACCGCAAAACGATGGTTTCAACGTTTTCGTTCTGGTGTAGAGGTGGTCGAAGATGCGCTACGCTCCGGATAGCCTGTCTCGAAATCCTTCCAAATGTCACCTTATTTTTTGGGCATAGTATATAAAGCCGCTGTTGATGGTCCTTTCTTTTTCAATGTAGTCAATAAAATTTATTCTAACTACATGCCAAAATATAGACGCCATAACCGTATCAGCCAACTGTTGCGTTTTTCCACACTTTGGAGCGGGTTTATCGGTTGTGCAGTCGACACTCGGATGACCGTCGATTGAACTGCGGAGTAAAATGGTGGAGCCTTGCTTCATCCATTGTCGCATATCAATGCAAAAACTCGGACTTTTTAAGCTTGAACATCTCCAAAAACTGCTCCGAATCTTCAACTCCTCGTTGTTTTTAGTCAAAATTAAGCTCACGTGGCACCCACTTTGCTCATAGCTTTCTCATATCCAAATATTCCTGAATGATATGTACATATTCAGTTGACATCTTCACTCTTCGGTCAACAGAAAATTGTTTTGTGCATTTTTTTTTTGCGTTCGTAGGTAACAATCTCTTTTGGGCGTCCACTTCCAAGTTCACTGTATTCGGTGCTCATTTCACCACGTACAAACACCAGAAACTCAAGTATGCTCCATTAAAATAAGTGCTGATAGCTGGGCCAGAGACGATTCAAAAAAGCAGAGGTAACTATTTTCGGATTATTTAGCCAAAATATTCTCCGCATATGAAACACACACAGATTATCCTACTACTTCCAGTCAAGAAAGCGAAGAAATCACAAGTTGCACAAACAGTGAGCTAAGTGAGGAATCAAAAATTTGAAAAACAAAAAATCGCCCGGTTACGACCTGATTAAAGCCGAGGTCCTAACACAGCTTTCTCCAATAAGTATAAAAAAATTAACAACATTATTAACGCGGCTTTTTATCTTAAATACGTGCCAACTTATTGGAAAATTGCTGAAGTTATCATGATTCCAAAGCCAGGAAAACCAGGATATGATGTATCTTCTTACAGGCCCATATCACTTCTACGGATAATATCGAATCTTTTTGAGAAAATTCTCAATAAACGTCTCACTAAAATCATTGAACGAAAAAACCATAATTCCACCGCATCGGTTTGGTACTTTAATCAGTTTGGGTTTCGAGCCAACCATTCCACGATTTATCGAATCCGCAGGATAACACACATTATTGAAAAAGGAAAAAAAAAATTCTGTTCTGCCGTGTTTTTGGATGTTGCAAAAGCGTTCGATAAAGTTTGTCACAAAGGACTGCTTTGAAACTGAAACTGATTTTACCGAAACAGTATTATGACATCATAAAATCGTATTTATCAGATCGCTACTTTCGCGTTAAATATGTAGGCAAATTTTCTATTCTTAGGGAAATAAAAGCAGGAGTTCCACAAGGTAGTGTGTTGGGCCCTCTTCCTTATATTCTATTCACGCACGACCTGCCAGTAGACGGCAATTACACAACAGCAACATTTGTACACTACTAATCTTCAAAAAGCTGTGAATAAAGTCCTACAATGGGCAAAGAAATGGCAGGTAAAACTGAATGAAGCAAAGTCTGTACACATTGTTTTCACATACAACAAGATACAGCACTTACCAATTTTCATAGACGGTACACGAATACCGTACTTAAATTCGCTAAATACTTAGGAATGACGCTAGACTCTAAGCTACGGTGGAAGGTTCAAGTAAAAAACAAACGTAAGGAGCTGGGCATCCGACTCAAAAATTATAATTGGTTAATTGGTAATAAATCAGTGTTATCCATCGAAAATAAGTTACTTATCTAAAAGCAAATACTCTGACCGATATGGAACTATGGTGCACAACTCTGACGATGTACTAACGCAAACAATAAGAGAGTCATTCAACAATTTCAAAACAAAGTATCAAGACTAATTGTCAAAACGCCATGGTATTGTAGATGTGCTGATATAGATCGTGATCTAAGCGTAAACCCGGTTAACGCAGAAATATTAAAAATTGCAACAGCACATAGCGCAAGATTGCTACAGCATTGTAACGAAGAAGTAGCCATGTTAATTTCTAGAGATGGACCACCAAGACGACTCAAACGCCTCAAACCTGGCGATCTTTCAAATTAGCCAATACTGTCATAGCAGCTTTGTAATTTTTTGTTAAGTCATATTCAAGTTGCTGGTTAGTTTTTTCTTTTTTTATTTGAACTAGTTGTAATGTATAAATAAAATTAAAAAAAAATCACCACGTGTAAACTTAGCATACTAATCTTTGATGTTTGATTTTTATTGAACAGTTTCAGAAAAATCCCCACCAAGCCAAGTTACTGCTTCAATTGTATTTTTTCCGCTCAAAAAGCAATAATTTATCAAAAATTCCTTTCATCCATTTTTTTCCAATAACAAAAGCTTCTCAAGTTCACTCAAAATGATATAACTTACAAACTAATGATGCAATATTTAACGCGCCTTTTAAAGGTTAGGGCTAACGGGGACTTTTCAATTGACCTGTTATACAAGCGAACTAGTTTCTCCCGTTTTGAGAACCGCCGATATCGGACTACGATTGCATATAATGATCAAATAAAGTTCAAGAATGAACTTATTTGTATTTACGATTTGCCGAAGTCAACGTTTGCAAACTTTTCAGCCTGCCAGGTTAATTTTACTGCAGATGGGATAAAAAGTGGTTTTTAGACAAAATTGGGCCTTGTAGCTAAATAATAATAATTAACTATTGCCGCATATATATATTATATATGGCGTTCTTTATTTCATTTCAGCAACTGTCATATGAGTATTATTGTGGCTACTATTGTGCTAAAACTCGCATGTCTTATTGTGATAATATATTAACAATTTCAAGTCTAAATTAATTATTAAATAATATTTTCCCATTTCCTTCTTAATCGCCATAAAGTTTCTTGATAATCTTAGCTTCATCCAAGGATTTTCACAAAATATCTCTTCATCCGATTGTATTATTTTCGCAAGTACATTTATTTTTAAATAAGTCAAATTGAAATCAGCAACTACCTTCCAACTGGCAATGTAATAATTTGAAATGAAATCATGAAAGCGCATTTAAATCGTACAAATGGCACACATAAACATTATTCTAATGTATATATTAAGAAAAAGTGGACTTTCTGCGCTTGCGAGCACCAAGACACGAAGTGCGGAAGATGGAAAACGCCATCCGCTTACTTACACACATACACACACGCACAATAAAGAGTGCCGCTGCCACTGACGTTGACTTGACTAAAACAAATACACAGCACTCAAGTGTATGCTGTAAGGAGCCGTGTGCATGTATGAGTATCACAAAATTTTTGTGCAAGTATGCCGAAAATCCCACTGGCGCACGAGCGCACGCACATACATATGTACTTACCAGCGAAAATTTATTTTACTTCAGCGCTCCTCTTTCATAAGTGCGCGTGTGTGTGCGCTGCCACTATTCATCTTACACGAGCATATAACATTTACTAATATTTTCCATGCACTCACACATGTGAAGCACCTGAAATGCCCTTCAATCAAACGCACACATGCGCATGTACGCTTATTTATGTATGTATACAAGTATGTGTGTGTGAGCGTTTTAGTTCTTAGTTTTAGTTGCGCTAAAATCATATTAAATATATTTAGTACATTAAGTTGACGTGCGCTTATGTATGTGTAAGCGCAGAGCCAATGCGTGGGTGTGTCGGTGTGTGGGCGTGCGTGTTTGTGAATGCGCGGTGAACAATTTCCGCCATTACTGTTGTTTACAATGCACTTCAGCGTGCTCTCAACGCCACGGCGAGCTCATTCATTCACTTGAGGCAGTCAGCAGTCAGCAGCCAAGAGCCAGCCGCCAGCCGCCACCTGCACCAGTCATTGTCAGGCACAGTGAGAACATGAGACATCAGGCGGGCATACCAATGCACAAACACGCACATTTACGCTGTGCCGAGCATCCTTCATGTTGCGCTTGTGTATGTGTGGGTGGGTGAAAAATATTGTATTATGACACGGCGTTGGCTGGAGTTAGATACACACACAACCCACATACACACGCACACACATCCATGCATTGCGCCGTTAGACACTCAAGCGCCATTCGCTTTCATTTCTCATTTCATAATAGTATTGAATTTTCCATAGCCTCAGCAACGGCAGCTTACGCCATAACGGCGCTGTGTGTGTGAGTGTGTGGCAAGCGGCAGCGACGATGACGCAGCTCTTGAGTGCTTTATTGTTATGTTTTAAAATTCAATGAATTCTAAAATTTCACTCATGTTTGCTTTATAGCGCTTTTGTTGCTATAACACACACACACCCTAACACAGACACACACACACACATGCATGCGCCAGCGTTGAATTTTCGCAGCGCTAAAATGCTGGAGTACGCTGTTGCCATTGCCTTTTGTTGCACATTCATGCTGCGCATTCGCCTGCGAAAGTTTCTGCTGCATAGTTTTGTTATACATTGCGCTGTTGGTTGCCGCCGCCCCGCTCCGCTGCCTGCCGCCACTTTCAAGCGCATTTACAATTTTAATTTTAATGTATTGCAGCATTGTCGTCATTTCACTTGATTCCTTGCCACTTGTAGTTGGCATCGCTATTGCCACTACACACTCACATACACACCAACAGCAACAGCAACAACAACAGCAGCAAGCGCATGCAAAATATTTAGTATTTCTATTACAGTTACGCTTGCTTTCTCTTACGCACGCCTTGTAATTTTGCTTTAGTGTCTTTATTTGTTGCATGCCAGTTGCAACATGATTTAATTTACCTCACTTTCGGTCCGTTCCATGGCTACGGTTGATTGTTGCTGTTGTAGCGGCGTTGCTACATTACGAAAATTAAACTGCCAGCTGAATTTCAATGAATCGTGCCGGATTTGTACGCAAATTACGCGCAATTTCTTGCTGAATTACATTAGCAGCGTTACGTATACGCCGTGGTGGCTGCCATTATGTGTCGGCGAAGGTTAGTTTACGTGTTTATTACAATGATTTTTGTAACTTATTTGGTTGTTGTTTATGAAAGTTAATAAGTAAATAACTAAAACAGAACTAAGAATTAGAAAGGACTTCCTCTCTGCTGTTCTTTATTACAGAAATGACTCCTCAACTTAAAGGCTTTAGCTAAGATTGGTAATCCAAATAAGAACTTACCTGCGCTGTGATTTATACATAAATTCCAGTAGAAAGCAAAAATACTTTCTAAAAATCTAGAAAAATTTGCAGCGTCTAATTCTGACTTTATTTTTAGAATCATCGCAAAACTTTGCCCAAGTTCTACTTAGCGGTTACGCCAGCATTGAATCTAAGAAAACTTATTTATGATTTTTGCGCCAGCAATTTCATGTATACTTTTTCAACGCATTTCCATCATATGTATTGCGAATGCTTATGATATTGCAGGCGGTCTTCTATCGTTTTTTAATAAAGTCTACCATCTAGGTTTTCAATTCATTTAACTTGTTACGCTCTGAACAAGGTATATTAAATTTGCCACGACCCCAAAGGAAGCTGTGTGTCTGTCTGCATATACTGAATATCTCAAATATTGTCAATTTGTACATATCCTTTTCTCACCAAAAAGCAGCTCCTTTGTCTCAACCGCCTATAACGGATGACTGTATCATATAGCATCAACCTAAACTGACGAAGCTCACGTTCAACAAATCAAAGATTTGGTGTTGAAAAACCGTCGATTAACAATTAGAGACCTTGCTGATTAAGTTGGCATATCGAAAGGCTCAGCCAATAACATTTCGAAGGATGTTTTGGGCCTCAAGCGCGTCAAATCTCGACTGGTTCTGAAAATATTGAATTTTTTGGAAAAAAGGCGTCGCGTTGAAGTGTGCGAAGCGATGCTTTCGACTACCAGGGTGTCATGAAACGCATTATAACTGCAGATGAGACTTAGATCTATGCTTACGACCCCAAAACAACCGATCAATCGAGCGAATATCGTGCCAAAAGAGAGCCGAGACCAAAAAAATCGCGCCAGAGTCGCTCAAAAATCAAGGTCGTGTTGACTGTTTTCTCCGATTATCGTAGTGGTGTGCATTATGAATTCCTTCCAACTGGTCAAACAGTCAACAAGGAATATTATTTGAACATTACGCGTCGTTTGCGTAACGCTATCCGCCTAAAAGGGCCGGAATTGTGGAAAGACAATTCTTGGTTTTTACACCACGATAATGCACCATCCCATACTGCCCTCGTCATTCGTGATCATTTCGCCAAAAACTCAACCCATATCGTTCCAACACCGTATTCACCTGATCTGGCGCCGTGCGATTTCTGGCTATTTACCAAGCTCAAAAGACCGCTCCGGGGACAACGTTTTTATACGATAGTGGAGATTCAAGCCGCAGCGAAAACGGAACTGAAGGCCATCCCGGAAAGTGACTACAACCAGTGTTTCGAAGATTGAAAAATCCGCTGGCATAAGTGCATTACATCGGGAGGAGATTACTTTAAAGGGGATGAAACTGATTTGGAAGAATAAATAAAGAATTTTCAAAATAAATACAATGTCTCCTTATTTTTTGCGCACATTGGTACAAGAGAGAATTTTACATTCAAGATGGCATGAGGGGTCTTAGCTAGCGTGGCACCTCCCAATACTGAGTAAAATCACATACCTGGCGACCCACCTAACTGATTTGATTACATTCATACGAAACATTCCGCTAATATTCTTATGTCGCAATGTGAAAATGAGCGAAATCGGAATGCAACCACGCATACTTCCCATATAAAACAATTTTAAATTCCATCTGACTCTTTCCTTTCCAGTGTACAAATCAAGAAGCAATTATGTTCTTATGTCCAAATAGTAAGACTTAGTTCATAATTTTGAAATTCTTAATTTAGTTTGCAAAATTTATGTCATCTCCCTCAAAGTAATCTCCCTTGGCCGCAATGCACTTATGCCAAAGTTTTTGCCAATCCTTGGAGTAGTTGTAGTCAATTCACGGAATAGTCTCAAAAAAGTTTCCCCGGAGCGGTCGTTGGAGTTTGCTGATATTGGTTGAAAATTTGGCGAAAAACTCACGAAGAATCAATGCAGTACGCGACGGTGCATTATTGTGGTGCAAAAACCAAGAGTTGTCGGCCCATAATACTGGCCTCTTTTTACGAATATCTTCGCGCAAACGACTCATATTGCTCAAATAGTATTCTTGGTTGATAGTTTGGTCGGTCGGAAGGAATTCAGATTGCACAACACCTTGATAATGAAAGAAAAGTGTTAATATAATCTTGATATTTGATCTGCTTTGACGTGTTTTTTTCGGTTTCGTATATACAAGGTCTGTCGCAAAAGAAACATAACTTTTTAAATATAACTGTTTCTGGTAGCGCCACCTATTGGTGGGTGTATGAAATAAAAAGTTTGATCTCTTATTGACATTCCGTAAAAATTTTAAGACAATTAGATAACTACAATCGATGTTATCGATCAAAAAGTGACAGCAGCTTTTGGTCATCGGTCGTAAAATGCATTTTGAACAAAGAGCAAATATTAAATTTTGTTGTAAACTTTGAAAAACGTAGTAATGTGCATGAGTGGTTTAAGCGATTCCAAGAAGGTCGTAAGGAGAAGTCACCGAAAAAAAGTCGTCTTCAGAAGTTAAAAATAAAGACAATGCTGATTTGTTTTTACGATTCCGAGAGTATTGTACACCGAGAGTTCGTCCCACCTGGCCAAGCGATTAATGCTGTGTTTTACCTTGGTGTTATGAAGCGTCTTTTGTCACGCATTCGTCGTGCTCGACCACAATACCGTGAGGCAGGGTCCTGGCGCCTGTTGCACGATAATGCGCCGTGTCATCGGTTGACGCTTTTGTCTGATTTTTTGACAGAAAACTCCATATTAATCATTAATCACTCACCCTACTCACCTGATCTGGCACCCTGCGATTTTTTCATATTTGGAAAACTTCATTTTCCCATTTTCCCATGAAAGGACACTGGTTTCAGGACATTTTAGCTATCCAAAAGGCGACGACCGATATTCTCAAGAGCATTCCGAAAAGTGACCTTAAACACTCATTTGAAATGTTAATTGACCGGACTAAATGCTGTATCGAAGCACAAGGAGACTACTTTGAATAAAAAATATAACTTTTGAAAAATATTAATTTTTTTTTGTTTTTTTTTTTAACAGTCCTGTTTCTTTTGCGACAGCCCTTGTATAATATATACAATTGCTTGGATTTCGATCTTCTGGTTGACGTTTTGCACATTAAAGTATTTCCCTGAACAGTAAATAGCTTAATTAACGAGTAGGGGTTAAATAAAATTATAAATAAGACTGCCGATTTGAAGTTATAATCGTCACTATTATCAGTTGAAGAAGTACTGCCATGTGGAACAATTTGTATGGTTTCCGAGACACCCAACAAAAGGTACAATTCTAAAAACATTTTAGCATGTATTGGCTAGCTAAGGGGTTACATGTGTTTCCTCGAGTAAAAAAATTGTTTCCCATAAAAAAAATGAAATATTTTATTAGAAAGAAGTTCTGAAAATTTTGGGGAAAAATAATATGCGGACAACTTCTTACAATATCATCTAAAGTGAAAAAATACCTGTTTTAGGTAAAACATTAATTTAGAATTTGGACGAAGGAAAAAATAACTGAAAAATGGTTTTTGGCAGACAAATTAAAATTTTAGTGAAAATTTGGCTACATTTTTTTTCAAATAGTTGTTATCGAAAAAAAATACTTCGTCCAAGTCCCACTTGAACTACGCTCCCGCTTTGAAAGTATTCGATTTTGTAATCGCCAGTGGAAGTAGAGAAAGTCCTCTACTCCGTTGGAGCGATCAGGTAGAGAAGAATCTGCGTGCACTTGGTATCTCGAATCGGCGGCAAATAGAAAAAAGAAGAGCCTACTGGGTTAGGATATAACACACCCATCTGTTTTAAATCACGTATATCCCTTTTGGAAAATTTAGAAGTCACGTTTTCAATTATTTCAATGGCCTTAAGCACAATGATGATGATAACCTCAATATTTTTGAACTTTTATTACATATACAATTCAAGTCTCGAATCTCGACATATTTGGCTGAAAAGAACAAGTCATTATGTTTACTCTAGAACTTTTGTCAATTTCCTTCCTTGTTGAGAGTTTGAAAAGGCAGCTCACTTACTTATAATGCCCGTTGCGTTGAAGTGGAAAAGTCAAAATTTCTTTCAGAGCAATACGTCGAACATATTGTTATTTATTGAAGTTAGGCAAAAAAAGCAAAATGCTCACCATTATCACCGTACGACTCTCGTACGACTATAAAAACTCTTTAAAGTTTGCTTGCCACTCGCTTGAAGTGAGTGGAAGAAAGAATCGCCACCAATTAATTTCAAACGTTCGCGCCACAAATTTCCGTCCAACGATTTTCGCCTTTTCACTGCATACCGTTACACCATTTGCAGACCACGCACGTTGCTAATAGGTGAAACTCACTTATGGATACTTTGCTGTGCCTTGCTTCGGCGTTGCCCGTTAGTTGCCGTGAGCTGTTTGCAGAATGCATGCAGCAAGCGACAGACCTCGCCGTTGATGATGTGGCCCATTAATATTTGGTGTTAGTTGGCGTTAGAGTTGTGAGCAACAGTGATTGCGCGTGTATGAGCGGGGGTGTGTGTGAGCACATGCTTCTGTGGTAGTTACATCGCTGCTGCTGCGTGCGTTTGCTTGCAACTTTTCGTTGTTAGGACTTTTTGCGCCACTGCCATTTCCGAGACTTCGCATTCAGCACATTCATCGTTGAATATTCTTGGCTGGCATGTATTGACGTTGGTGTCGGAGCCGGTGACAGCGATGGTGTTGAGACTTGCAATAGCTTCGTTGACACTGTTGATTTATTGATTTTGACGTTGTCGTGCGCAGTGAAAATTATTCTAGTTTACCTGTGCTGCGGCTATTTCCTTTTTTGAGTATACAGTTTGGTGGGTGTTTTGAGGGAATGCTGATCTAAAGAAGTTATGTGTAATATATTTCTGAATGAATATTTTAAATAGTAGTTGAAAAACAAATATGTAAATTTTAGTTTTCCAGAAATCGTCCTCAAACTGCATACTTTTTTAAATAGAATATATTTTTGAACATATATACAGGGTATGGACGGTTTGGCAAAGCCTTTGAAATGAATTTCTACTTAGAGGGCATCAATATTACGGGGATTACATGTCTTGTCTGCTTTTCTTTCAAATAACTTGAAAAGGATGTGTAGTAAAGTTAGATATCGACGGTAATGCGACTTCTTCTTGATGTCAGAAATTTTATGAATTGTTATTTCAGAAACTGAGTAGTATGTATCGAATGGTGACATACGCGCCGTATTGTTCATGCCAAGACGTACTTAAAGCCCTTGTAACAGCCATATTGAACTAACATCCATCAATGTCGATCTCCATCGTCTGTTTCGCCGTACAGATGCTGTTCAACTCACTTTTTCGCCTTGCAACGACCAGACAAGTAGATGGCTTTATAAGAATTAAATCCTATTGATTTTTATTTAGCCCTAACCTTCAAAAGGCATGTTTATAAATTTGTCAGTTGAAGTTGCTCGAGATAGCAGGTACTCTAAAGATATTAACTGAACATGTACATCATACCATTCACGAATATTTGGATATGAGAAAGCTCTGAAAAGTAAGTGATGCGCGAGCTCACTTTTGACTAAAAACAGCGATGTGTTAATGATTCCAAAGCAATGTTTGGAGATGTTCAAGCTTGACCGGAATTTTTGCATCGATATGTGATATGTTCCATCATTTCTCTCCGACGTCCGAACGATAAACGCAATCTTCGGCAAGCAAAGTGATAGCGTCTGTATTTTGGGATACGCATGGAATAATAATTTTTATCGACTGGAAAGGACCACAAACACCTACTATTATATAGTTTAAACGACATAATCGTCGAAATACAGCTGGATTTGAAGAAGAAAAGAGCGCTGTTTCACCAAGACAATTCACCGTGTCATAAGTCAATGAAAACACTGGGAAGAAATTTTCGTTGAATGAAGGGGTGGTCGACGAAACTGAGGCCTACATTGAAGTAAAATACAATTTGTATTACAACAAGTAAGGAATTTCAGACTAAGATCGGTAGCAACCGGTCATTTTATACGCTTGTAACATGCAAAAACAAAGGAAAAAAAAAACTCGGGAAATTATTTCATGTGGTAGTAAAACTTTACATAAAAATAAGTTACGAAAGAATTAAACTTCAAATACAGCGCTAAACCACATTATTTTTAAGAAGTACTGTACATTTAGTTCAATTAAAATATGCATTTTTACCAACCTGGGATTGCATTAATTTGGACATTGCTCAGGTGTACTTGAAAACGCATTCGAAGATTTTTTTAAATATTGTAGTGGTCCTACCTAAATGCCACTTACCAAGCACTCATAAATTATAATAAGCAAATTCATGAATTAGTCACATTTGTAAAGACCACACAAGAATACATAAGCAAAGCGACATACACAAAAGAGTTTCGCATTACAAACGAGACGAAATTCAATAATAATATTTTCTATGTTGCAATCAATATGTGCAAACAACACGGTCAATGCACTCTAAAAATAACAAGTGTTGCAACCTAATGAGTAAACAGTATAGTCGCATTGTAATGCATTCTGCAAGGTCAGCAATCACTTTGATTGGCTGCCTTTATACTTTTCCGGGTTTTGACTGGAAATACACGGGGCGGAGTCATGGAAGAGTCAGTTAAACCAAAATGTATAAATACCCTTATATTTTCAATAAAGGACAGATGCAGAGCATACATGAACCAAACCTGTTGTGTTTTGCATCTCAACCAAATCATTCCGGCTGACTAAGCTTAATGATTAGCCCTCACAAAGGGGCTGTTTAAAAATATAATTTGTCGCGTTCACATCAGCAGGCTGAGCGATGTGATCGTGTGTTAGGTGTCTCACGTTAATTCATTCTCTGTTTCCTTACGACACGGCAGACCTGCCGCTTGATGAATATAAAGGACCAAACCTCTACATGGCGATCCTGCGGACCAAAACTTTTGATCCTGTCTGCTGATCCTATTTTCATTAAATTTTATTACTGCAGTCACGAACCAAATTTACTGGTACACACATCAAACTGTCCAATTGAACGAAGGACATAATTTCAAATCCTGCGGCAACAACATTTCATCAGCCCACTACTGCAAATTACTCCAATCATCTACATGGCACCAGAGGACCAACTCACCGAATTCGTACCAAAAGCAGCATTTGACGCCCTCAAACTGAAGTACGAAAGGCTATTGAGAGCACAACAATACACACCAGCAGCCACCACGACGGACGATAGCACCCAACAACCAGCATACGTACCGACCCCAAAAGACGCGGGCCCCAAACCTATAACAATCGAAGAGTATAAGCGTCGACAGCAGGCGATAAAACGCCCACTTACACCACCACCAAAAGAAAAAGGAAACGCGCCGGCAGAAGATTCCAACAACGCAGAGCCAAGGCGATCTTATACCATCAGCTCAACCTGTCAACCAGCACAGACACAAAGAGGGAGGTACAGAAGCAGCTTATTAATTTGAAAAAACTTTAAAAATATATTAATTAATACTTTACCAAATACATATTACGTTTTTAAAATGGGAGTTTGGAGTAAAATACTTACCTCAATCACACTCGTATTCACAGGATACGAAGTGAACAATGCAATTGATAAAAAAAAATAAAGAAACTCCCAACTTCAATAATAATAATAATAATAACAATATTTTAAAAGACAACATTACAACCACAAGCTATTTAGAAATTTTTCTAACAATAATTGTCACAATTATCATATTATCACTTATCATAAAGCAAATTTTCAACAAACTAAAGCGTAGCCTTGTTAGACAACAGGCACAAATATAAATATGAATAAAAATATATAATGGCCACGTGGCAAAAAATTTATCAGCATATTTTAATTGAGAAAGAAAATTTCAATAGAGCATATAAATGCTTAAATAAAACTATAAAAATAAAAGAAGACACAGTGCAAAAGCATCTGCAAACACTATTCGTAACACTCGAATCAATACGAAGTATACTAAATGTATACAAAGAGAAATTATCAAAAGAACACAGAGATATATGTTTAGAAATTTTCTGGCATTTGCGAGACAAATTAATAAAAATTCTAGCGCATTACAACATTGATATGTCAATACCACACTCAATATCCACACCAATCACTTCGAATTCTGAAAATTCAAACACTGAATCCCATACCACAACAAGAACCATGTCTGAATTCAATTTAGAAATGGCTACAAAAGCTATTCCCAACTTTTCGGGAAATCATAAAGAGTTAGAATCATTTCTAAAAATTGTAGAAATAATCTACAATGGATTAACACCTAGAGGCAAAATAGCACTGATTGACTTTATTATTTATGTAAAACTATCACAAACAGTACGAACGAACATAACTGCAATACAACCGCCCACAACACTAGAAGACCTAAAAAACTTATTGACAAATAAATATAAAAGCACGACAACTATACCAAAACTACAAAATCAACTAGCCAGCTTAACACAAAGAAACCTAAATATAACTAATTACAAAAATAAAATTCTCTATTTAATATCTGAACTAAATAAACTTCAAATATCACAAATTGGCCCTAATGCCACTACTGAACAAAAAGCACTCGTCACCCAACTAAATGAGCAATACAGCTTAACTGTATTTAAAAATGGTTTAAACGACCAATTCAAACAAACCGTTTTCTCCGCACTTCCAAAATCGCTAGACACAGCGGTGGACCTAGCCCTAGAACTTGAACAGGTTATTGAAAACAACAATTCAAGAGTTATGATTATCTCAAATAATAAACGATACAATAATCGCATCAATGACCAAAGGAGATACCCCAATAACAACAATTTTAGAAACAACAACAATTCAAGCAACAACAATTTCAACAGATATACTAACAATAATTTCAGAAATGACAATTATCCTAGGAATAATAACAACAATAACACTTTTCATAATAATAATAGTGTACAAAGACAAAACAATCATAACAACAACAACCGCAACAATTTTAGACCGACCAATAGTAATAACTACAACAACAGGCCCAATAATAATAGACAAGGTGCTCAATTCAACAGAAACGGTCGCCACATAAATTTCCTGCAATTCCAGGGAAACGTAGGCGACCCGGAGGACGACAATTAACCTCCTCCGGGTATCCGCAAGATACAAATATAAATAAAATATATGTCATCACACAGAATTTAACAAATTTCATTACAATTTTTAATACACAATTCAACAAACCCATGACATTTCTAATCGACACAGGAGCTGACATATCCATATGCAAAAACCCTTTCAACAATGAATTCGATTACGATAGTAACAATAAAAGCAATTTAACGGGAATCACAAAAGACAAGATCACTTCATTAGGTACAGCTAAGCTAACTTTTCAAGTAGGAAAAGATAGCACTAGCATTGATTTTCATTTAGTCACAGACGAATTCCCCACCACAACCGATGGAATTTTAGGCAGAGATTTTTTAGTCACACATTTGTGCAAAATTGACTACGAAACATTCACTCTAACTGCAACAATTAACAACTATGAACACACATTAATAATAGATACACAAATACAGTCAAATAGAATCTTAGAAGTACCGCCCAGAACAGAGGTTATAGTACCAATAGATCTAAATATAAACGAAGATAGCATAATTTTAAATCAGGAAATAGAGCAGGGAGTATTCCTAGCCAATTCAATAGCACCTGCAAAAGGCAATTGCCACATAAAAATCATAAATGTCAATAATCATACAGCTAAAATTAAACAAATAAAATGTATAACAGAGAATTTATCAGACTACAATATTATGACAGCATATCAAAAACCGAAGATTTACAACAGCAACCGCTTCAATAAATTAATAAAAGAATTAAAATTAGGTAACGTAGACAAACAAACAGAAAACGAGCTACACGAAATACTCCAAAAGTATCAATCAATATTCCATCTCGAAGGCGAAAGTCTTTCCACAAACTCTTTTTATACACAAAAGCTAAATCTCATAGACAATTCACCAGTTTACATAAAAAATTATAGACTACCGTATTCGCAGCAGGAAGAAATTCAAAAACAAATAGAAAATTTAATTGAAGACGATATTATCGAACCATCAGTTAGCCCCTATAATTCCCCATTACTCCTAGTACCAAAAAAGAATGACGAAAATGGCAACCAAAAATGGCGACTAGTAGTAGACTATAGAAAACTAAACGACAAAATCGTCAACGACAAATTCCCATTAACAAGACTAGAAGACATCTTGGACACGCTTGGAAGAGCAAAATATTTCACAACTTTAGATATGACCAGTTCTTTTCACCAAATCCCACTAGACACCGACTCTAGACCACCAACAGCATTCTCCACACAAGATGGCCACTATCAGTTCAAACGACTACCTTTTGGATTAAAGATTTCATCAAATAGCTTCCAACGCATGTTGACAATAGCGCTATCAGGATTAAAATCAGAAGCTTTTCTCTATGTAGACGACATTATCGTATTTGGATGCTCAATCAAACACCATAACGAAAATTTAATAGAAGTATTTGAAAGATTAAAGAAATATAACCTAAAACTAAATGCCAGTAAATGTCAATTTTTGAAACCAGAAGTCCTCTACCTCGGACATTTAATCACTGATAAAGGTGTCAAAACTGACCCTGCCAAATGCGATACTGTACGCAAGTACCCCACACCAACGAATGCAGATGAAACACGAAGATTCATTGCATTTTGCAATTACTATAGACGATTCATACCCGACTTTGCACTAACAGCAAAATGTTTAAACACACTGTTAAAAAAGGGACAACCATTCATTTGGTCAGAAGAATGCGAAAAAGCATTTAACACATTAAAAGACAAATTAATAAACCCACCTATTCTTCAATACCCAGATTTCGACAAACCATTTATATTAACAACTGACGCATCTGACTTTGCCCTAGGAGCGATACTATCGCAAGGCGAAATAGGTCATGATTTGCCAATCGCGTATGCAAGCAAAGCCTTACAAAAACACGACATCAACAAGCCCATAATTGAAAAAGAGTTATTAGCAATTCATTGGGGCATCACCCAATTCAGGACATACCTTTACGGCAGAAAATTTATAGTCGTAACCGACCACAGGCCGTTAGTTTCACTATTTACACATAGAAATCCGTCATCAAAAATGACAAGAATCAGAATAGATTTATCCGAATATGACTTCGAAATTATTTACAAACAAGGCAAAATAAACACGAACGCAGATGCACTGTCACGCATCAAAATAGATAGCGACACACTTAAAGCAATGATACCCACTACAGAAAATGACGTGGAAGATATAAAAATTAACATATTAACAAGGAGCAAGGCCGCAAAAATTAATAAAAATGAAGAAATTAAGCATGCATGCAATAATGAAAATATAAAAGCGCAAAGAAATATAGAATATAAAGCGCATGAACATATACCCGGGAAACGCATTAAAGATACATCTCCTAAGAAGTCTGATCAACTTCACATATGGGAATGTACATCTTTTAATGACGTAAAGAATTTAAAAAAAATTGAAATTTAAAATTGATAAAGAAAGTAACGTTACGATTGAAATAATTCATAAAGAAGTGCAAGTTACATGTAGCGATGACCCTTTGAAACTAGATTCAATGTTGGAGAAACTACATAGTGCTATGCACAATTCACATATAAAGGAGCTAGCCCTTTGTGAACAGGAATATATATTAAAGAATATAGATATGAATGCATGTGTGCAATATGTGCAAACAACACGGTCAATGCACTCTAAAAATAACAAGTGTTGCAACCTAATGAGTAAACAGTATAGTCGCATTGTAATGCATTCTGCAAGGTCAGCAATCACTTTGATTGGCTGCCTTTATACTTTTCCGGGTTTTGACTGGAAATACACGGGGCGGAGTCATGGAAGAGTCAGTTAAACCAAAATGTATAAATACCCTTATATTTTCAATAAAGGACAGATGCAGAGCATACATGAACCAAACCTGTTGTGTTTTGCATCTCAACCAAATCATTCCGGCTGACTAAGCTTAATGATTAGCCCTCACAAAGGGGCTGTTTAAAAATATAATTTGTCGCGTTCACATCAGCAGGCTGAGCGATGTGATCGTGTGTTAGGTGTCTCACGTTAATTCATTCTCTGTTTCCTTACGACACGGCAGACATGCCGCTTGATGAATATAAAGGACCAAACCTCTACAATATACATCAAAATACTGTACAAATCACGCACTGGTAGTATCGATTCGATATTATCTACTAATTGTCAACATGCCACATACTAATAAAATGTTTCTTTAAGGTACCTCACATACCATCACCAAATATATGGCGTAGAGCTAGCCGGGTGTTCGAAAATCCTAATATAAGTTATAAGGGCGCTGTCAAGTTTTCGCCCCATTTAACCTATTTTAGGCACAAAGATACACTGTTACCAGTAAAATACGCTCTCATTATACCCTGAACAAGGTATATTAAGTTTGTCACGATGTCTGTAACACCCAGAAGGAAGCGTCGGAGACTCTATAAAGTGTATATGTAAATGATCAGTATGTTGAGCTGAGTCAATTTAGCCATGTCCGTCTGTCTGTCCGTCCGTCTGTCTGTATATATGCGAACTAGTCCCTGCTCAGTTTATAAGATATCCCTTTGAAATTTTGCAAACGTCATTTTTTCTTCAAGAGGCTGCTCATTTGTCGGAACGGCCGATATCGGAGCACTATAACATATAGCTGCCATATAAACTGAACGATCGGAATCAAGTTCTCATATGGAAAACTTTCACATTTGACAATGTATCTTCACCAAATTTGGTATAGATTATTTTCCAGAGCAAAAATGTAATCTCCGAAGAAATTGTTGAGATCGGTTAACTATAGCATATATCTACCATACAAACTGAGCCATCGGAGTCAAGGGCTTGTATGGAAAACTTTCACGTTTGACAAGATATATTCACGAAATTTGGTATATATCATTTTCTAAGGCAACAATGTAATATCCGAAGAAATTGTTCAGATCGGTTAACTATAGCATATAGCTTCCATACAAACTGGATACATAGTTACTAACAGAAATGCACCTGTGAAGGGTATTTAGCTTCGGTGCAACCGAAGTTAATGTTTTTTCTTGTTTTTCATTGAGATAATTCACATATTGGCCGACATGTTATGTGTTATCAAGGCAACTATAGGAACTGGGCCCCAAATTTTCGGTGTATAGGGGCTTGATCATTTTTTGTTGGATTTGGACAATTTGCAATCATAAGGTGGCATACAATGGAGGAATTATTTGTGTAAAATTTTATACCGTTATATTAATTGTTTCATAATTTGTATACTGGAAATATTTGAGTCAGAAAAAATTGTGTTATATAGGAAGTAGGAGCAGTTGCAGTCCATCTATAAATTCCGCCTTACTCCTTTACTAAGGATTATGTGCACCAAATTTCAACATGATATCGTAATTTTTACTCATGTTACAGCTTGAACGCACGGACGAACGAACAGGCAGAGAGTCAACCGGATTTCAACTCCGCTTGTCATCCTGATCATTTATATATATAAAACCCCTTTTATCTAACTCAATAACTGATCAAGTTGATCCGAGGCACGAGTCGCATGACACCTGGATCTTGCCTTTTCTGTACCTCCAACCATAGTAAGTTTCTCCATCATTATGTTATGCCATTGAACAACGGGCACCCATAAGAGAAAAACGTTGACCAATTAGTTTATCTTTTACATACGGGAATAAAAAAGAAGTCATTCAGTCAGGATTATACTATACGTTGAGTAACTCATTAAATCGATGTTTTGAGTGCTCAAAAATGCAATTGTTTCGAGAGCTCGCATTGTCCGAGTAATTTGTATTCATCCAGTTTTTGCCTGTGATGAATATTTCAAGTTACTGTGAACAACACAAGTAGCGGTCGTATGTCAAAACATTCTGAGCATGTATAACACCAAAAATGTCAACCAGATTGCAAAACTAGAATTACCAAATTGTGAAATATAAAAACCTACCTACGTACGCTTCACAAATGCAAATATTCCTTACAGGGACTTGAGTTTGATCAGTTAGTTGGTATGACAGCTACATCCCATGATGATCCGATATCAGCGGTTCCAGAAAATAAGCAGCTTTTTGGGGAGAAAAATACTAGTTTGGGTATATGGTATATAAATAGGCTTCACCGACTCAGCTCAGCATGTTGATCATTTATATGTATATATTTTATATTGGCTCCGACGTTTCCTGGGACTTACAAATTCCGACCAAAGCTTTAGAACGGGTTATATAAGGGTATCAAATGGCACTATTTACATTTTCGCAAGCCTTATAATCGCTTAATAAAACAAACTTCCTGCTCTATATACTGTAGAAGTACTCGTATGTGGGCATAGTTGGCATTCCGCAACTTTGCAGGTGATGACAATATGCGTTATTGTTCGTCTTATTGCGCTATTCCCAAATTTTTTTGTTGTTTTTACAATTTTAGTACTTTTTTACTCCTATTGCAGGTTTCTATGTCTTCACAGCAAATGACGGTGTTTCGTGAGTGCATTTTGTCGTGTGATTGTGCGTGTTTCTCCAAATATTCATGTGCATTCTCTAGCGAAACTTTTACCTGCCGATCTATGTGCTTATACTATGTATATAATAATACACCTATTTGTGTGTTTGTGCTTTGTCATGCAAATTTGCTTGTTGGAAGAATGCTTCCGAGTACTTGCAGCATTCTTACCGCTGACCCACACTGCAGGCGCCTTGGCACACCTTTACTTAGTTTGGCAAAAGTTCAATTTTATTTGCAAACAAAAAATCTAAAAAGTTTGCAAAAAGTGAAAAACACACACACTCATCTATACAACAACAGTAAAATGCTCGAAAATGAAGCACCGAAAGCTGGGCGAAATGAGAAATTGTCCACTCATACAAAAAATTGCCGGCGATTTTTTACCAGAAGCGCTTCGAATTTTCTGCGCGATATACTTCGTGCACCAAGTTGGCCAAGTGCTCCATGAATTCCATGAGCGAGTGTGCTTGTGCGAGTAGTTGTTGGAAAGTCATGTTTGCTGCCGCACTAGTTGATTTGATTGCTGCTGCGCGCATCATGACTGTTATTGTTGGTTGTCGTGTTATGTGTGTGTGTGTGGGGGTAGTGGTGTTGCAAACTCGTTAAAAGTGATTGGTGGTGAATTTGAATGTGATTGAAAATGGTAATGAGGCGTTTGTGCCCTGCTAGAGGACGACGGACAGACTGAATGTTGCAAGTCGTCATCGCAGTCGCCGTTATAACCGCTGCCCGCGGCCGGTGACCGATGGCGAATGTGTGCATGGTTATATGTGTGTGTGTCCTGTGTACACAGAAACTCGGTTTTGTATTAAGCAGTCTGTGAATTTGCAATTTTATGTTTGTTTTTTTTTTGTTGCTATTGTTTTTTTGTTCTGCTTTATTCATTTTTCTTTTTGTGCGCTTTCAGTAATTCGATTGCAGTTATTAACTTTTGTCAGACGTTTATGACCATTAACTATAAATAAAGACTGGCTGATTATTCGCTTAGTTGAACACTTGATTATGTATGTAAATATTTTAGCGATTTGTAAGCAAATTGGAGTTTCGTATTAATTACGTGTCTGAGTGGGTTGTAGCTTATGCCAAAGGAAGTAGAACGCAGAGTACTGATTATTTCTGTTTTTGTAGAAATATATAAACATAAAAAATAATGGACAGCGGAAATTAGGTTTTGTTATTTACCAGAAACCAAATGATGTACACTAGGCAGCAAATGAAAGTATAAATACAAGGTAAAAATTATTTTGTATTTGTATTTGTACTCAAACTTCAACTTATTTTTTCTTATTTTTAATGAACTTTAATGAACCAAGTATGTATCATTTTGATTGACCATTTATTGCTATTTTTCAGCTATAGACATTAATCCAGCAGTGTTAAACGTTTGTGGTTTTTCGGCGAAAGACTGTGATAAGTAATTTTCACAGTCTTGAAACTAACTTTACTCTTTTAAAGAAATTCTGCATTGACGAAAACAAATGGTAGTCCGATGGTGCAAGATCAGGGCTATATGGTGGTTGTATCAAAGCTCTCCAGCCAAGCTCTCCCAGTTTTTGCCGAGTCATCAAAGATGTGTGTAGTCTAGCGTTGTCTGATGGAAGACGAAGGTCTTTCTGTTCATCAGGTCTGGGCTTTTTTTCGATTGCTTCCTTCAATCTCATCAGTTGTTGGCACTAAAATGTAGAATCAATCGTTCGACCAGACTGGAGCAGCTCATAGTGGATGATTCCTTTCCAATCCCACTAAACACTCAGCACAACCTTTCGAGGCATCAATCCTGGCTTTGTGACCATTTTTTGAGCGTTACCATGCTAGGATCATGATTTTTCTCGCACGTTATTGTCGTATTTGATCCACTATTCAAATTTTTCACACACAATTCATGTGATACCCAAACATCGAGCTTGTTTTTGTAGACAGCCTTTTTTAAATGGTCAAAACCGTTTGATGATGAATGTTAAATTCCTCAGCTGCTTATGTGACGGTCCTGGTCAATATTTTCCACAATTTTATCGACTTTTTCAACGAAAGGTCGACTAGGGGTAAGCTCTACAAATTTCTTTTTCGGCTTGCATGGCATTCTTCCCTTCTTTACATAAAAATTTCAAAATATAGCGAATTTTTTCATTATTTTCACTAATTCTTGAACACCTGCAACTTTTTTTTAACTTCCTCGAATTTAATTTTTGGTTTTGGCTGATTGAAGTTTAAGATCTCACCTTTCCAACACTATATGGTATTACACAATGTGTTTGGTAGCACTGGAGACATACCACTACAACGACATCTATTGACAAAATACTAAAGGACTTTTTCGACAACACAATATATTATGATGTCAAATATCTCCCTTACGCCTTTTTGTCTTTTGATTTTCGCCACTATATACGAGTATACAGCGGTACAGAGCTCGTGACATAACCTACAAAACGACGCTATGCTTAATTAGTTTGGATATTGCGTTCAACAGTTATAGACGTGTAAACATGAAGTTCACTAACGCCGAAATTCGCGCTATTTTAAAGTTTTCCTTCGTTAAAGGCAAATCCGCTCGAGAAACGTTCCGTAAGATTAATGTTGTTTCAGGGGAGGGTACTCTATCACTTCGAACTGCGGACGAATGGTTTCGACGACGAACTGTGGCGGCGAATACCGATCAAATTATGGAAAACATCGTGTTAGACGGGCATGTGGCATCTCGTGACATCGCCCAGAAGATGGAAATCAGTCACCAAACCATTTTAAACCATCTACAGAAGGCTGGATACACAAAAAAACTTGATGTTTGGGTACCGCGTGATTTGACGCAAAAAAAAAACTTTTGGGCCAAATCAACGCCTGCGATATGCTGTTGAAACGGAACGAACTCGACCCATTTTTGATGCGGATGGTGACTGCCGACGAAAAATGGATCGCATACGACAATATCAAGCGAAAACGGTCGTGGTCGGAGGCCCGTGAATCATCCCAAACAGTGGCCAAGCGAACAACTGGACCGCTTGAAACAGGCCATCGACCAGAAGCGTCCAGAATTGGTCAACGGGCAGGGTATAGTGTTCCACCAGGACAACGCCAGACCACACACTGCGTTGATGACTCGTCAGAAGCTATGGGTGCTCGGATTTGAGGTTTCATATACCATATAGCCCGGACATAGCACCAAGTGATAACCACCTGCTCCTGTCCATGACGAACGCCCTTGTTGGTGTAAAGTTGAACTCAAAAGAAGCTTGTAAAAAGTGGCTGTCCGAGTTCTTCGCAAATAAGGAGGTAGGTATTATGAAGTTGCCCTCTGGATAGAAACAGAACGAAACGGCGAATATTTGAGCTAAATCCGATCACTTTAATACTTTTTATAAAGCATTGAATTAAGAGCAAAAAAGTGGAAGGGAGATATGTTACATACTGAGAAATAATTTACTTTTTACATTTTCGCTTAAGAATAAATTAAAAAAAACTGTTCAAGACCCTAGGTACCGAATATTAGGGCTCCAGTACCTATAGCTAAATTTCGATCGCAAATATCGATCAATGAGTGAGATATATAATTGAAATTTAATATTTCTCTGACAACATTTCTGTATGTCAAAAATGGGATGAATCGGACCAATATTTCCCTTAGCCCCATATACATATCTAATATAAAGATTTTCGAACTTCCATATGTCGGCGAGTATGTGAGTTATTTCAATGAAAATGAGAAAGCGTGTTTTACCGAAACAGTATAACTTTGTGCGTAACACCCAGGGAACATTGTTTTAGTATAGTATGATAATAGCTAATAGATAAAATCGGATCTATAATAAACCAACTTCCATATACTACGTATAATGATTTTCATTTTGCTTACAAACCTTATGCAGAATATCTCGGTCAGTGTATAAATTACATAGATATATATATATGCATGTAAAATTGCTAGATTCCAGTCTTCTGGTTTTACATCTTAATGTGTTTCCATGTCTTTGATTCCTGCAAGTTGTAAGAGTATAAAATATTCTCTTACACCCGAACTTAGCCCTTTCTTACTTGTTTTAGTTTTAGTTCATCTTTTCAATCGGAGGGATAAGAAAATTTCTGAAAACTTCAAGAACAGGAGGACATGCAAGCCTCCATATGGTGGAGGTGCAAAACTCAAAATTTCCAAACAAAACCTTGAAACTCCATCGAGAAAATCGAGCGAAAGTTTTGGTTTGGATGTTTCCATTACTATAATGCAAGGGAAACTACCAATATTTGGTTTGAAAAACTATGTGGCAAAAAACTGCATATTATTTCCATTGCATGTAAAAAAAATATAGTAGTTTACAAAACTACATATGTATTTAGATACGTCAGCTACATTTTGGGACAAAGTCATTTGGCCCGATGAATCCAAATTCGAGCTAAGGAGTTCAAATAGTCGTCAGCGAGTGTAGTGTAAACCTTCTGATTGCTTGAAACCACAGTACATACAATCATTAGTGAAGCATGGAGGAGGTTCCCTCACTGTTTGGGGCTGTTTCTCAAAATTTGAGTGATAAGTGGTTCATATGTTGATATTCTTAGCAAAAATTTGAGAACAAGTGTGGAAAAATGAATTTGTGGTCGTTTATCTTCCAACAAGATTACGACCTCAAACACACATATTGCCTGGCTAATCGTTTTTTTGAAGAAAGCTTAATCGAAAAACTGATCAGGTCAGCTTGGTTACCTAATTGACGTAAATTAAATTGAGCATTTGTTCTCAATTTTGGATTCAAAAATACGAAAAAGCAGCCGTACAAACTTGCAATAGTTTTTCTTATAAATGAAGTGTCGATGGGATAATATTCCAATAAAATTTTGTGAAATAAAGTTTTTTCTTTCTATTCCCAGAAAAAGAATTATTAATTTATAATTTGTTATAAGCAACTTCGTGGGGAGAAAAAAACATGTATAAAAATTTATATCGATATCACAAATCTCAAATCGACTCATCAGATGATGTCGTTGTCCATATCTTCATACCATATAGCAAAACGGGAATGATAGGGACTTGTAGTTCGAGTTTGGTCTTTGTTCGATTTAATACTTTAACGAATTTCAATCATTTTTTTGTGGCCTTTCTAGTTAAAGGCATTTGTTTTATGTTACGAAATGAACAAAAATTAACTTGTGTTGTAGTCATTTTAAAATCGATATATTAGTTTACTTTGTATTTTATGCATTTTATATGTGTATTTAATATGCTTACATAAAGTTTTAGTTGTGTTAAAAAAGTTAAAGCTTCTATATTTTCAATCGTTGGTGCGCCAAAATGTATACCAATGCAGAAAAATAACAGAAAGCGATAAATTATGTTCAAAACAATATTGAAAACGCACATTGAAAATTGTTATAAATGATGATCAACTGATTTTAATCAATAAATGGGGATTCGTTGGCAGTACTGTCCAAGCAAAATGCTCACAAGCCAGTTACATAGCAGAATAAAATATATTTGTTACTTCGTGTGTGACCTTTATATTGGTGGATATTGCGCAGGGGTGCTGTAGTACGTTAAACTTCTACTTGGCCAGAATAGACCCCGACATATCCAACAAATGTCCTGCGTGCAATGAGTCCCCGCATGACACTGGCCACCTCTTTGCATGCCCGCCAGCCCCACTCAGCTAAATCCCTTTTCCGTTTGGTCCGATCCCGTCGACACTGCACCTTTCTTGGGCCTACCGCTAGAGGACGTCGACGACAACCTAGATAATCCTTATCATCTTACCGGGGATTAGATATCCGTTAGAACAACAACAACAACAGTTTAAGATTATCTGGAGAATCCACGACCATCATCTGCCGATATTGCACATCAATCCAATTTCAAGAAGTAATAAATCGAAATTAAAATCGAGCACTCTTTTCAACATATCATGAATGTAAGTGAAACAACATCTACTAAGTGTTTAGAAAACTGAAAGAACAAGAAGTTCAAGAGGAGGGATTTAAGGCTGTATCCGCTACGTTTACATATTCGATTTTTTTTTTGTTTTGTCGTTTATCTTCCAACAAGATTACGACCTCAAACACACATATTGCCTGGGTAATCGTTTTTTTGAAGAAAGCTTAATCGAAAAACTGATCAGGTCAGCTTGGTTACCTAATTGACGTAAATTAAATTGAGCATTTGTTCTCAATTTTGGATTCAAAAATACGAAAAAGCAGCCGTACAAACTTGCAATAGTTTTTCTTATAAATGAAGTGTCGATGGGATAATATTCCAATAAAATTATGTGAAATAAAGTTTTTTCTTTCTATTCCCAGAAAAAGAATTATTAATTTATAATTTGTTATAAGCAACTTCGTGGGGAGAAAAAAACATGTATAAAAATTCGTACAGATTTAATGAAAAAATATGGAAAATCTGGTCACAAGAAGGCAAAGAGAAGATTTCAATGAGAAAAGTAATTATTTAAAACACGTTCAGGACAAAAATGGTTCAGTTAGTATAGACCTAAAACTATTATTACTGGCGATGAGTCTCGAATCTATGCTTACGACCCGGAAACAGCCGATCAATCGACCGAATAGCGTGGCAAAGATGACTCAAAGCCAAAAAAACAAAGTGAGAACAGGTCAAAAATCAAGGTTATGCTGATATTTTTCTTCAATTATCGAGGTGTAATGCACTCCGAATACCTTCCGATCGGCTAAACTGCAAACAAGGGCATACTGACAACTCTAGGTTTTTGTACCACGATAATGAACCATCGCATACTTCGGCAAATTTTCAACCAACATCGTGCCACTGCTATCATATTCATCTAATTTAGCTCTGTGCGACTTTTGGCTATTCAGCAGACTCAGACCTCTCCGATGAAACCGTTTTAAGTCAATTGAAGACATTGAACGAGAATCGCTACGCGCATTGAAGATTATTCCGGATACTGACTTTAATAACTCTTTCGAGGATTGGAAAAAGCGTTGACGCAAGTGTATAGGGGCCAAGGGGGACTACTTTGAAGAGGACGCCATAGATTTTGAAGAATAAATTAAGAATAATAAAATTATGAACAAAGTCTTAAAATTTTTGCTCCTAGTAGACGTTCTAAAAAGTGGTCTTTCGAGAAATAATTTAGGCTTCAGAGTGTTTAAAATAATCAAAATTTTTAACAAAAATCGTATTTTTTCACTCAAATCCAGCGCTACATCTGTTTCGGAGAAATTTTACTTCCATACTCTGACAACAGCGATTAGGGGGTCTTTCGCACTTAGTTAAATACACACACACATATCTTCGAAAATATTTGCCATATCGACATCAAACGTTTGGTAATTGTTTTCTTATACACATATGTACAAGGTGCGTTCCAAAGTAAACAGAACTCAAAAAAAAAAAACTGAAAAATGGATTTTTCGGCAAAATCAATTTATTTTATTCAAAATAGTCTCCTTTTGATTCAATACATCTTACAGGGGGCGCTAGATTCAAAAAGTCCTGTTTACTTTGGAACTCACCTTGTACATTCGAAATAAGCAAAAACTGGAAATTTTCGATTTAAGCCCTTTAGTTAAATTTGGTAACATTTAGCTATCTACTTTGCCAACCATATATTTACCAAATTTAAATACATAGTATTTATTCAACACCGCATTTATTTAAAAAAAAAAAAACATAAAAACTCCACTGCATTTGCGCCGAACAATTTCATGCAAAATTTGTTAACAAAAATTGAACGCAACATATGTGGTGGCATTTCGCTTAATAAATACGAAATACACATCTGCCCGAGCACATTACCTTAAAACGTTTGCAGTGTATCTGCAGCCGGGAATCAGTACACCGCAGCGCGCCATGCAACAACGCTTCCGCGTGGCGAACAACGCGAATGTCATTTGCTGTTGTTGTTAAAATTTTAAATTTTACGAGCGGGCATTTCATGTAATGGCGTACCGCAGTATAAGCACTCGAGCATACAAACAACCGCGCCAACCAGGAGGGGCGAGTGACGCGTTCGGGCCGCTTTGGCTTGACGCCTCACTGACGACAAGTCCATTGCTGGGCAGATTGGTTAGTCGGTTGCTGGGTTTGTTGGTTGGTCGCTTGGCTGCGAGCTGATGCGCTTTACATAGTCCTGGTTGCCACAGCCAGCCAGTGCCACGGAATGTGAATGTGGTCTACTATGCTACAATTTACTCACACATATTCATATTTAAATACAGTATTATGGACATACATACATATTAAGTACATATGTATGTTGGTGTTATGTGCGACTGTCGCTAACCCGCCTTTTCGGTGGCAAGACCATCTCCATGCGGCTGTGCTGCGGCATCGCTCAGCAGCTTTTTCTCTGGCTCATTGGATAGTTGGGAGTCTGGCTGTTGGTTCGGTGGGAAGATCGGTTTTTTATTCATATATACATATAGAGTATAGTATACATATATGTACCTTTACATCACTAAACACGCGTGTGTATGTGCAAGTTTGCCGTTGTGGTTATAGTAATCCAGCGGTGCTGTTGAAATATGGCACCATCGTAAATGAAGCAATTTAACATATCGGCCGCAATAGCCATTTGTTGTTATTGTTGCAAGCAAGTTTAGTTGTCGCTGTTTGTACTGGGTTAGTTGTGGGTGAACGCGTTTGTGTTTTGCTGGTGCATTTATAAAATGGATCCTAATGTTGCATTTCTGTTAAGCCTTTTTCAGACGAGCTCGAATTTTATTTTGAAATAAGTGAATTTGCTTTTGCTAACCCATATACCATGTGAGATAAAACATACAAATATATCTGTTTGCCTTTGTTCCCTATGTACAGCTGAAGTGCGTGCAACGAATGCAGTCTGTGGTCCGTTGTCCCTTCCGAGCTAACGTTTGATAATTGGGCTTAGTGCGAGGCCGGTAAGCACTAGTCAGCAATCAAAACTTGCACCTCTGTGAAATCATTCTGACCTTGATTATAATCTTCTTAATTTTAATGTTTTCCATCCTAACCTAGTTGTAGGGCCTCCAAACAAAAATTGCCCAAGCTGTGAGGAAATAATTATAATTTTTTATTGATGCCAATCGCTAAAGTTGCCAAGAAAAAGGGAGAAAGAAACTCTATTCCTCAACCTTGTCTAGATTAAGGTTCGATCGTCTTGTCTGTTCAACAGTCAAATTGATTGGAATCAAAGTCCCAATCTTATGGCTCAAAGGGCAATGCATATATAAAACGTATACGAGTGTGGGGGTATTTTGATTGATATCTAAGACTCTGAGCCATCATATATTACCCGTCCTTTATATTACAATATTATTGCATTTCATAGCACAATTGTGTTAGCTTCGCACACTTACACCCTATCGTCCAGTAGGCCAGCAAGCAACACAATAAAATAGCGAATGGCCCTTCCTCTTAGGTAAATGTGCCCTCCCCGAAATATATAAAAGTGTATTTTAGACATATGGCCAAGAATTTAGCTTTGCCATTGCAGGAACTGAAACCATAATTGTTATGACTTACGAGAGTATCTGCTGTCGATGGCCTAACCTCACGGTGCTTAAAAGCACTTAACAAAGTAATGCGTTGCTCAGCTTGCAAAAAGCATGTATTATTTGGTTCCAATTGGTTGGGTGGAAGGATCACCTTTTCTACCTTGGTCGGGTTCGAGGCCAATCTAAAACCTCTGAGGTGCTGTGGGTCCGGCGGCGGGCCGCAGTGCGACTCCATACTGAATTGAACACCCACCACAAATCTCCCTAAAGAGCTAAACCCCATGAGCGGATTGGAGCGAACTCCAAGAGATAACTGGTCCTCATGGTATCAGATTTAAGATCAGACCTTCTAGCTTTTGGAAACACATTCAAAGTTTATGATATCAGTTCGAGCTGAATACTATAGCACTACTTAATCAAGACTATTCTGAAATTTTGAGATAAGCCAAAAGCAGATTTAGTGCATATTGGATTTTAGGCGTCTTTTACGACAGGCATTCCTTACTGTTGGCAAATTCTACCCCCTTCCCGCTGGTAGCACGAATTGGGACCGTATGTTAGCACCAAAAGTTTCCTTCAATAAATTCACTGTTTCATTGGCTATATGGCATATAGCGCCGACTTGTTGGATTCAAAGGTCAAATCCGAATAATTATGACATTATGGCTGGCTCTTTTTTTCAAAAAATATGGTTCAACCATTTCTTCTGTTCTAGAAAACAGTAACTGTTTGAGAATGTAACGGGTCTCAAGAATGGCTTGTGGATTAGTATCATTCCAAATAAAAAAATTTTGTTTATTAACGTACCCATGCAACCAAAAGTGGGCTTCATCGCTGAACAAACGTTTTTTGCGAAGATCGAAATAGGTGGCTATCCCGTTTTGGACCCATTAACCAAACGGGCGACGCGCTTGGTGGTCGTTCGTCCTCATTTCTTCCACGCCGTATTATTACGAATCACATTTGGCGCTGTTAACTACATTTTGCGAATTATAATTTGTAAAGGAAATGGTGTTATAATAATAAAGTCCCCAAATGCTTGTTTCATGATGAGAAAAATTTTCAAAATGTGAGGTTGCATTGTTCTCTACAAGAAATTATTTTGCTAAGGTAATAAGACTGTCCCTAATTACTGTGCCAAATATGAACGGGATCTGTCAACCAGTTTGTTAACAGCAGCTGCTTAAGAAGCTATACCAGTTTGACACTTTCAAAAAAAAAAATTTTATTTGCTTTTTCGATAGCTTCTATTTCCAAAAACATCCTGTGAAATCGGGAAGGTCGTATCTTGAATATCTTTTGGATGGCAGCGTTTTAAAGAGCGACCGCTCGGAGGTGCAAACATATATAAGTGAAACTTTAAACGCGTTCTCTCGAAACGACATTTTTCAAAATTGCTGGCGTCATAACTTAACGAGAAATTGACCGATCGACTTCAACAAACTAAAACTGAGTATTTTTGAATACATTTACTATAAAATGATCTACGATCTTTTTGAATGGTTGAAATTTGTCAATTTGGCCTTAAAAACCGACAATTTTTGACCTAAAAAACGATTTTTTTTTTCAAAATTGTGCCATTTTATTAATTTTTGAGATTTTTCAAAGGTCGTAGGTCATTGTATAGAAAATATCTTTAAGTTTAATAAAATTTTCAAATTACGGGGATTCAGTTTTGTCAAAAAAGTGGTATAAATCCCTCAAAGACGGTCGAGAGATCGCTGAAGATATGCCTCGTTCTGGACAACCGTCGACCTCTTCAATTGATGCAAATATTAAAATAGTAGTAGTAGGTTCTTTAAAATCGTCAGGAAAGTGTTAGAGGGATAGCAAGAGAGCTCGAAATCTCTCGCGAGTCCGTTTATATCATTTCGTTAGATATTTTGGGTATAAAACGCGCTTTTGTTCGCCTCGTCGTGATAAAGCTGAATTCTTTCAGAAATATTATTGCAAAAAGGTCTCTTTGGACATTCTTGATCCATGGAGAGCATTATAACTGCCGACCAGATATGAGTCAACAACTATTGGAATGGAGAAAAAAAAGAGACGAAACCAATAAAATCACACAAAAGCCGCTCAAAAATAAAGGTCTGGAAAATCGTTGTCATAAGTGTATTATACCCAGTGGCGATCACTTTGAAGACGACAAAATAAACATTGATGATTAATTAAATATTTTGCATTTTAATTATATACATATTTGCGTACAAGTTCTTTGATGGCCGAAATGGGACTACAACCGCGCCTACATACCACACAACGCAATTTGAAATTTCCTCTGATTTTATCCTTTCGAGTGTACAAATCAAAAAGCAATCAACATAACGGCGTATGCCATCCCATTTTCATAAATTGTCCAAATCCAACAAAAACTGTTCATGCTTATGGGTACCGAATATTTGGAACTCAGTACTCATAGTTAACTTTTCACCACAAATATCGGCGAATGTGCGAGATATATAATTCAGACAGAATCCTTTTGTGATAATTGTTATTCTGTGTGTCAAAAATGTGTCAATAATTCGCTTAGCCCTCATGTACTTATCACAAATATTTTCCAACTTCCGTGTGCTTTCTACCACATACATCGACCAACATGTAGTTACATATCTCTATGAAAATGAAAGAGCCTGTTTTACTGGCCTAAAACGGATAAAATTGGACGAAAAGTGGGCTCAGCCCCCATAGAACAAAAGCTATCGTTACTGCATATATTTGGTAATGGTATGTGAAATACTTTGTTTAATCGCAGGGAACATTTTATGGTATGTATGTGGTATATCGGAGGATGGAGTCATGTGTAGAAGTTCACGCAAGTGAGGAAAGTTCTCTGATCGCCATTCACTTGGGAGTGACCAGAAACGATTCTTTTACATATGACTCAAGCAGCTCACGACTTCCGGTCTTTGACCAAGTATCCTCTGGGTAGCCTAAGAACATCCGTTTGAAGGCGAGCTAAAGTGAGAAGGCGAAACACCCCCTGCATAGGGTTGTGCGCTGGGTTTGGGACCCGCCACGTAAAAAAACACCCCCAATGCAAAAGTTTAAACAGCCTCGGATGAGAGACCCCCCTTTTGATGACGACCACGGCAAACGAAATAAGGACTATGATTTGATGGCGTGCACCTGGAATGTCCGGTCCTTTAATTGGGAAGGTGCCGCTGCCCAGCTGGTAGATGTCCTCGTAAAGATAAAGGCTGACATCACCGCCGTCCAAGAAATGCGATGGACGGGACAAGGACAGAGACGAGTAGGTCCTTGTGACATTTACTACAGTGGCCATATAAAGGAGCGCAAGTTTGGTGTTGGATTCGAGGTGGGTGAGAGACTCCGTCGCCGAGTACTTTCATTCACTCCGGAGAATGAACGTCTAGCCACAATCCGCATCAAAGCGAGGTTCTTCAACATATCGCTGATTTGCGCGCCCCGACGGAAGAGAAGGACGATGTGACCAAAGATGCCTTTATGAGTGCTTGGAGCGCACTTATGAGAGATGCCCCCGCCACGATGTCAAAATCGTGCTTGGCGACTTCAATGCCAGGGTGGGCAAAGAAGGTATCTTTGGTATCCCCGCAAAACTAATACGGCTGTGTAAGCTGACGTTGAGCAACACGTAAAGCTCCGTCAGAATCGGGAAGGACCTCTCCGAGCCGTTCGATACCAAACGAGGTTTCAGACAAGGCGATTCCCTATCGTGCGACTTTTTCTACCTGCTTCTGGAGAAAATAGTTCGAGCTGCAGAACTCAACAGAGAAGGTACCATCTTCTATAAGAGTGTACAACTGCTGGCGTATGCCGATGATATTGATATCATCGGCCTCAACACCCGCGCCGTTAGTTCTGCTTTCTCCAGACTGGACAAGGAAGCAAGAGAAATGGGTCTGGCAGTGAACGAGGGCAAGACGAAATATCTCCTGTCATCAAACAAACAGTCGTCGCACTCGCGACTTGGCACTCACGTCACTGTTGACAGTCATAACTTTGAAGTTGTAAATAATTTCGTCTATCTTGGAACCAGCGTAAACACCACCAACAATGTCAGCCTAGAAATCCAAGGCAGGATAACTCTTGCCAACAGGTGCTACTTTGGACTAAGTAGGCAATTGAGAAGCAAAGTCCTCTCTCGACAAACAAAAACCAAACTCTATAAGTCACTCATAATTCCCGTCCTGTTATATGGTGCAGAGGCTTGGACGATGTCAACAACGGATGAGTCGACCTTGCGCGTTTTCGAGAGAAAGGTTCTGCGAAAGATTTATGGTCCTTTGCGCGTTGGCCACGGCGAATATCGCATTCGATGGAACGATGAGCTGTACGAGATATACGACCCCATTGACATAGTTCAGCGAATTAAAAGACAGCGGCTACGCTGGCTAGGTCATGTTGTCCGGATGGATGAAAACACTCCAGCTCTGAAAGTATTCGACGCAGTACCCGCCGCGGGAAGCAGAGGAAGAGGAAGACCTCCATTCCGTTGGAAGGACCAAGTGGAGAAGGACCTGGCTTCGCTTGGAATATCCAATTGGCGCCAAGTAGCGAAGAGAAGAAACGACTGGCGCGCTGTTGTTGACTCGGCTATAATCGCGTAAGCGGTGTCTACGCCAGTAAAGAAGAAGATGTGGTATATCGATGGTACGTAGTATTGGCAAAAATACATAAAAGCGGGTCGACATTATCTCCAACTCCCATATTCGTTCTTCTCGAAAACCTTATGCCGAATGTGTCCAGTGTATGTGTCCAGTGTATGTTTGGTCAGTGTATGAGTTATTTACTATATAGCATATATACGTATATGTATATACAAAATTGGAAAGGTCCGATCCTCTGGTTGACGTTTTACACCTTGAAGTATTTCCTTGACTTTGATGCTTGCAAGTTGCAAGAGTATAAAATGTTCGGTTGCACCCGAACATAGCCCTCCTTGCTTGTTCTATAATTACTAACAGACATAAAGAAAATTAGCTAACGGTAAACACTGTTTCGCATAAAAATATATATCCTTTTACTTTGTTACTTTTTTTGTTATTTTGCAAAGCCGCCATGTTTTGAATGTTAAAGCATAAAGCAAATAGGATCATATATTTGTGTGCTCCTGTCAATGGGCGCTTGTAACGCATGCGCAGCTGGCATAATAAAACCGAAAAAATCAGCAAATATACAGTATGCAATAACAACAATAGATAGCAAACAGTACATACATATATCCATTATGTGCACATGTAGCCGCATGCCAGTAAGTATATATGCATATATGTATATATTTCGGAAATATTTCGCTTTACGCTGTTTACACATCGCCACTGCAGCATTGTTGTGCAAACGCCACGTTGGTGGCGCCTTTTTCACGCAAAATAAATTGAGCGATTTTTATATTTAACAAAAGACTTAACGTTGCGGCTAAAAGTCACAAAATCGACATTACGCAACGAGGCCAAACCGGGATCGCGTGCATTTGGCGCGGTTGTGGCGCAGGTAAGCCTGCATATGCTCTTAAATACATATTTGACATTTACGTCATCGTGCAACAGCAACTGCAAAAACACAATAACAACACTAATGTGTGTGTAAATGTGAAAACCATGTCATGTAGTGCAATATAACGGTGTTTGTTGACATTTAACAGGTGACAGCGCTGTTTATCATAGCAGCGCAAGGATTTTGTACTTATTTTTTTGTTGTTGTTGTTTTTTTTTTTGGTTCCGGTGTGGTATGCTCATATACATATGTGTATACAGTGTGAGCCAAAATTGGAATACGTAACTTACTACACTGATACTTGAAAACAATTTAAAAAATCATAAAACTGTTTTCGTGCTTCACATTTAGAACTAAAATCTTCTATATGTAGATTGCCTACGCGGTTGAGATCGGGTGATTGCTTGGTGAGTTGCAGTAAGGAAAGAGTACCGCAGAGAGATATGGGCACATTATGCAAACATAAAATAAAGCCCGGAGAATCTAATCTGAAAAGGTTCGATCCACTAGCGTAATCTCATCATAGATAGCAGGGCACGTGCTTCTTGATTTCGAAGCACTAAAGCCACGAAAAACTTTTGATACTATTACAGTTGTCAGAAAAGCATTCTGTCTGAATTTCAATTGTATAGCTTTTCGATTAAAAGTCTACTATAGATACTGGGATGCACATATTCGATACCTAGGGTCTTGAACAGTTTTGATTGGATTTGAACAATTTTTGGTCAAAAGATGGAATTATATTGGGAATTATTACTACACTATTTTATTCTGTTATATTAATTACATCTTGATATGTGTAGTTTGCCCATTTTCACACTGTGACATAGGAAGAATGTTGCTTTTGTCGAAATCGGTTGGACGGGTACCGATAAATGGGATTTCACCAAAAAGTGGGCGGCGCCATGCCCATCGTCCAATTTTTACACCGGCTCCTCTAAAGCCTTCTCACACCATCCCGTCAGCAAACTTTTACGATTCTGGCGCATTTAGTTATTAATTTATTGCGCTTTTAGTAGTTTTCAACAGTACCATTATATGAAAAGTGAGCGGGATTATCCTCCGATTTCATCAATTTTCGGTAGATATTCTTATAAGATTTGCACTCAGAAATTTGATTGTTGTAGATTAAACTTAGTCTTTCCAAATTTTTTATCCACAGGTGCCCCCTTGCTACTACGATCCCCTGTACCAAATTACAGCTATGGTCAGAAACGATTTTTTTACAAATGGTTTAAGTATTATAGCTCACAACATCCGGTATTAGACCAAGTATCTTCTGGGTAGCTGAAGAACATCCGTTTGAAGGCGAGCTAAAGTGAAAAGACAAACCATTCCTACTCAAGGTTGTGCGCTGGGTTTCGGACCTGCCACATAAAAAACGCCCCCCATGAAAACTAATAGTTGATATCCTCGAGAAAATAAAGGCTGACATCACCGCTGTCCAAGAAGTGCGTTGGATTAGACAAGGACTGAGACGAATAGGTCCTCCTGGCTTTTACTACAGGGCCATATAAAGGAGCGCCAGATTTGTGTGGAATTCGTGGTGGAAGAGAGACTCCGTCGCCGAGACCTGCATTCACGTCTCCAGTGTTTTAGACGTGCGTACGCTCGAAGGTTCTAACATCGATACGCACCCGTCTCTGTGCAGCAAGGAAGGTTCAAAAGCCCTTTCTCGACGAACAAAAGCAAAACTCTATAAGCCACTCATTATTTTCGTCCTTTTATATAGTACAGAAATAGTACAGAAGCTTGGAGGATGACAACTTCTGATAAGTCGACGTTACGAGTTTTCGAGAGAAGATTTATGGTCCTCTGCGCGTTGGCCACGACGAATATCGCATTCGATGGAAGACGAGCAGTAAGAGATATACGACAACGTTGACATAGTTCAGCGAATTAAGAGACAACGGCTACGCTGGTTAGATTATGTCGTTCGAATGGATGAAACTACTCCATGTCAAGTGAGGAAGGACCTGATTATACTGGAAATCTCATATCGGAGCCAAACAGCGCAAAGCAAGAATATGAAAATTTGTCATTTATTGCCATCTTATCGGAACCAAAGGTCGTCTTCATCAGAATTTTCCATTAAGCAGTCATTAATCATAGCTGTAAATCGCTTGCAATTGACTGTAAAATTATGGTCGGTTACAGTTTTGAAGAAATATGGACCAGTAGTGTCCTATGCCCCTAGAGCACACCAAACAGTGTCTTTTTGACGATGCAACAGCGCTTCTACAATAGCTTGAAGATCCTCATCACTCCGAACAAAATTATCTTTTGAACGGAATCGTTACAGACCCATTCAATGAACGTACGGCGCGTTTGATGGTCTTCCGGGTTAAATTTGTGCACGAGTTGAATTTTGTTAACCCTTTAACCATGAGCTCTCTGAAAAATTTTTCACAAAGGAAATGGGCACAGCTCCAATCTTCGGGTCTTATTTGACGCTTTACTTCACAGCAGCCGTAGCGTCTTCTGTGCGCACTGCACAACATCTCTCAGGATGCGCATTTTTTCAACTTTTCTGGGCGAATCTGTCGACTGAACAGTGGACGCATTATTTCGGTAATAAATTTGCATGATGTGCAAACGTTGTTCCGGAGTACACTTATTCGTTATGAAATAGCAAACCAGACTGGGTATAAATCAGTTTCCAAAAAGATCAACTGCAGGAAAATTTATGTTATGAACACTGTTGAATGGATTGACCTCGATGTTTGCAACATACTATCAAACTATTTAGCAGTCTTCGTTATGGTAACCGCACGTCCTAGAAAAGGGAACATTCATTTTGTATTGAGAAAGTAGATAGAAACCTATCTTATGAAGTGGTGAAGTATCCAGCATAAGTGCACGAGCAGTAATTATTTGAGGTCTTCCAATTCTAAGAACTCGGCGCAATAACAAAAGCATATTGCGAAGAAATATATTTTTTTTGATGGCCTCTAAGCTACTGTCACGTTACTGATATGTTGTAGGTGTTCGAAAAATAAAAAATGTTTTGTCATTGTTAAGCTTTTGGGTAGTGCAACATAATTTTAGTGCTGTAGTTTTTGCGATTACTGTATTCATGGTTATGTTTTTTTAGTTTGAAATATAATACTGATAAGTTGGGCTGCAAGCTTCTGTGGCAAAAAGAATAATTTAAGTTAGTGCATTCAAAAAACAGATGTGATTAAATGAAAAAATGACACTCGAGTTGACTTTGGTTTTATAAAAAAGTAATAAATTAATTATTGCAAAAGTTGTTATAGTCATTACATATTTGATATATTTATGTGTTCATATATTGGGACATTTTTTGTGCAATCAAGTAGAAAAATTTTGCGAAATTTACAGACATAATATGCCATGAAATCTGAGCGTTTGAGCCATAACCCGATATCATGTAAGTAAGACTCTTATTATAATAACAGAGCATTTTTGTGCAAGCCAAAGGGAAGCAGGAATTATATACATAAATATTTCCATTTTTTGTTCGCTTTAGTAAATTAAATTAGCTTTAAAAAAATCATGGAAATTGTACACATACATATGTACACGTCGACATACATAATTACGACTCAAAATAAATACTTAGATCATTTTTCTATTCTCAACTAACCACTACAATGCACCAACTCGGCCTATTGCATTCAGTTCAATATGCACTATGTATTCACTTAGCTATGCTTTTGTTTCCACTGAAAACCCGATATTGTTTTCCTATAACTTAAGCTAGAATCTTATGTAATACAGCATGTATCACACATAGACATTAGCACTCATACACATGCATAAAAACAGACAAGCGCGAAAATAATCCTTTGCTGCATACATAACTGCTCGCTAACGGTAAGCAGCGTCAATTGTTTGGATGAATTCTTGCATAAATTTTTGTTTGCTCTCACATCGCAGGGGGGCTACACGGCGTATACGTGCTGTTTAATCAGTCTGCTGTCATTGCTTTGCATTTGAATCCTTTGCATGCTTCAGTTAGTGGTTGTCATTACAGCCAGCGGTTGCGGTTGGAAGCATGTCCCTTAAGCGATTAAAGTCGCGTTTATTTTCCCCGCATTTTTTTCCTACTTTTCCACCTTCTTTTACATAATGTTATCATTGCAAATTTTGTCATTTCCTACAATTCGCTGAGCGCTTAATGCTTGAGTTAATAAAGTTAATGCGGTTTAGCATCACTTTTTTCTTGCGTGCTAAGGCAGCAGCATGGACGTAAAAAGTTGTTAATACTATATAATACATATATTAACAAAAATTGGTAAGACTTTGTCCATAACTTTAAAATTCTTAATTTATTCTTCAAAATCTATGTTGTCCTCCTTAAAGTAACCCTCCTTGGCTCCAATACACGCATGAAAATGTTTTTTTCAATTCTCGAAAAATTTGTTGAAGTCAATTTCCGGAACAGCTTTCAATATGCGCAGCGATTCAGGTATAATGCCAGCAGTCACACAGAGCTTAATCAGGCGAATCATCAACATCGTCATCGAAAATCACGTGGTTGCGGCACGATATTGGTTGAAAATTTGGCAAAAAACTCGCGAAGAATCAATGCAGCATGCCACCGTGCATTATGTTGCTACAGAAACCAAGAATTGTCGGCCCACAATTTCGGCATCTTTTACATATAGTTTCGCGCAAACGGCGCATAACACTCAAATAGTATTCCTTGTTGACAGTTTGGCCAGTCAGAAAGAAATCGATGAAAACTGTCTGCATAACATTGATTTTTGAACTGCCTGGATGTGGTTTTTTCGGCTTCGGATCACCTTTGTCAAGGTATTCGTTCGATTGATCATCTGTATTTGGGTCATAAGCATAACTCCAAGACTCATGGCCAATAATAATACGACTCATGACATCGTGTTAGTCGGAAAGCATTGTTTCACAGACGTTGATGGGGCGATGTTTTTTGAAAAAATTTAGTGATTTCGAAACCAATAACGCTTTTACATTTCTTAGGCCCGAATGATGTTATAAAATGATTTTCACTGATCCCTCCGATATTCAACGAATTCAGTAAGATCTCTGGCTGTTAATAGTCAATTTTAAAGCATCAATCCTTTCATTTTATTGACGTGTTGATCATCAGTTGATGTTGATGGCCGTCCCGGACGCGGTTCGTTTTCCAAACAACTATCACCGACGACTTTTTTCAACACTCCGAATGTTTCGGCACTAGAAATTGAATTCCGCACACAAAATTTAATGGAACTTCCTTGTTAAATAATTTCACTTATCGTAAATATCGCCGAATGAATTTTATGTACTACGGAAAGACAAGCGTATACTAAACACTAGTGATTATTTTAATGTGACATTTGGCACAGATGTCACTGACAATCAATCAAGCTTAGAAAAAAATATTACGACGAATGAGATTTTGCCTACAGTAGTATTTTTCGTAATTTAACTTTTGCTGGATTAATTATGGTAGAAAACAGGTCAAACGGAAAGTCCCCGATCTATCAAACTAAAACACACCTTTTTGGCAAAATTCGTTTGTTTTTTTTATTCCACATAGTTCCCTTACAGGGTGATACAATGATTATAACCACCTTGCAACTTTTCGATACCATTTGAGTAGAACGATTTGTCCTATAGTAAATTAAGCCTCAGTTTCGACCATCCCACTTTATTCTCTTGAAGTATGAGAACAGAATCCAGATCTGGAGAATACGGTGAATGCGGAGCCATTCGAAGCCCAATTCATGGATTTTGACTATCGCTTTCACTGACTTGTGACATTTACTGTTTCTCGGTGCATTGCTTGGTGAAACAACGCTTTCTTTTTTATCAAATGCGGCGGATTTTCGGCGAAATTTTCCTTCAGACAGTCGGAAATGCTATGTAATAATTGCTGTCGATGGATCTTCCTTTTTCAATGTAGAAAATAAAAAATAATTCAATGGCCATCCCAAACTACAGACGCCATTATCCTGCCAGCAGGCTGTTGCGTTTTTCAATGTTCATCTTGTGCAGTCTACTCGGATAATTGTCGATTGGACTTTGGAATGATGACGAAAATGTATTTTTGGGAGAAAGCTACCCGTGAACCAGAAACTCCAGTGGCCAATAATACATTCAAATAATATCTTAATCAATAATACAGCCAAAATCTACAATTACAGATTCCTTCAAGCAGCCAAAAATATTACCAAAATTCTATGTTCACTGTGTTATGGTAGACTACTCAGGATCAAGCATAGGAGGAAACGAGGTCCTTTAATAATTTCAACCAATGCCGAAAGTACTCTTTAATTTTCGTATGGACGCAGTTGTCATTGCTGCCGACAAGTAAGAGATGTTTCACCAAATTTTCATAAGAGAAGAAGAGAGAAGCGTCGAGAGATTTTTTTAGTGGGACGGTAATGACAATATACTATACATATGAAACGCTGGTGATGGCATTTGAAACTGCATATTCGCTTTGACCGGCTCAAAGCACCGTGAGCGCTAGCCAGGAACCTTAACAAAAAGCCATAATGTAGAATATGAGCCAAAACGAGGTGTATTCCCACTTTGAATTTCAGGCAACCGTTTTGGGAACGCTTGCTGTAGTCAAAAGATATGTGCAGGACGTCTGGTGAGTGCTATGGACTCTGCAATGCTGACTTCTGACCTCTCATTCTAGCTATTTGACTAGACTAATGCTATTTATGATTCCATTTTCATATACAGTTATTGATTATGTGGTCGGCATTATTCACCTGCCCAACGATGTGAGCCATTCTATCGAAGTTGCTGCTGTTCTTTCGACAGTTGCCTGCATTCCTGTAATTCTAAACTTTGCGTCGTGGTTTGCCTGTGAAAATTCGGAGCGACAACGATAAGAATTTCGTCGGAGCCAACAATAAAGCAAACGATTCCCCGAAGTATTGTCATCGTTCTCAGAACAGTCTTGCTGCGAAGGGATATACATATATTCAACAGTGCAAAAAATTCTGCAGAAGGGGGAATATGAGAGCGTATGGTGAGGCGCGTAAAACGTGTACAGGGTTTGTTCGGAAAGTAATAGGACTCAGTCGGTTGAAAAAAATTTATTAAACCAATCGTTACATTTAAACACTTTCAAAATAGGCTCCTTCTGCGTCAATGCAGCGTCGCCAGCGCGATTTCTAAGCATTGAAGGCGTCACGGAAGGCATTCTCCCGAATAGCCTTGAGAGCCGAGGTGCATACTGTTTGGATTCCCTCTGTCGTGACAAAATGCTTGCTTTTCATCCGGAAACAAAAAAAAAATGTTCGGGGGAGCCACATCTGGGCTGAAGGGCCGCTGTGGAATCGTTGGGATGCCGGCATTGGTTGGGTAGCTGTTCAAAAGAAAGACGGTGTAGTCATGGTGCAACTTCCAATCGGCTGCGATGTCTTTTCGGATCCATTGACCCTTCATTTGAGTCTCCTGAGAACTTCCAAGAAGAACTTGGCGTTGACAGTTTGTCCTGGAGGAACAAATTCTTGGTGGATGATGCCTTTGATGTAAAAAAAGACAATGAGCATCGTTTTCACTTCGGTTTTGCTCTTTCTTCTGACCCACCAAAAAGGCCTGGTGGCACCGAAGCACACCACTTCTTGCTAAAGCAATGTCTGGGTAAGACTGCTTGATCATATCAAACGTCTCTGTCGTAGATTTACCGAGTTTCACATAGAATTTAATCGCTCACAGAAACACGCGCGAAAATATTTGTCCCGACTTTCCAGGTGCCCGGACCGTGACCAGCTGCTCGTTCGTTCGCACTCTACCGAATTCAGTCGGCTCGCGCACGCTCTGAAATACAGTCGAGGCGGAAGAAAATCAGTCCTATTACTTTCGCACTTCGCGTGCACGCGTTGCAGAGTTTACTAAAAGAAGATGATAACAACATCGACTCTGATAGACCAGGCTGAGCCACTCGCTGCGAACTGTTTGTCGAGAAGGTGCAAACGCCTACCCGCCCGACTTTTAAGAAATACATTTTGGAGACAATGGATCTTTGAAGATTTGCCAAAGCTCACGCGTGGAACATAGCACTTCAACTGTAGTAATCATAAAAAAATAAAAAATAATAACAACATAATTTAAGCATAATGTTTATTTCCAACTTCTAGCAATAAAAAAGGTTTAACGCCAAACATAAATTTGAGTTTACAATTAATCTGAGAAAAATATCAATTACAAATGAGTACCAACTGTGTACCGGAAAGAATTGCGAGGAATATAAATAAGGCACAGATAATGTTAATTTAAACTTTTCGTTTTCGTTGCTTTGCAAGTTCGCAATTCCCCGAACGCCAAACACCTTACAAAATTTACAAAGAGGCCAACCAAAAAGTGAGTAAATTTGTATGGAAGATTCGCCAAATATAAAGAATTCACTGGTTTTGTGGCCGAACAGCCGAATCGAAGCAGCGAAATAAGGCGAATTGCAGGAGATATTTCCCACATTTTGCGCACTTTTTGCCAGCAACCGCGAAGCAGTTGTGGCGCTCAGTGTTGGACTGTTTGTTATTGCCAATTGTTGTGTCGGTGGTTGCAAGTTGCGCCAAATGAAGTTTGTCTCATTTGTTGATACCACAACACACAAACAGACCCACGTAAATGATGTATTTCGTTACTCCGTCGCGGTGCAGTAATAAATTCATTTCCAGGAGTAACCAACAGCAATTATGAAGTAAGCTCGACAGCAAATAACCAAAGTGAGAAGCAAATAAATAACTAAACACGCAAACACAAACAAAAGGAAAATTCATAGAAAATGCATGTAGAGAAGTAGATGAAAAAAGAAAAGCGCTAAAGAGCAAGGATCTCCTGGCAAACCAGCTGCATGTGGCATGCCAACGATGAAGCATGAAAGGCGGAGCACAAGTGAAGCAACCTGCAGCGAAAAACACATACACAAATGGTATATAAATTCATATCACATACATATACATATACACATACATATTTAGTATGTAAGTATATATTTGTAGTACACCGTTGACAAGCGCTGCGCTGTTGACAAATTTAGCAGCGGTGAGTGTCTGCAGCGAGTTTCGGCGGCCACGCCGTGTAAGCGAGACGACAGCTTGCTAGTGGCCTTGAGGGGTGTCAAAAATACGGCAAAGCGCCGTGGACTCGTAAGCGGAAGCGAAAAGTTTTCTGTTGCCGCCGGAAGTGCATAAATATTAAATTCCACAATTACACTCCACACTCGCGCCCGCATAACGTTGCCACAGGCAAACAGCAAAGCGGATTGTACTATATATTTACAATTAGTATGTACGTACATATGTATGTATGTATATATGTTTATAAACATGCAACAAATTCTCCAAACGCTTCATATTTGCTTGTCTGGGTTTTGAGGAGCTTTTACTAACCAACCTACTCTCTCTCACTTCTACTAGTTTTTTTCGTGTCTGCTATTTGTTGTGAATTTCATGTTTATTTAGCGGTGATTGTTGCTTCTCGTTTTAATGTTTATAAAAATATACATATATTTATATAAGTATTTATGGACTTTAGGACGGGCCAATATTTTTTGAAGCTTTTATTTTCGAAAGAAAATTTTTTGAGACGTGTGTTTTCGGAATCAAGATACGCACCCGCCTCTCCGCAGCAAAAAACACACGACAACAAACGCAAGAAAGATTCGACGTCCAGAAGTTGCAATGAGAAAAGGCAGCCAAACGATGTTCTACTCGACTTGCACTCCTGCTCCCTGAAAGCACTCTTCAACAACTCGGTATAGGGGTACTGTGGGACGGCATTGGTTTTCAAAAAAGGCAAAAGAAAAGCTGATACGATGAGGAGTGCCGGGTTGCAATGGGGAGATTACCTCATAACGTTACAATCGGCCACAAGACTTGCAGGATGGGACAGATATCGAGAGTTGAAGACGGAAGCGGGACGCATTTGTGGACAAAAAAGAGAGACGCCGAAATGCGTGAGTACGAAGAGCTTGACAAGCTGGCCGACAGCGGTAATATAAAATTCCACGAAAAGCTGCGGCGACTAACACAAGGTTTCAAGACCGGAGCATACTATGGTAGAATTTTCAGAGGTGATCTAGTGACGGATGCCCAGAGAATACTGAAATTATGAAGGGAGCATTTCTCCAGCCTGCTGAATAAACGGATTCCCCAATCGGTGACGACGGAGCGGACCGTCCTTTGCTCCACCATCGAGAGGTTCGATTAGCACCTTTTCGTCGATTTCAAAGCTTCTTTTGACAACAAGAAAAAGAGCCGCCTTTATGTCTGAATTTGGTATATCCGCAAAACTAATACGGCTGTGTAAACTGATGTTGAGCAACACCAGAAACTCCATCAGGATCGGGAAGGACCTCTCCGAGCCGTTCGATACCTAACGAAGTTTCACACAAGGCGACTCCCTATCGTGCGACTTCTTTAATCTACTGCTCGAGAAAATAATTCGAGCTGCAGATCTGAATAGCAAAGGTGCAATCTTCCATAAGAGTGTTCAGATGCTGGCGTACGTCGATGAGATTGATATCATTGGCCTTAACAACCGCGCCGTTAATTCTACTTTATCCAAACTGGATAAGGAAACGAGGAAATTGGGTCTAGTGGTGAACGAGGACAAGACGAAATATATCCTGTCATCAAACAAACAGTCGTCACACTCGGATATCTCTCCCACGTCACTGTTGACAGTCTATTTCGTCTATCTTGAAGTCAACATTAACACGAACAACAACAACAGCCTTAAAACGTAGACGCAGTGCCCGTCGGGGTAAGCAGAGGAAGAGGAAGATTTCCACTCCGTTGGAAAGGTTAGGAGGAGAAGGGCCTGGCTTCACTTGGAATCTTAAATTGGCACCAAACAGCGAAGAGGAAGAGCGACACGCGTGATATTGTAAACTCGACTATAACGCGTAAGTGAAGCTTATGAAAATAAGGAAGAAGAAGAATAATGATCTTATAAGAGTTTGGGAAAATTCGGTACATATAAAAAGTAAAGGAGTGTTAAAAGATTTTAACCAACAAAACCATCGAATTTGGAACTTTGTAATCGTTCTGTAGTCCTGACCTTTAAGAAAATTTAATGTGATGGTGAAGTATAATCCAAAATAGATAGATATTTCCTGGTCCTAAATGACTTAATCTCGAAATGTTTCCTTTCAACGGATCAGTCTCAGCTGACTTATCATTATAGATCATACACAAGTCGTAGCTAATAGTTTAACGTCATGAAACTTTTTGAACTAGGTTGTCAACTGTCAATCTCATTTAGTGACATTATTTGTCCAGAAAAATTCGTCTTGATCACGGTTTTATAATCGTACGGAGAGATGCACTATCCGGCTAAAATAATTGAGAACTCAGAAAATAGACATTTAAATATATGAAGAACTCAAAAGCCACGAGGTATACAGGATATATTTACAGCATCCCCATAGGGAACAACACTATAAATCTGTCAACCTTGTTTTGTCAGTATGCTGGCAATAGAAAACTTACTTAGTCCTTTGCCCTTGATCTAAGTAATCAGCTTAAGGAAGATTCTATTTTGAAATGTATATGTACATATCACAAATACTTTACATCAATATATCCAAAAAATAAATCGTCCATAATTACCACCATAAAAATTGTGACTCATCCTAATGAGTATATCAGTGTGTGTAGGCGTCACCACTGCCAGTATCATTGGCGAAGCAGTCGTTGACATTTGCGGTCGCTGTGGCTCACAGTTTGCTGCTTGACTTTTACACGACTGTCACTTTATTGTGTTGTGTTGCTGACAGTTCGACATTTGTATTCGTTTGTTGTCGTTTTTGTTGCCATTTTGGCAACTCTAACAACGGCGTTTAGCATAGTTTTCATATACTTGCGAATAGCCGAAAATATGCGACTAATGTGAGTGAAAAAGTTTTCACATTTTAACGGAAATTTTGCATTCAACTGTGTCCAATTAAAATTATTGCACAAAAGTAAAATAAATGAGATAAAACTAAATTATACGTTGGCATGACACCATTCGTGGTGATTGTTAAAGACTAGGTGCTAATGTCGATCGTTTTTTTTCATATTCGCTGAGGCATTTAAATGTTTAAGTGATTGCGTGAGTTTGATTAGAGTCAGTGAAATAAAGTGTTGATGATATGTTTATAATTAACATGATTTATGAATTATTAAATTATCTTTTAACGGGTGATCCAATCAGAGGTACTTTTTTCAATAGCTTTTTGCTGTCATGTTATTTTTGTTCAGTATGGTTTGACATTTCATCACGGAAAGACTTACGCCTGAACAACTTTTACAAATCGTTCAAATTTAATACAAAATCTCACGTTCTGAGAAGCATGTGTATCGCGCGCTTCGCTCAACTTATGGTCAACATAATCGGCCTACTGAGCATTCTATTCACAACACATCACTCGTCTTAAGACCCAGCATTCATTACACCGGTAGATATAAAATTTATGACATGATTTTACAATACATAAAATTCCATTTAATGGCATCATGTCATATTTTCATACGATCAGGGTTTGTTAAAAATTTTCTTGGAAATGTGAAAGCTGACAATTACAAAGATCTTGTGACTGAAGTACTTACTGCTTATGCATAAAAAATGGGTCGCAACATGTCCCTTAAAATTCATTTTCTGGACTCTCATCTAGACTTTTTCCCCGAAAATTTAGGGGCCGTAAATGATGAACAGGGGGAATGGTTCCACCAAAACATTTCTGCTATGGAAAAACGGTACCAAGGCAAGTGGAGTGGCAGTGTGCTTGCCAATTACTGCTGGACATTGTTAAGGGTTACTCCAAAAAAAACAAAAACATCGCCGAAAAACATTGACAGTAACATTTTAAGGTACTCTTTGATATAACAATATATATTGGTGTTGTTTGTGTACCAGTGAAATCATCGGTCCACATTTCAGAACGTAAGCCTCAATGGCGACCGTTATCGTGCCATGATAACCGACTATTTGTTGGTTGAAATTGAAGCTCGAGATCTTGGCGACATATGGTTTCAACAAAAGTTCGCCACTTCCCACATATCGTATTAAGCAATTGATTTATTGACTTAACACTTTGGTGAGCATACAAGTACAATTTCAACTTTTGGACCTGTCGATTGGCAACCAAAATCGTGTGTGGGGATATGTAAAATTTAAAGTCTATGCGGACAATCCAATTAACGAAAATTAGATTCAACAAATAAATAACCTGAGACGTAGCCGCGGCTAACATTTGAAAGAGATAATCTTCAAAAATACATAAGTGCCAAGGAATGCTTTTTGGAGTAATAATAAACAATTCCAATTAATTTTCAAGTTTGTGTGTTTTTTCTTTAAGAATGTGAGGAATCTCGAAATGGGTCACGCTTCACAGTGAAATTTCGTTTCAGAATTTAAGCTATTTATCAATTATCAATCATGTTTTTCATAGTGAATAACAGATACTATACATCTGATCAAATGTGACCCCCACTGACACGTGTTTTGATACAAATATTTATTATCGTCTTCAAACTAAGATTCTTTTTAGTCAATAAAATTATACCAATCTTATCCAATTTTTTATACACTTTTTATAAGCCTCAGTTGGTAGAGCCTAAAGCGAATTTTGTATTTTTTTTTTCAGTTACAGCTATTGTCCAACATACACATCGACGTCATACTGTTATATTCAGAAGACCACGACTGGTCAACAGCAATAATGCATTTGAGGAATGTAGATTTGACAATCTTCATAATAAGAACACTAACCAAAATGTGTTGAGTCAATCCGTAAGAGGTTTTGAGATTCTCTGATGACTTGATGATTGCTTTGTATCATTCAACTATTTATGTCCGTGATTACATGACTCTCCAAAACACTTCTACAACATTTTCAATAACTGAAAAATAGCTGCGAAATACACAGCAATTGACATATCGTGACTTAACATAAAAAAAGGATTGTATTAATCTACGGAAAGAAAATCAATCGATGTGGTTTACGTGCACAATTTAAATGTACCAAGCAAATTTAATTAGATCTACAAGTAAATAATTAAGCAACAAATATTCAATATATAAATATTGTATATATATATATTGTGACAAAAAATTATATTATTCATCAATTTTTACTTTTTTGCCTTCAAAGTTATTGCCACCAAATGTAATACGCTTATTTTGCCAGTCTTCGAAGCACCTTTCATAAGTACTTTCTGGGATGGCCTTCAGTTCCTTCAGTGAATTTTGTTTTATATCTCCGATCTACTGAAAACGGATTTCACAAAGTGGTTATTTCAGTTTGGTGAAAACGATGGTTCATCGATAGTATTCATTTTGGCTTTAAATTTGGTCTCAATCGTTGTCCGATGCGATGATGCATTATCATCGTGTAAAAGCCATGAATGTGTTCCCACAATTCCGACCGTTTTCGACAAATGTACTGACGAAAACGCCTAAATATGGACAAATAGAACTCTGTATTGACCATCTGTCTCTCCTGAAAAAAATCGTGATACACCAAACCACAAATATCGAAAACCACAATGAGATGATTTTTGTGCTCTGTCGGCCAATGAATGTGGGACCGGTATTCGCACTTTTTGAAAAATAAGATTCAACTTTATTCGGACGAGTCGAGCAAGTACGTGTTTCATACCCAAAATCATTCGAACGGACTGGTGAGAGATGTCGAAATCTCTTGCCACTTGCCTGATGATTTTCAATCACCATATTCATAACTTTTTTTAATATTTTCATTAGTGGAAGAGGTTAAAGATCGTCCAGAATATATCTTTAACAATCGACCGTCTTTGAAGGCTTTGTACCACTCGAAGGAAAGTCTTGCGGTATTTTCGCTAGTTGGCGCTGGAAGCCCGTAGTTCTAGTTTTATTCGTCGCATCGGGTTATCGGTCGTTTCTTTTAAGTCGTTCGTGAGTTATAGCGTCGCAAACATGGAGAAAAATAAAGAGAAAATACGGCATATTTTATAGTACTACTACGATAAAAGCAAAAATGCATCTCAAGCCCCCAATAAAGTTTGTGCAGTTTATGGACCCAATATAGTTTCCATTTTCACCGCACAACGATGGCTTCAACGTTTTCGTTCTGGTGTAGAGGTGGTCGTAGATGCGCCACGCTCCGGAAGGCCTGTCGTCGAAAATTGCGATAAGATCGCTGAATTGGTCGAAAGAGACCGGCATAGTAGCAGCCGTAGCATCGGTCAAGAGCTGGGCATGAGTCATCAAACCATTATAAATCATTTCAATAAATTCAATAAATCATTCAATAAAAATATCCCAAGGTTTTTTTTACAACTTAATATTTGGCAAAATAATACAGTCCTATTAAATTAGCAAACATCATTTTTTGAAATATCATTTACCAGAAATTTAAATTACAACTTCCGGGTGCTTTTTTCTCTTAATGTAATTTCAGCAGAAATCAGGTTTTTTTGCTTAAAGTATTTTGTGCACCACATGTGAGGAGAAAAGCTCTGTACTGAAGTTTCATATCTTATCAAGTTGGCCACAGAATACGAACAAATGTTTTGTTTAATAAAAATTTTGAGAATTTTTATTAATCAGTCAGTTGCATAGACACCCCTATACCGTACATTTCGGTACATAAATTTATTTAAATAACTGTCCATGTTATACCAAAGCATCGCTGTAAGTTAAGCCATATATCCGTATTCTAATTTATATCAAACTCCCAGAATACTATTTCACAAAGTTAGTTTCGTTTGCTGGCATAAGATATTAAGTAATTAGGTCACTCATTTCACTAATATATTGAGTTTAGTAAACACTAAAATATACGAGCACATTGATAAATGTTATATGTATATCAGTATATTGTACAATGTACATACATTACCTCCATAAATTAACATCCATTCCAAATCCTATAATTAAATGCGCCGGTGCTGACCCATTTTGCTGAAAAGCTATTAGAACGTCATTAGCAGGCGGGTTAAATTCAAAACAAACAGATGAACAGGCTCTGCACGATACACTATACAATTTCACATATTTCTACATATATTAGATTTGTTGTTATGCGGGTTTGTGGAGAAGTAAGCAAGTGTCAGATCAGTTGATCAGTTGAAATTCATTAATACTAAACAATATGAGAATAATAGTTTTGTTCAAGTATTTTTGGATGTTCTAAATGCCATTAAAAACTAAGTTGTTTAAAGAAATGTTATTTCAGTGGGCATGGCACGTGCTATAATGTTTTAATTTGCCAGTATCTTCAAGCAAAATAAGGCTTGTTGGTTATATGAGGTCTAGGTCGAGTTTTCACCCGATTTTATTCATTATAAGTACAAAAATACATTGCTATGAGTAAAACACGCTCTCTCATTTTCATTGAGATAATTTGCATATTGGCCGATATATGCGTTGACTTTATGCACAGACTCTCTGTCATCAGGAAAGGATTCTATTTGAATTTTAATTATACATTTTGCACATTGTAGCATACTGTATAGTACTAAAAGTACTGGGGTCAACATATTCGGTTCCTAGGAACTTGAACAGTTTTAACCCGATTTGGTTCATTTCGAATCAAAAGGTGGCATACGCCAAATCGTTCATTTATCCCGTTATATTAATTGCTTCTAGATTTGTATTGGCTAGTGAAAGTTTCAAATGGAATTTAAAATTTGTTATTGATTTGTCGCGCTTTTAGTAGTTTTTAACCGTAGCGTCATTTGGGTATTCATCCGATTTCATCCATTTCCACACTGCCGGTAATAATTTTTCTAAGAATTCTCCCAAGCGAATTTTTGTACATGTGTACAAATTTCTTGAAGATATCTGAATTTTTACTCAACCCTATTGATTCGCTGAACTGTGTCAATGTCGTCGTATATCTCGTACAGCTCATCGTTCCATCGAATGCGGTACTCGTCGTTGCCAATGCGAAAAGGACCATAATTCTTCCGCAGAACTTTTCTCTTGATCCGAAGATGTCATTGTCCATGTTTCCGCACCATATAAGAGAACGGAAATGATGAGAGACTTGTAAAGTTTGATCTTTGTTCATCGAGAGAGAACTTTACTTTTCAATTGCTTTCTCAGTGCAAAGTAGTAGTTGGCAAGGGTGATTCGGCTTTATAATGGTTTTTTTCTTTTGTTAAGAGCTCATTATACAGCACAACCTTATGATTCTACAAAAATAGAGCATTCGTTTAGTGTTATTAATATCCGCATTTACCGTTGATTTGACGAATATACAATATTTACTCGTATAGACCTATTACTTCGTTAAACTTCCGACAAATGTTATCATTTCTCTTGGTTAATTATATTTCGGTATTTTTTTTTTATTCTCTTTATCTTAAAACTTAAATCAATTCCTCGGAATTTGCAATTCTGTGTCATTATATTTCATCTGGTGTCAGTCCTTAAGATATTAATCTGAAGCTTCATACGTCCTTTTCTCGCCAAAAATTTGCTTATATATCGGAACCGATGCTGATATCGAACCACTATAGTATATAGCTGCTACACAAACTTAACGATCGAAGTCAAGTGTTGTAGTGTATAGTGTGTAGAGAATATTTTGTATTTGTGAAAGGTATTCTAGCCCCCAAAGTTAAAGCTTTTCCCTTTTTAACTATCTTTTTTCTTAGCAACTGAATGTGATAAAAGAAGTTGACGCGGTTGTTAAAGCAATTATGTGGCAATCACTCAGGGTATATGAAATATATTGCATAACATAATAGTAATATAATGGTCCCCCTTAATAAAATGCTGTTCCTGTATTGCTTTTCGCGTCATACCGACGAAGGACACATTTCGAGGTCCCCTATTTTGTTAAAGAAAATACTCACAATGTGACATTTAATGGGGAATGTTTAATATCATTCGAGAGATTTGGTATTTATTTTTTGAAGATTATTTCTCGAAGTGGGCTTGTCCGCATAGATCTTAGACTTTGCATATCTCCACAGGAAAAAGTCTAACTATATGATCTTCACTCACGCATGATCAGCCAAAAAAGGGCCATTGAAAACAGTACTTCTACTACGCATGACACTCAGAATTTCCAAAAAAAACTCTTACCAAAGCTTTCCCAACATAATATAATAAAATTACATATGTATAAGCTATACAAATCTTTGTCGTGCCTGCGATAGGAATAGAATAGTAGTCCAAGCATTGCATTAAATAAATTAAAATATATACTTGTCCTTTCACCAGAGAAGGGAAAAGCATAAAGCTCCACGCAGTGTCTTATTCATGCTTTGCTTTGGTGTCAAATTGTGCGATGTGGCATGACATTAACTTTTGAACCACATACAGCTGCGCTACAAATACCCACTATTTACATGACTAGCACGCTGCGGGGCGCCCTGCCACATACACACACACAAACAGTTAACATTGTTAAGCAAATAAATCTAGGAGCATTTAGGGCCACCGATAGGCCAAGCAGCAGTTTACAACCGGAGCTCGAGTGTCACATAAGTGTCAATGCTGAGCACTTGTAAGTATGCATGCATATGTGTATGTGTGTGAGTGTGCAATTGTTCAAGCATAGCACAATAATAACAATAATGGCCGTCGCAATTGATGTTGCAATTGTGCTGCTTGCTCGCTTACAATCGATGCTGTCACATTGTGGTTATTGTTGCAATTGTTATTGTTATCATTGTTGTTGTTGCTACCGCTGCAAAGTGCTCGAAGCCGAGTGTAATGCTTGTTAATGGCGCTGCTAGCATTCACATTTCCAACGCGCTGGTGATAAATGTATCACCAACAGCCTTAAATGTCTTTGTTGCGAAATATACTGCCACCATCTGTGCAGCTGGCTCCACCAGCGCCTAGGCCTTCATCAGAGCAACCGCCTCCAACTCCGCTGTCGACCGCACCGCCGCGCCTTTGCCAACGCAACGTCATCAGCATTATTTGTAACAAAGCAACAACTTGTTAGCGCAAACGAACGCCCAGTGGCAGGCAACACACATACATACATAATAAATATATGTATGTATATTGTATATGTGTGTGTGTGATTTACATATACAAATCGGCTGTCTTCCTGCAGCTGCTGGAGCACCAACAGACGCTCATTGGATTGGCGCACAACAGTGGGACGACAGCATCATTGACAACTGCTGTGCTATTGGCATTTTAGACAGCACAAACAATAACAAACGCAGCAGGCGCCTGCACACACATATGCTGCCCTCTCTCCCTTACGTTAACATAACATAACGTAACATGGCAAATGGGCTCCACAAAAGTTCAACTCATTCGTCACGCATTCAGTTGCTCGCCTGTGCTGGTCAGTAGTTAAGCCTCGCCGACGGCGCTTCCATTTGTATTTGTATAAGTAAGTGAACTACCAACACTTATACACCTACACACACCCCCATACATATATATACGCATATGTTCTAGGCGGAGTATTTGCTGGCTTCATTTGCGCGACAAACCTGCGTTGATTGCTCTGCCCGGCAGCGCTGCCTGTGGCATGCAGCAATGTCGTTTGTCCATTTGAATTTGAAGACACACCCACAGGCACACGGGCTGCCGCATGTACGTGTGGTAAGTGCGTGCAACTGCTGATGTCTTGTACAAGTATGTGTTTAGTAGTTCCCAGCATGAGTGCTTGACATTTAGTTGCTAGTTGCTGCTTGCTGGCTGCTTGATGTGCGCGCCTGCGACTAAATGATTTGTTCTATGATTTTGCAAATGAGCAGCGTGTGGCAGCTGGCAGTGATCGACATGTGTATAAATGAGCGCAGACACCAGCGCCGCTGTAATGGCAATTCACAAGTAAATAACAGCTGGTTTGCAGTCTGAGGATAGTTGAGACTGAATTCGCTGTGCGAAAACAGCTAAGCCAGAAAAAGAGCTAGACTTGTTATAACTTGAATTTGAGGATACCAAATATTATAAAAACAAGAAAAAACCTTAACTTCGGTTGCACTGAAGCTAAATACCCTTCACAGGTGCATTTCTGTTAGTAACTATGTGTCCAGTTTGTATGGAAGCTATATGCTATAGTAACCCGTTCTGAACAAGTTTTTTAGAGATTGCATTGTTACCTTAAAAAATAATCTATACCAAATTTTGTGAATATATCTTGTCAAATGTGAAAATTGTCCATACAAGAACTTGATTCCGATCGTTCAGTTTGTATGGCAGCTATATGTTATAGTTAACCGATCTGAACAATTTCTTCGGAGATTACATTGTTGCCTTAGGAAATAATATATACCAAATTTCGTGAATATATCTTGTCAAATGTGAAAGTTGTCCATACAAGCCCTTGACTCCGATCGTTCAGTTTATATGGCAGCTATATGTTATAGTGGTCCGATATCGGCCGTTCCGACAAATGAGCAGCTTCTTGAAGAGAAAATGACGTTTGCAAAATTTCAAAACGATATCTTAAAAACTGAGGGACTAGTTCGCATATATACAGACAGACGGACGGACAGACAGACGGACATGGCTAAATCGACTCAGCTCAACATACTGATCATTTATATATATACTTTATAGGGTCTCCGACGCTTCCTTCTGGGTGTTACAAACATCGTGACAAACTTAATATACCCTGTTCAGGGTATAAATATTAGATCACTGGATTTCTAACAAATGTGTTTGCTTCTTGATTGATGCAGTAGCCACCTAGAGCCATGGAGCGCATTGCTTCATAACGATAATGTTGTTGCTGCAGGATATGCCATGTATGTGAAAGGTATAATCTATCTCGGCTCAGGCTCTGGAGATCTTCCTTGTTATCGACGAGCTTTGGAACTGGATAATGAGTAGGATTAGCTCTATAGGATTTTTGTAGAACCCTGGGCTGGTGGTTGTGGTGCTCTGACACATAAGTACGATGAGTGACCTGCATCTGAAATGGCTGACGGGCTAATGCCACAACCGCCCCCGTCCCGTTAAAATCCTGCCAGACGACGCTTATCAGAATGTGTTACACTAAGGTCCACTTCAACCATGGCACTTCACACCATCTTGCATATAGTACCCGTAGACATCGTCAAAAGGTGTATAGCTGCGAAAGTTGCTATCAAAACTTGGAAATCCTCACACACTTTGACTTCAAAACTTCGCCAAATCGAGTTCTGGTGGCTGCTTCTCCGCCCATATACCGGCTAGAGAGTTGTGGCTGGAAGATGCCATTGAAAGAGAGGAGCAGTGAGTTTCTTAACGCTTGGGGAAGAAGTTGGTGGAAGGGTTTACTGCCAGGATCTCTTTATCAACTCCAGCTTCAGACTTCCTGACTACTGGAATATTTCCCAAGTCGCGATTATAGCCATTAAGGTAGCAGTAGATTTAATGCATCAGGGTGCAGTCTCCTTTTGAAAAGTGTCCATCCACCCAGATTCCAAGGCGGCGATACTAGCCTAGAACTCATTAACGATGCGTTAACGGTTGGTCAAGGACTGCCTTACCTCGCTCCCAATAGCATCGATTATCTTTGTGGTAAGACTGGTAGGGGTGCCAGGCCACAGCGGATTCGCAAAACATTGTTAAGCTGATGAGCTACCAAGGAAAGATATTATAGAATCGCTATGAGTAGAATGGGAGCAGATCGGTGCTCCCGTATCCTCTTATGTTCTACTACAGGATAGTTGGCCTTCGCGGCTGTCGCATAATCCGTTTGGCCCAAGATCGATTGCAAGAGATGTAGTGATATCTTTGCCCTTAGTAAATTAGCTTCTTCCTAGTAGTGGGGGTTTTAACAGGCTATTGTCCTGGATTAGTAATGTAAGAAAGGGGTGGTAAACACAACATTTAAAAAAAAGGTTCTGTTATCGACAGTTTAAACTGCAAAAACTATGTACATACTTAACGATGGATCAATGGGTGAATCAGAAGCAGTATATGGTACCTCCGTAGCTATTAAAAATAAAATTCGATCTTTAGCCAAAATAGGCAGACGAGACCAAGCGAGCTTCTACTTTAAAAAGCAAATTCATTATATTTCAAGTGAATAGCGGTTGCGGTTATCCGCAGCACATATACTAAGAGCCACTGCGTTAGGTTACCCAAGGGGCAATAACTAGACTCTCAGTGATAAACTGGAACTGGAAAGCCAGTATATTCAAACTGTTATGAATAATTTATAGAAATTAAAAACGCAATTCTCTTCTGAGATAATGCTAGATTTAAGCATATGGAGAGAACGTCTGTTGCACTTTTCAAACCCTTACCCATTAATATTTAATACTTATACTCAATTTAAATTCATATACATTTGTTTAAAATCACGCCATTGTAATAATCAACTTTACAAATTGTTCATAAAAGTAACAACACAAAAACACATATATTAAATGCACAATAACAATGAAGAGAAATAAATGAAAGCTTACTACATCCATCCTAACGCCTGAAACGCATTACTGAGATGACATTTTAACACGCCTTTGCTGTTACAACACTTTTGCAACCCTTATGAGCACATACTTATTTTCAATTCTTTAAGGGGCTATACCAGTGTGAAACTTTCAAAAAAAAAATTATTTGCTTTATCGATAGAATATATTTCCGTAAATATCCTGTGAAATCGGGAAGGCCGTATCTTGAATAGTTTTCGGATGGCAGCGTTCTAAAGAGCGACCGCTCTTGACCGATGGACTTCAAACTAAAACTAAGTATTTTTGAATACATTTACTATACAATGGACTACCATCTTTTTGATTGATTTAAAATTGTCAATTTCGCATCAAAAAAACGACCATTTTTTTCCCAAAAAAACGATTTTTTTTTTCAAAATTACGCCATTTTGTTAATTTTTGATATTTTTCAAAGATCGCAGTTCATTGCATAGCAAATATCTTTAAGTTTAAGAAACTTTTAAAATTTTTTTGTCTCAGCTACTCATTTGGCCGGAATCGTGCCAGCAGTTGGGGCATTTTTTTTGGCACCTCCGAAGACAGCCCATAATTCCGTTATTTTTCAACATATTTGTAAAAAAAAAATCTTAAAATATAGCTGAAAATATACCTTATTACGTTCAAAGAAGTTCGAAATATTCCATTGCGTACTTTCTCTTAAAAAAATTCACGAAAATCGCCTAATTTTTCATGCGTCACCCTGGTATAGCCCCTTAAATCATTATATTTACTAAATGGGAAAGATGTAAGACACGTTAGTCCACAGTAGCTTGTTACCTAACATGAGAAACAGAAATTTTTGTGTACCCTCATTCATCAGTTGTTGTCATCGTCCAACCCTCTGCACCATATAGCAGAATTATGAGTGACTTATAGAGTTTGGTTTTTGTTCGTCGAGAGCGGACTTTACTTCAAAATTGCCTACTCCGTCCGAAATAGCATCTGTTGGCAAGAGTTATTCTGCTTTGATATCAATATCATCGGCATACGCCAGCAGCTGTACACTCTTATAAAAGATTGTACCTGCTCGATTCAGTTCTGCAGCTCGATAACGTCTCCAGCAGCAGATTGAAGAAGTCGCACGATTGGGAGATGCTTTGTCTGAAACCTCGCTTGGTATCGAACGGCTCGGAGAGGTCATTCCCGATCCTGACGGAGCTTTTGGTGTTGCTCAACGTCAGTTTACACAGCCGTATTAGCTTTGCGGGGATACGAAATTCAAACATCGCGGCATAAAGGCAGCTCCTTTTCGTGCTGTCGAAAGCAGATTTGAAATCGACGAAGAGGCGGTGTGTTTCGGTTCTCCTTTCACGGGTCTTTTCCAGGATTTGGCGCATGGTGAGTATCTGCTCGGTTGTTGATTTGCCAGGTCTGAAGCCACACTGATAAGACCCAATCAGTTTGTTGACGGTGGGCTTTAATATTTCACACAATAAGCTCGATAGAACTTTATACGCGATGTTGAGGAGCCTTACCCCATGGTAGTTGAGGCAAATTGTGGGGTCTCCCTGTTTGTGGATTGAACAGTGCACACTTAAATTCCAATCGTTGGGCATACTTTCGTCCGACCATATTTTACAAAGAAGCCGATGCATGCTCCTTACCAGTTCTTCGCCGCCGCATTTGAATAGCTCGGCCGGCAATCCATAGGCCCTCGCTACTTTGTTATTTTTCAGACGGTTAATTGCTATTCGAACTTCTTCAAGGTCGGGTAATGGAACGTCTGCTCCATCGCCGTCGATTGGGGAATCGGGTTCGCCTTCTCCTAGCGTTGTGCGTTCACTACCATTCAGCAGGCTAGAGAAGTGTTCCCTCCATAATTAAGGTATGCTTTGGGCATCGGTCACTAGATCGCCTTTAGGGGTTATACAAGGGTATGCTCCGGTTTTGAAATCTTCTGTTAGTCGTCGCATATTTTCGTAGAATTTTTGACCAGCTTGAGACGCTCATCATACTCACGCATTTCGGTTTCGCTCTTTTTCTGTTTGCAAATGCGCCTCGCTTCCCTCTTCAACTCTCGGTATCTATTCCATTCCGCACGTGTTGTGGTCCATCGTAACATTGCGAGGTAGGCAGTCTTTTTCCTCGTCGTACCAGCTGTTCTTTTGCATTCTCCGAAAACCAATGGTTTCGGTTGCAGCTGTACATAAGGAGCTCGAAATGCTGTCCCACAGTTTGCTTATAGCGAGTTGTTGACGAGTGCTCTTAGAGAGCAGAAGGGAAAGACGAGTGGAAAATCGTTCGGCTTTCTGTTGTGATTGCAGCTTTTCGACGTCGAACCTTCCTTGTGTTTGTTGACGTGTGATCTTTGCTACGAAGAGGCGAAGTCGAATCTTGGCTGCAACAATATAGTTGTTCGAGTCGATGTTAGGACCTCGGAGCGTACGCTCGTCTAGAACACTGGAGACGTGTCTTCCGTCTATTACAACATGATGATGTTTCCTCGTGAAGGCTGAATTTGCTGACTGTTCCTTGCCCTCCCTGGCGTTAAATTCGCCAAGCACGATTTTGAAATCGTGACGGGGGCAGTTCTCATAGGTGTGCTTCAAGCGCCCATAGAAGGTATTTTTGGTCACATCATCCTTCTCTTCTGTCGGAGCGTGGGCGCAAATCAGCGATAAGTTGAAGAACTTCGGTTTGATGCGGATTGTGGCTAGACGTTCATCCACTGGAGTGAATGACAGTACTCGGCGACGGAGTCTCTCTCCCACCAGGAATCCAACACCAAACTTGCGCTCCTTTATATGGCCACTGTAGTAAATGCCACAAGGACCTACTCGCCTCAGTCCTTGTCCCGTCCATCGCATTTTTTGGACGGCGGTTATGTCAGCATTCACTCTAACGAGGAAATCAACCAGCTGGCACCTCCCTAATTAAGGGACCGGACGTTCTAGGTGCATGCCCTCCAATCGTAGTCCTTATTTCTTTTGCCATGGTTGTCTTCAAAAGCGGGGTGTCCGATCTGAGGCTGTCATTTAATTTTCATTGGTAGTGTTTTTTACGTGGCGGGTCCCAAACCCAGCGCCCAACCCTGTGAAGGGGGTGTTTCGCCCTCTCACTATAGCTCGCCTTCAAACGGATGCTTTCTGGCTATCCAGAGGATACTTGGTCAAAGACCGGAACACGTGAGCTGCTTGAGCCATATGTAAAAGAATCGTTTCTGGCCACTCCCAATTGAATGGCGATAAGAGAACTTTCCTCACTTGAACTTCTACATATGACTCCATCCTCCAACCCTGCGAGGACACCAAATAATCAGGTGAGTTGTGGAATTTGATAGTTGTCGGAATCAGAATTGAAACCGATCAAAAAAGCAGTAGCTGTCATGAATTCAGATTTGCATTCGAAACAGAATTTGTATCGGGTTTGGGCGGCACGGATAACAACTTTATCGGTTTTGCTAACAAAAAAAAAAAAAAAAGCAAGAAGATAGTCACTCACAGATTTGAAATGTAAGTTAAGAAATTACGTCATTTTATTATTTATTTTATTAATCTATCTTTATTTCTACATAAGGGAAATCATAAGTATAAACACCGAAATGCCTTAATTATTGAGGTTTTAGAAAAAAAATCCGGATATTTAAAGATATTATTAAACATAATTTAACTTCCAAATGCGTCTTTATTCATTCGATAAATGTTATCTCTTGAAATCTTTCTTTAATTGGGAACTCATTAAAAACTTTATTAGGAATGCTTCCAAATGTATTAATTTGCAATTTTTGTCATATTAGTAAACAGCTGATTCGAATATTGGTTTTGCGTATGTTCGAAAAGACGAAACTCCAATTGGATTCTGTGACACAATTGAAAGTCGGAATTGGTTTGCAATTCTAACAGCTAAGCAATTCTGTCTTGGATTTCAAAACACCCGTGGATATTCAGGTTTTTCGTATTGTTACTAGCTGGTTTCAAAGTGAAAGTGTTCAAAGAGCAGCATCTGCGGTGCACCACATCAACCCAAATGGCCTAATGGCATTCTGCATAGATCCTTCGCATATTGCTGACAGGTGAATTGCTTCGAAGGCCGCTCAGAAGCTGGGTATATGAAGGGTATATGAAGGATTTCTCGGATGGGTCAAAGCTAGGATTGAAGGTTCATGGGAGTCTTCTCTAAGGAGCTCAGTTTTAGGTTACCGGACTATTGCAGTGTTTTTCAGGCAGAAGTGGCTGCTATTGAAGTAGCTGTAGACGTACGATTACGAAGTGCAGCCTCTTTCAGGGATGTAAGCATTCACTCGGACAGTACAGGGGCAGTACTAGCATTGAGTTTGCAAATTGCGCGATCAAAGTTAGTTAAGGAGTGTCTTGCTAGATATACATACCATCAAGCTGCTTCATTATCAGACTTCTTTAGTTACTTGGTCATAAGGAAATCGCAGGAAACTGTAAAGCCGATGAGCTATCAAGATACTTATGTATCAATCTATGAGACATTTTGTAATAAGTATAAGTTCATAGAAGAGTTATTCTTAGCCCGTTTCAGCAAGAAGGATGCCTGTCGCATTCACAGGTTGCGAAATTGAACTCGTACCACGTGCTTTCAGTTCGGAAGAATTTTTCTTGAACTCGTAGGAGTTCCGTTTTTATTTAATTTTTGGTCAACTTTTTGTCACTCCATAAATTCCACCAAAACCAGGATATTTCACTAAAACGAAAATTTTATAATTGTTATTATATGTTTATAATATTTTGTAAATTTCGTTTGAATTGAATAAGCAAAAATCGAAACCAAATCTATCGTAGACTTTGTCCTGTTCTAATATTCTCATTACAAATTCCCACTCAGAAGAATTGATTGATTTATTGACTCAGCGATTCTCTTAGTCGCAGCGCCATCTTACTCATGCACCGTTTGGCACAATTATGGATGCTCACCAGTTCGTTGTTCACTTTAACAAAACAGCAGAAGAAATAATTAAATGAAATTGGCGGACCCTTGAAATGCCACGAACAAAACGCTTGCGCTCATTGGCCGACTAACAAGCCGCACAGTTGGTGAACAGATTCAGAAGCTAGCAAGAAATATACTTAAAATTAATTACCCAGCCAAGAGTAATAATCACAGCGCTGCTGTGGTCCCCTGCGCGCTGTCTGCTCCCCGCCGCCCCTCTGCCTGCTGACTGCTGCTTGGCCAGCCAGCCATACAAATTAATGCCGCTTGTAAAATAAATAAATGTGTAGGCAAAATCAGTGCGAGAACGACGGCGGGCAGCGGCAAGTGCGCAGAGATGAATTGTGGCAAATTGGATTGGAATCTGGCCGCTAAGCGGAAAAAGCGAGGAAATTAAAACGGCATACAAATTGCGAACGGCAAATGGCATGAAATTGCAAACTACACTGAACTACATACGTATGTATGTGTGTTTATAAAAGTTAAGAATGCGCCGAGCGAAAAGAATGACGGCGTATGAAAGCTGTAGTGACCGGGAAGGTTAGAGCGGGTTTGAATAATGCACGCTTGAAATGGCAATGAGCGTCTTGCAATGGATTGCACTTTTTTGCCTGCACTTTTGTTAATAATATCGAATTGGAGCTCGGAATTCTTTCCGTCTAATTTTAGTATTTTTTTTTGTGCCACGCAGAACTTGTTGCAATTAAATTAATTTAAATATAGAATGAACATGAAATAAAAGCGAAAACTTCTTGGAAGCAATTTTGTAAACTTTCAGGAATTGAATTATTCTCTGTGTTTGAGCGGAAATACAAACTGTAGGTGCTTTTATATGTGTATAGGTGAGCCCAAGGTTCGGATCGTAAAGATATTACCTTAGGCATGATTTTGCTTCTGATTCACTTGGTGAATCTCGTCGTCCACTTTTCTCGAGCTTTGACCTTAGCAATCGACACCATTTGGCATCACACTGCTCTAATTTATGATAATTTGCATTGAATCTTGGACCAACAAGAGATTTTTAAGACGCATTTATTTAACCTATCGGCGAGTCCCGGGAGAATGGAGATATATGTTTGTAGTTCACGTAAGTGAGGAAAGTTAATGGGGCTACCATTAACTTGGCTGTGATCAGAAACGATCCTTTTAAATAAGGCTTAAGCAGCTCACGACTTCCAATCTTAGACCAAGTATCCTCTGGGTAGCCTCAGAACATACGTTTGAAGGTGAGCTAAAGTGGAAAGGCGAACCATCCCTCCACAGGATTGTGCGCTGGGTTTGGAGCTCGCCACGCAAAAAACATCCCAAATGAAAAATTCACAATAGCCTTGGATGAGGGATCCCTTATTAATGATGACCACGACCAAACGTATAAGGCAATTGTGGGACGGCATTTCAATCTATTGAGGAAGAACGAAGCTGAGATAACCGATGGATTGCCAGCCGAGCTATTCAAATATAGCGGCGAAGAACTAAAAAAAAAGAAGAAATATGTGGTCGGACGTGGGATAAGCCTTTTACCGTGTGATAAGTCTCCTCCTGTATGAGAGATTAAAGCCCACCGTCACAAATTGTTTGGACCTTATTACTGTAGCTTTAGGAGTGGAAAATCAACAACTGAACAGATATTCACGATTCGCTAAATCTTGGAAAAGACTCGTGAGAAGGCGGTCGACATACACCACCACGACAGCACGAAAAGGAGCTGACTTTATGCCGCTATGTCTGAATTTGGTATCTACTTAAAACTAATACGACTGTGTGAACTGACGTTGAGAAATACCAAAAGCTCTGCCATGATCGGGAAGCACCTCTTCGAGCTGTTCGATACGAAATAAGGTTTCAAACAATTTGGCTTCCTGCGACTTCTTCAACCACTGCTGGAGAAAATAAGTTGAGCAGCAGAGCTGAATGGTGAAGGTACAACCTTCTTCGAGAGCTTACAAAAGCTGGCGTACGCCGATGACATCGATATCATTGACCAACCGCTCCGTTAGTTCTACTTTCTCATGGGTGAACAAAGACGAAATATCTCCTGTCATCAAACAAGGATTCGCCGCATTCGCAGGTTGGCTCCCACGTCACTGTTTACAGTTATTACTTCGAAGTCGTAGATAATTTTGTCTACCTTGGAACCAGTATTAACACCAACAACAATATCCAATGCGTAGACAACAGAAAAGTAAAGTCCTTTCTTGACGAATATGTACGAAATTCTGCAGAAGCATGGACGATGACAACATCAGATGAGTCGGCGTTACGGCTTTTGGAGAGAAAAATTTTGTGGAAGATTTATGGTTACTTGTGTATTTACAACGGCGAATACCGCAGTCGATCGAAACATGAGCTACGAGTATACGATATATACGGCGACATTGACATAGTTCTGGGAATTAAGAGATTATCGTGGATGAAAACACTTCAGCTGAGAAAGTATTCGATGCAGTACCCACCGGAGGAAGTAGAGGAAGAGGACGGCCTCCACTCCGTTGTAAAGACCAGGTGGAGAATGACCTGACTGCACTTGGAATTTCCATTTAGCGCCAAACACCGAAAAAGAATAGTGACTGTCGCGCTGTTGTAAACTCGGTTATAACCGCGTAAGCGGTGTATACGCTAATTAAGAAGAAGATTCCCGAGTCTATGATTTAAATAATGATTATTATATCCACAGAGAACATATGTATATTACATTTTTACGTAGAGTGTAGTCTTGCGGTTTGAACTTTTAAATGAGATATGAAATCTTCAAGTTTCAGTTACTCTATTCATGATACCTTATTGTGTATTGCAGCTAATATTCAAATTCTTTCCGAATTTTTTTGCTGACTACTCCGAAAAGAACATTACTGATTTGTTCTTTTCTTCGAAGAAGCTATAAAGTTCAGATTTTGGTTGTCAAAATTACTTACCCAGTCGAAAACGCATTTGATGTGAAATGTGTTAAGAGAAGCTGCTTTATGTTATATAAAAGAATGGAGTATTTTGGGTAAAATATTGTTTATTTGAAATATAATATATAAAAAATGTCAATTCAATAGATTTTCGTGATATTGACAGTTGTGCACTGACCCTTTTCCCTTTCGGGAGGTACAAACAAACCTACGATAGGTTTTATACTAGATATATCTTTTTGATAAAATTTTCTTTATAAAATTTGCTAGCCAGAGTTAGCACAAATAAATCAGCGAAAGGCCTGTTCTATGAATAGGTCAGCGTTTTGAAAGAGCACTAAGTCAACCTGCACGAAGGCAGGACCTAAGCTTGGTCGGGGTGCAAGCGTTGGAATTAGAACTAAAGCTGTAGTTAGGCAAGGCTCCAGGAAGTTAGCGGCCACCGGAACTTATGGTGGCCTTGTAACCAAATAAAATAAAAGTAGAGAGAAGGAAAAGAGATGCCACAAGTGAGGTTGACGGTACTACATCTTTCAGAGAAAGTTCGTACTACTCACTTGCTTAGAAAGGTACAGTTGTAATCACCAACCTTTAGGAACTAACAAAGGAGCTCCTAGAAGTCCATTGAATACTCGAAAGTAGTTCTACCCAATTTCAAGCTTAAACCGCCAGCAGCGACCGCTAAACAACAAAAGTTAGCTGAAGAAGGTAAGTCCTCAGATAAAAGGATAGAAGACAAATCGTTTGCTCATGTTGCCCGGAACCACATTATTATTGGTGTGCTGTATGAGAGAGATCCCGAAAAAAAAATTCTCAGAGCTCTTTGGAAGGGGGTGCAAGCTGCGCTGACAAACGTGAGGTTGGAAATGCACAGATGCCAAAGCCAAGTCAAAAAGATGCTGTGCGACGACGAAAGATCAGTCCAACTCTAAAAAGCCGGTATAGCCAAAGTTGGCCAACAGAAAGGACATTTCATCCAGGCCAAGGGCAAGAACCTGGTTCCTGGCTCCACCATCGCAGCCAGACCAGATTATGCAGCTCATTATAGTTTGCGAAAAAAGGGATGGAAATTCGTAAAGGATTTCGAGAATCTTACAGCAAAATCTGGCATGTAAACTAAAAGAGTCACTTTGCAGGTCTTTTACCCACTAACAAAAAAACTTATTCTTAAGAATTTTGTTAATTTCCCAGAGTTCACTTGTCATTCGTTCTTGTCATTGCCATAATTTCCACCAAATGTGCTTAAATACATTCGCCTGCTGCCTCATTCATTTAGTTTACTCTCGTATCCAGTAATTCACTCAGTCATTCGTACAAGCACGTAATCAGGCAACGCGATGTTTAACAGCATATTTCTCGCAAGAACAATTCACTCTTTTCGGTTTCTTTTTGGGTTTGCTCTTTAGTACATACCATTTTTTCGCTCGCTGCCTTCAACTTACTTAATTAGAATCCAATTTTGTGCGACGCTTTTATGTGACTGCTGCCGCCAACAATATGCAAAGCAACGCAACGACTGAGGAAATTCTGACTACAATAATAGCAATAAAAATAGCGGTACTTACAACACCAACACCGTTAGAGCAACGTGCATAAATTAATCCATTGCAATTAAGTTAATTACTTTAGCGAAGAGTCACTTTCATTAACTAATGTAGCAAAAATTCAATAAGAAGCGAAGCACCAGCGAAAGTAAAATGCACAAAAACAACAACAAGAAGAACAAATGCGAAAAAATTGCAAACGCAGTAAGAATAGTTGTTGAAAGTACAACAGCAGCGAAGGCTAAATGGCGTGCGGCAGGCTTTTGAAGAGCTTCCTCAGCTGCTACTGCCGTCTCCGCCTAGGACTGCATAATTAGCAAACACCGAAGAGTGGAGAGAGTTATTGTAGCTGCTAGTGTGTGCAAGAAAGGCTGCGTAGCTGCTGTAAGAGAGCAATAAAATCAGCTGGTAAATGTCATTTAATGTCAATAGCAGCTGTAAAAGACTGTGAAGCTCTGCACAAAATGGCAAACACTCCTCAAGTGGCGAGAATGCACTCGACTTTGGCTGAGAGACAATGACGCGTGTTCAATTGCTTGACACGGTGTGCGAGAGAGTGTGCATTAGGATGATCCTCACACGTCATACGAGCTGTTAAACTAAACTAAAAAGTTTGTATCGATTGAAAGTACAGTGATCAAAATTCAGTTATAAAATATGTGTCAACAAATTTTCATTGTTAAAACAATAAATTTGAAATTCTCACAAAGAACTCCGTCTCCTCGGTTATCGGCAAGTTCGCCGTAAACAGTGAAGATACACTTCGGATGCTCCAATACGTCCTCGGGGGGATATCTCTCGGAGGGCTACAAGTGCTTTGGGCGGCCTTTAGCGATCTTTTGGATAAACGGTACTTGATCTGGGCGATCAATTCGTTCAAACCTTTCAAGTCCCCGTGATCGAATGGTATCATACCAGTGCAGCTGTTAAAATGTGATGCAATTGGTTGTCAACTATTTGTGCGAGCTCCATAAGACTGAGTTACATCCCGGGGGCCTATAGACGAATCCGAGTTACGTTCATCCCCAGGGCTGGTAGAGGCTCGCGCGTTACAGTGAAGGACTTCAGTCCAATCAGCCTCCCATTCTTCTTACTAAAAACTGTGGAGAAACTGATGGACTGGTACACGAGGAGGCGCATTCCGAGGGTTAATTTATCAACATGCTTATTATAAAGGCAGGTCAGTGGCTACTGCCCTGCATGCTAACATATTTTGGCTTGAGGAAGCCATTAGGGTTAAAGAATTCACTGTTGGGACTTCCCTTGATATTGAGAGAGCTTTCAATAACGTCCTGCCGGAAACAGTCGTAACTTCTCTGGACGGTTTTGAAATTAAATCTAACCTCAAACACCTAAGTCAGTTTTTTCTGCGGCAGAGTGATCGAAACGGAATGGGGAAACGCCTAAAAAACTTGAGTATCGTGGCTGAAGGGTGATTGTCTATGCAGACGACGAAGCACTTATATCAAAGGGGGTCAGTGTTGGGTAGTTGGAAGTGGTCTCTTTGCCCTCAGTAAGGTTAGCCTCTCCTTAGTTGTGGGGCCTTAAATGGGCCATTACCCTGTTGGCGTTCAATCTGTAAGGCTTAAAATCTTACCAGACGCCATCTGTAAAACCTGTATTGAAGAATATGAGGTGGAAACAACTCAACACTTTCTTGTTAACTGTACCGCGTTCGAGAATTCAAAATTTAAACTTGAAAGCACATACCTTCAGAGATCACACAGTAGGAAGAAATTAAACAGAAAATAGAAATTAAATGTCTATGCGAATATATATTGCCTACATTTTTTTTTAATTTATAAGTTCGAACACAGGAGCTATTCTTTCCTATGGGTTCACAAAGGACTACATATAGCAGTCAACATGCGATCCGATTAGATCAGCCATCTAAATTAACCTCGCCTAAAAATAAGTTGAGTTTTGGCTGATTAGATGAAATAATATGTTTTCTACATTTAAGGAACACCCTATTTTACATAAACCTTAATTGCCTATCTCTTGTAATGTGGCAACCTTTGGCAGTGGTGTGCTTAACAAATAAACTTTGATTGCAAATATATGCATTTATGCTGATGTGTCTACTCTTAATTCCAATAGATATAATGACATAAAACTGAGGAAGTAGCAGCGCATTAATTGGAATTAAAAACAATTGAAAAAGCGGTAAGTTCGGGTGCAACATAATATTTTATGTTTTCGTAATTCAAACATCCAAAGGTGGGCAATTTTTTCAAATGCTGGCAAACCTTTATATAAGAAATTATTGAACAAGAATTGAAGAGTTTTATTAACGAGCTTGCGAATCGATTGTAGTTCATCAGAAACGACAAAATCTTTAAGGTTTACGGTTCAGGCGGTTTAGCAATAAGCCATATTATTTACATATAAAATAACATGTTCACTAAGTACCACCAAAGGATCTCAAATCTTAAGGAATACGTATAAGTTGGAGTAGTAAGGTCTGGGGTAATTCAGCAACGAATTTTATAAATTGTTCGTAATAAGCTATAGTACGTTGAAAAAAATACGATCCGCCCTCACCTTATTGATCAATTTTTTATACACTATAAAAACTATCTGAAACATAAAAATCCTTATAATAAATACATTTACATCATTTGCATAAATACTTATTGTTCTCAGAAACTGAATACCTCTGAATTACCTTAAGATACTTTGCAGGTTTCCCAATATTTTCAGTAAAAAGCTAGCAAAAGTCCAGGTAAATTTTGTGTTTGAGATAGCATACTTTAAAGACTCAATTCTTCCAAATCTTAGTTTCTAATGTTTAATGGTACTGGATTTGTATACCGCACTATTGATCGTGTTTCCCGAACGTCTTCAGTTGATTACAAAAATCATCAAAACATACAATGTTTCCGAACGCATTCGCAGAAATTCTCTTTGGAAACCACAAATTGATGTCGAGGGAAACGGCCGTGTCAACCCGATCAATGTCATGACTTAATAAAGATGATTTCCAAGTGAAAACCTTTCGTCGGTCAACTGGTCTTTTTCTAAAAATCAGCTTGAAGCAAATTGGGCTCAACAAACGCAAGCGACTTCTTTAGTGGAACGCGGTCAAAGATCAAAACATCTCTTGACTTCTATGTAAAAAGGATTAAAACAGGGAAAGAAGTGTAGCAGCAGCACGTTTTAGAAGGCGTGGCAAAACAGTTAAGCAATACTCTTTTCGACGGAGAGTATTGGATTTGTCAGTATTAGTCTGATTCAGACAACAGTGGCTTAAAAACAAAATTCTTGATTTTATAGTTGCATATGTTTGGTAATCTGGAATTTAATATTTGAATCTTTGAGGCTTTCCAAATTTTGCTGGTGTACTTAACAAGAAATTTACGCAAACTAACATTACATGTTCAGGGGGTATTCTAGTCTAAAAATCAAATTTTTGGCAGTTTTTTGAATTTCATTAAAAAAAAAAAACAAAAAATATTTTTACCATCCATTTTTTTATGGTGTTTTTATTGATATCTTAAGAATACAGAAAAAACAAATTTTCCAAAAATATATTAAAAATTAAAATAATTAGAGGGGGGTGAGAGACTGGTGTAAAAAAATGGTGCATTCTGGTGACATTGATTGATGACTCTCCTGATGGTCTGAAAAAAAAAAATCAAAAGAAATTCTTAATCAGTAAGATTGCTGTTATAGTCCCTACTTCAGGGAATACAAAAAAAAAAAATTTTTTTTTGAAAAATGCCGACTGCCAGAAAATAAAAATCATTTTTTACTCTTTTTTTTGAAATTCCTGAATTTTTTTAAAATATTAAAAACAAAAATTTTGACACGATGCTGGTAGGAATAGGATAAAGGATTATATAAAAAAGGTTCACACAAAATTTCAAGTAAATCGGTTGTATAGAACTTGAGATAATGCCGGTACCGTGTGGAAAAAAGTAGTTTCGAGAAAAACGCGTTTAAAAAAGTGAGTCCGGCCGAACCGGGCTATGTACTGCGTCACTAAAGTAACTGTAGCTCTTAAAATAAGTTTAATTTTTAAAAATCCTTTGGAGGATATGTTCTTAAGGGTCTAAACTTTAAATATATAAAAAAAATCGAATTTTTTTAAATTCTAGAGTAGAATACCCCCTTAAGTACGCCAGCAAAATTTGGAGAGCCTCAAAGAAACTTTGATTCAAGCAGTCGTCAATATCGATAGAAACTGGGTGTTCTGCCATTGAGCAATGACCAATTTGTTTGAGGCCTTTTGAAAAAGATCAAGTAATAAATATTATATACTTGTATGCGTTAATAAACAAGGAAGAAAGTATTAAGTTCGGGTATAACCTAACATTTCATACTCTTGTAACTTGCAAATATTAAAGCTTGGGAAGTACCTTCAGGTAGATGAGGTTTGTTAGTTATATGGGTCTAGTTTCTATCCGATTTTATTCATTTGCAAAGATGCACCGCTATAAGGGAAACATGCACTCTCACTTTTATTAAAATGCGGTATAAATTCACCTGGAATTTCTAATATCTTTATATTGGGTATATTGGAACTAAGGAAAGTACTCACCCAATTCAAACCAGAAAAGGATTCCCTCTGAATTTCAATTATCTCACACATTTATCGATATTTTCGGTAAAAAGTCAATTGTAAGCACTGGGTCCACATGTTCGTACCTAGGGGCTAGAACAATTTGTATCGATTTATGCAGTTTTTAGTTATAAGGAACATCTCAAATGTCTCTCATTCTTTCAAAGTTTATGGATTCATGATTTGTAGACTTAAAAGTGAAAGTTTCATTTGGAATTTAAAATTGTGTTATATGGGAAGTAGGCGTCAGCTCCTTCAGCGCATTTTGTTTTATCTCTTTGATCGAATGAAAACGGGTTCCATTCCGATAATTGTTGATGTGTTTGCATGTAAATCTCATAAACTCATTTATTATCGGTTTTAATTCTCCCCATCAATATGGGAATATGTCCAAAAATACATGTTTACCATATAATTTTTTTTTAAAAATATTCAGCTTTATCGGAACGAGTCGAGCAAGAACGCGTTTCATACCTAAAATATTCAACAAAATCATTTGAACGGACTCTCGACAGATGTCGAGCTCTCTTGTCATCTATCTAACACTTGCCTGACGATTTTCAAGCCCATATTCTTCACTTTTTTAATATTTTCATTAGCTGAAGCGGATGAAAGTCGTTCAGAAGGAGTCATATCTTCAACGATCTATCGACCGTCTTTGAAGCTTTGGTACCACTCGTAGGCTTATGTTTTTGATAAAACTAAATTACTGTAAGGGGTTTTTATAAGTCTAAAATTTGAGACAAATTCTTTGTTCTATGTTTTTGTCCATTGTAAAAATCGCAACTTACTACTGAGGTGTACCGACTTAAGCAGGTGCTGTTAATAAACTGGTTGACAGATCACTTTTATATTGGCAGAATAATTAAGGACAGTTCTACCAACTTAACAAAGTACATTTTGTTTGAAATGTCATGTACCCGGGAAATTTAATTAAAGTTTTGAAAGTTTTTTTTATCACAATTTACTAAGAAAATTATTATTTCTGTATTAAGGGGTTAGGGGTAGTCAGAGGCACCTAAAAATGAGAGTTTTCAGTATTTTTTTCTTTTGCTACTAAATCATGTTATTTTACAAAAGCAGTAATATTGCATTATTATAGGATGTGTTGACTTGAAGTCACGAAAATTAAAAAAAAAAATTAATTTCCGAAGTTATAGTTGCTTGTGTTGACCCTGTTCCAAAAAGGTACTTGCGTTGACAAGCATAAGTCCTTGGAGATTCATCTAAAAACAATCGGACAAAAAAATTAGTTTTATAAATAAATACTCCCGGGCCTGATCGAATCTTTTATTTTGTTTTCAAAATTAACAAAATGGTGGCCTCAGAAATTTTTTTTCTAAATTTTTGTGAAAAAATCAACAGTTAATTGGTCTTAAAAAATCGAAATTTTCGAAAAAATAAAAATCCTTCGATCAGGCCCGAGTTTATTGTGTATTCTAAAAGCTGTATAAATTTCATTAAAATATACTGAACGGTTTTCGGGTTACAGTTGTCACCATTTCAAAAAACATACATAGTTTTGAGAAAAACGCTTTGAAGTGCCTGAGCTCTCTTTCTTATTTCTCGACTAACTCAAAAGCTAATTGTCGGATCAACGTGAAATTTTCAGGGAATATTTTTAAGATATTACACTTAACGGAAGTGCAAAAAAAAAATATTTTTTGAAAATTCTAACTACCACCAACCCCTTAAGTTAAAGGCTTTACTTTCATTCCGTCTTTGTTTCGTTCACTCGATCCAATTGTTGATAGATAAATAGTTTTTTTTATAAACAATTTTAGTCCAAAATTTTGGTCAAAAATACTTTTTTTTTATAGAAACCGCCATTTTGTCAAAACAACTTAATTCGTCTATTCCTTCGATTGGTTACTGTATTTAATAATACTTTAAGAAAATCTGTTTTTTTTTAAATACAGAGGATTCAACACAGAGATATAGTGGTCACCGGAAAACGTCGAATTTGAGAAGAGCTCCGGAGATCAAAAGTAGTTCTCTTCAGAAAAAGATATTTTTGCTAATACTAAGTATTACAGTACATACACAGAATCATCAAAAAAAAATCTAGAGAATTGCTTTTTTCGGTCTTCTAACTGAATATAACTCCTTTAGTGGATAAGAGACGGCATCAGCGAAGAAAACCCGTATGATTCCATTTGTCATTGCGCTCAACAAATGGGTTTATGCCCAACTTCTGGAATATTTTGCTGTACAAGGGTAAATGAGCCAAAATGAGATAGCCACCGATCGAATTTTCACAAAAATTTTGTGCAGCGATGAAGCTGATTTTTTGTTGAATGAGTTTTTTTTTGTGAACGCTGGAATATTTGTGCTGTAGCGGTAGAGTTCTGCCGAGTTAACAGTCCTTCCTTGGCCGGATAAAACTCCGGATCCGTTCCGGTTACTGGGACGTGACTGTTCTTGGAACGGGGAATATTTTTTGTCATGCAAAGTTGTCTGTGGCATGGCCTTCAAAAGCGTCAAATTGAACATCGCGGGATTATTTTTTGTGGAATTATGTAAGGTCGCTTATTTATGCAGGTAAGTCTGATATGATTGACACCTTGCAAAATAATATTCCGTGCGTTATTGTTTACTTGCGGCCATAATTACTGCAAAACGTAGTCGAAAATTGGCCTACCGCGGCGGTTTGCTGAAAGCATTTTAGTAACATTTTGACAAGGCTAATAACAAAGCTTAGTTTAGCCATAATATTAAATTACATGAGTTTTATTTCTGCTTGAAAACCACATATCCAAAGAAGCTTTTAATAAACCTTTTATTTTCCGAAAATTGCTTGAAAATTTTAAAACCGAGCATTTAAGCTAGCTCTTAGAAAAACCACAAGCAAGCAACATTACTTTGTATGTAGTTTAGGATATGCAAAAACATTGATTGAAAAGTGCAATGCACATAAAATGCAAATCTGCAGAATGTCACATTTTCACAAGACTTTCGTAATGCAACTGCGTCGCTTCATTTGCAACAATTTCTTCTACACAATATATGAATTCAATACTATCTTCTTATTTGCATTTCAAAGCATGCCATTTTATATTGTATTGGCGTGTGTTGGACTCACCCGGCATAGAGATGTGCCACTGAAAGGATGTCACCGCATTGAGGTCAACGTGACGTATACGTAACCTGATTTGGTAACGAAGCAAAGCTTGAAAGAAACTAACAAAAAAGCGCAACTGAAATGCGAAACGGAAACAAAAGAAAGTTAAATAAGGAAAGCTGCCACACCAGCAACTGTGCTTAGCATAAAAACGCAGCAAGTAGGTAAGCTGCTGCGGCAACATGTTTTGCAAATCATTTTAAGGCGATCAGCCACAATCTTACTGCATGTATGTGACACACACGCCGTTGTGGGGGCCAGCGCCGCAAGCATCTTTAGACAATCCCTCGAAATCTGCCAAATAATGTAAACAGGCACAAATTTCAATTTAAACAAACCGCAACAAACAATCAAAGCGAACACACTGCAAATGCAAGCAGTAAACCTGCCAACCAACAACAAAATCGCCAACAACATACTTATAAGATAGCCGTGTTACCGTTAAGCAGTGCAGTCGACAAATAATGCAATATACGAACATATGTGTGTCCCCCCAAAAAAGGCAGTGAAAAGAAAGCTTCAATAGCCCAAAAAGAATAGAAGTGATTTCGAGCAGATAAGTGAGTGGGTGGGCGGACCGGCAGGCGGACAGGCAGGACAGACGGAGCGTCGCATTGGCAACGACGTGTGCACCTAAATTGCATGGAATATTAAAAGCGCTTGCCAGGCAGTGAAAGCTAAGCACATACTTATACATCGTACGAGCAACTGCAGCGAAATGATGGACGGCTGCATTTGCAATTTGGCCCCAAATTTTATACGGGAGCGTAACAAAGTCGCAGGGTTAGTCAAAACTTTAGAAACCGAAGAAAGGTTTTTGTGCCACCTCAAGCAGCTGCTATGCGATATGCGCCAACAAAGCGGGCGCATGGCCAGCAATTGCCGTTGCCACCGCATGGCCAGCAGGCGATGACTTGGGCGGAGAGTAATTGAAAATTTGTGTGGCATGCAACACATGAGAGGAAATTCGTACATGCTGTCGTTGGCTCACTCGTTCCTACGTCCATTTATTTTTATTTCCGACAACATGTTGTACACATTGTTGTTGCTTTTGCACTCGGATTTCTGTTTTGTGTGGCCAACGCTTGGGCATTCACTTAATGTGCAAAGACAACAAGCGGCAGCCACCTTGCCACCGCACCGCTCTCCACACAAACCAGTGTAAAAACAATAGCAACACGAAAATGGCAGCAAAAACAATAGCTTTCAGCAAAATACAAAAAAAAGGCAACACGAGCGAGCAAATTGAAAAACGAAATTAATAACAAGCCGGTCGTGCAATGGGGGAGAGCAAAGGCAACAAAGGCAAAAATTGCAATCTAGAGTTAAACTCAACGGATAGCAATTGTGAAGGTAACAGATGATAAAAATGACCACAAATTCATGCAAATATGTTGGCAAACACACACCCATACACACATGTAAAAATACCATTGCACATTTACACAAAAGAGGACTCGGTGCTGGGATGTGGTGGGCGGCTGCCAAAAGCCACCAGCAGCTAAAGCCCAGGCAGCTTGACGTTTTGGAATATACCTATTATTTACATACATATATGTACATGTATGTATGTTTTTCTGAATATGAGCTGCAAGCACATTTTGCAGTGAGTAAGACTATCCACAAACTAAGTTGGAACCAAGCCATTTTGGAAGTGGACCAAATCGCTTCAAATTTGTTGGTCTGCTTTTGAGACCATTATGATGTCTATGATGACATTTCTCGCTCCAAACGCCGTTAGGATGCACTTTCTTGAACTTAAAGTAAACAAGTAGTAGTACCTGAAATCTGTGGAGGAAAAAGCTTTATCTTTCATCTCCAGTCTTCACTTAATCAAAAGTTATAGTCCCTGTGTGTATTGGAGAAGGATATAGAGAAGGTTCAATCTTTTACAAGAGTAGCAAAGATAGTGGGGTCTACCTTTTTGTTGATTGGACAGAGCACACTTAAGTTCCTATCGTCATTCATATTCTACAAAGTAGCTGATGCATGTTCCTTATCAGTTCTTCGCCGCCGTTTTAGAAAAGCTGGGCCGGCCATCCATTGACCTCCGCTGCTTTTCTCGTCTTCAGACGAATTCGAAATTGTTCATGGTAGGGCAATGGAGCATCCACTCTGTCGTCATCGATTGAGGAATCGGTTTCACCATTTCGTGGTGTTATGCCATTCAGCAGGCTGGACAAATGTTCCCTCCGTAATTTCTGTGAGCTTTGAAGGATTCTAAAATAGTATGCTCCGGTCTTTAAACCTTCTGCTAATCGCCGATCATATCCTTTGTCGATCAGCTTGTCAATTTTTCGTACTCATGCATTTCGGTATTTCTTTTTTTTGTTTGCAAATGAATCTCACTTCACTCTTCCTGATGAGTGCTTTCAGAAATCAGGAGTGAAAATCGTTTTGCTGTCTGTTGTGATTGAAGCTTCTGGACGTCGGAACACAGTTGTGTTGGTTGACGTTTCTTTTTTTGATGCACAAAGGTCGGTGCGTATCTTGGCTGCGACAAGAAAGTGGTCCGAGTGAAAACACTGGAGACGTGTCTTCCGTCATTCACAACATGATTGATCTTGTTGGTGGCTTTTCAATGCGGAGACAGCTAGGTAACTTGATGAATTTTTCTAAGCTAGAATCTGGTACTACTTCTTCTTCCTTATTGGCGTAGACAACGCTTTCGCGTTAATAGCGGAGTTAACGTTCAGTCGTTTTTTCTTTTTGGTAAGTAGCGCCAATTGGATATTCCAAGTGAGGCACTTAGTTCTTTCAACGGGGTGGAGGTCTTCCGCTTCCTCTACTTCCCCCGGCGGGTGCTGCGTCGGATATTTTCAGAGCTGGAATGTTTTCGTCCATTACTTCTCAATTCTACTCAGTCCGAAGTAGCACCTGTTGGCAAGAGTAATCCTGCCTTGGCTTTCCAGGCTGATATTGTTGGTGGTGTTAATGCTGGTTCCTAAATAGACGAAATTATCTACAACTTCAAAGTTATGACTGTTAACAGTGACGTGAGAGCGAAGTCGCGAGTGCAACGGCAGTTTGTTTGATGATAGAACCACTGCTAGACCCATTTGCGTTGCTTCCTTGCCCAGTCTAGAGAAAGCAGTACTAACGGCGCGGGTGTCGAAGCCGATGATATCAATATCATCGGCATACGCCAGCAACTGTACACTCTTATAAAAGGTTTTACCTGCTCGATTAAGTTCTGCAGCTCAAATTTTTTTCTCCAGCAGCAGATTGAAGAAGTCGCACGATAGGGAGTTGCCTTGTATCGAACGGCTCGGAGAGGTCCTTTTCTATCCTGATGGAGCTTTTGGTGTTGCTCAACGTCAGTTTACACAGCCGTGTTAGTTTTCAGGGGATACCAAATTCAGACATCGCTACATAAAGGCAGCTCCTTTTCGTGCTGTCGAAAGCAGCTTTGAAATCGACGAAGAGGTGGTGTGTGTTGATTCTCCTTTCACGGGTCTTCGCCAAAATTTGGCGCATGGTGAATATCTGGTCGGTTGTTGATTTGCCAGGTCTAAAGCTTCACTGATAAGCTTCAATCCGTCGATCAGTCTCAACCCATTCTTGGATACTGAACTTATCACCGTTTTGCCAAGGGTGCCTTCTTTGCCCACCCTGGTGTTAAAATCGCCAAGCACGAATGTGATATCGTGGCGGGGGAATTGTTGTTGTTGTTTTCTTTAGTGTAATCACATATATTATTCCTAAATCAAATATTTGCTTGCGAAAACTTTCACTGAAATCGCTTATTGAAGTGCGGGTTCAAGGCACAACGGCTCAGATGTAAGCGCCCTGTAAACTTCTTTGTGAATAGTATTATCAGTCTATTATATAGTAATATTATTAATAATCTCGCTGGTTCAAATATGATTCAAGACATTTCAAAAGATAACCCATAAGAATGAGTGACTTAATACAATAGATGAAACCTGAATATTCATTGAATAGTAGCCGGTTGAAAGTCGTAAAAAGCGTCCGATAACACAACCGTTAACCGGCAAGATTTTCGCTGATAAACTTTAGGAATTCATGTGCAATTTTTTTCCATCAATCATTTCGAACATTGCGATTTGAAGTGCAGAAAGAAAGTTAGACCGAGTTGTTCGTCAAATGACGCAAGAAATGTTATTTATGGTCTATCTAGTTTATATAGTCACTGACACAGCTTTAAGTATCTCAGATATCTTGCCAGGTATTGCTGGGTTTACAGTTGAAAACATACATACGTTAGTGTTATTTTTCACTTCAAAATACCGATGAAAAGAACAATATCATAATAGTTCGTACTTCGTTTACTCTCTTATTTGATTTTTGTATGCCTTTACCAACAAAATTATTCCTTAAATTCGAAAAACAGGCCTTCCAAGGTTATTGTCTGTCAAATCTATTGTTATTTGGAAGCACGCACACACGCGTGAACAAACAAATAAGGCTGTAAGGTGTAGTTGGTGTTTTGCATTGAAGAAATGTACATTTTATGGAATTTTCGAATTTTCAGTCTGTACAACAACAATAAACTGAGACATACTATACATATCCCGCACAACTGCATTTTTGTTTGGAATGTGCTAGAATTGCGTACAAAAATTTAAAAGTTTTTCCTGCTTTTTTCCTTGTTAATATTTTGCAGCAACTATGTATGTAACTGTGCGTGTGTGTGTGCGTACGGTTTGTTCACACATTTATGAAAGTTCGTAGGACTTAATAAAATATGTTTCCAATGAAATAATGGCATTTTCTAGTGAACAATGTGTGGTTACGTGTGCTTTCAACTGCAGCACGAGAAGAAGACAGATGTCTTTTCCAATGAAATTCTAAAATCTGTTTTCTGCTGAGTCATTTCGAATGATTGCGTAAACGAAAATTTTTGGAATACTTAAAAATGTGTAATTTTGTTTATAAAATTTTGTTATAAATCTTAATGGAAAAATATGTAACCGAAGGGAAATTCTATGTTAGAGCATTCTGTGAATGAATTTGAAATATTCAGAAATATTTGTTTCCAAGGAAGTTGTGATGCTGTTCTTTTTGATCTATGTTAGTGAAGCTTGCAGCAACTACTTCTTATGCCGAATTTGGAGAGAAAAACAAAATTTAAAATAAAATTCACAGAATTCTATAAAATGTGTATTGAATTTTTGTTTGCTTTGTTGTTTAACTCAAGTCTATTGAACACGAGGATTTGAATAATCACTGTTGCCCTTTTAATTCCATGAAAGTCAGAAAGTCATCATACATGAGTATGGCTTCGTGACAAATTTTCATTTATTGGGCAATCATAACTTCATACATTCAAGATCAGACTAGTCCAAGTGCGCGCGCAAATTGAATCGGTTAAAAATTTTTCCTTTTCTTAAGATCGTGTAGATTTTTATCTCCTTATGTCAATTAATGTGTGTTTATCAGCTGTATATTTACGCCACCAAAAATTTGTTTACCGTTTTGCAAACTGCCTCAACATGTTGCTAAAGAACGGCGCAATAGCTTAGGAGTTCTACAATAGTGATTACAAAATTCATTAAAATAGTAATACCACAAGGATTGTTTGTTTTTATTTCATAAATTTACGCTATTCATTGGGAAAATATTATAATCAATACCATCAGAGCATTCGTTTTACTGGCCGGTGTACTATTGTTTGTAGGCATTTCTCACTGAATCCTTCGCTCGACCTTCTCCATACATGGTAGATACCATCTTATCCAAAGATATCAAACTTGGTTTGGAAGGTAACCCTTAATGGCGACAGTTATGGCGGCATGATAACCGACTATTGATGCCTGAAATTCAAGCTAGTGATCTCCACGACATTTGGTTTCAACGGCACGGCGCCACTTCCTACACATCGCATTAATCAATGAATTTTTTGAGAGAACAGTTCGGCGAGCAGATATTTTAACATTTTGGGTCGGGCTATTGGCCATAAAGATTGTATGATATCGCACCGTTAGAATTTTTCTGAGAGGATATGGATCTTGGAGTAAAATATCACGTGTGTTATTCCCCTGTTATCAGTCAAAATGCTCGAACGAGTCATCGAAAAGTGAAGTCAACGGATGGACCTTCTAAGAAGAAGCCAAGAGTGTTCTTTGAAGTGATATTGGCTTTATTATCTTGTGTGATATTTACATTAAACTTATTAGAGGGCGAGTCCACAAGAAAATTATATCAATTTAATTTTATCAAGGCAGTCAGAAAGATAGTTACGTGGAATAAAAGTTGAATTGTATATATCGATATATATATATAACTCCATATAAATCGGGATTAGATTTAGGTGTTGCAAGAAATAGTCGTTTGAATAAATGATTCCTAATTTACTCGAACGTCCCTTATGTCGAAGGTATCATAAATCTGTGTGAAAGATTAATGTCCCACCCAACCCAGTCGTCGGGAATGTTTGATATCCAAGAGATTTTATTCTTTCTTTTTCTTCTTCTTTAGACACCGCTACGCGGTAATAGCCGATTTAACGACAGAGCGCCAGACATTTTTTCTTTTATCAACTTGGCGCCAATTCGAGATACAAAGTGGAGCCAAGTCGATCTTCACCTGATCTCTCCAACTGAGCGGAGGTATTCCTCTTTCTCTTCCTCTGCTCCCCCGTCGGGTACTGCGTCGAATACTTTTAGAGCTGGAATGTTTACATCCATACGGACGACATGCCGTCCAGCGCTGCCGCTAAAAAAAATGGGTCTAATTTAAACTATTTTAACCACTTATTTTTTACGCTAGGTATCTTTGAAAATACACTGGGACACATACGTCCCGTTCGGATCGAAAGGGAATATATGGAATATGTCAATATCGTCGTACATTTCTTACAGCACATCGATCCATCGAATGCGATGTTCGCGGTTGCCAAAGGAACCATAAATCTTCCGCAGAACCTAACTCTCGAAAAGTCATGTGTAAAAGTTCACGCACGTGAGGCAAGTTTTCTGACTACCATGCACTTCGGAGTGGCCAGAAACGAATTTTTTACATATGTATGTCTCAAGCTTCGGTCTTAGATCAAATATCCGCTGGGTGGGCAAAGAACATCCGTTTGAAGTCAAGATAAAGTGAGAAGACGAAACATCCCCTCTCCAGGGTTTTGAACTGGGTTTGGGACCGAATGAAAAGGAAACAACACACTCAGATTTTAATTATAGTGTACCGAAAATTGGAAAAGTGAAATGTTGTAATTTCGGCTTCATCCAGACAAATTGGCGACCATTAAAAGTTTTTTGCTCAGCTCAGTATCTTTATACTCTCATGAGTCTTAGCAGTGGCTTGATGCAATTAATAATGGAACCAAAAATTGCATTGTTAGGTCTGATGATAGCACAGGCAGAAGGAACTCTGTGATTATATATCTCTTATTGAGAAAACAAGTTCAGTTGTACTTAATATTTTGTATTAAGTTCTACATTTATTCCTTAATTCCATTTTATGGGGACCAGTATACTAAGCCTATGGAGCGGGCTAAGCTAGTAGCTAATGCTAATTGGTGCGTAAAACCAACTGAATTTGGGCAAGTGGTTCCTTTATAATTACTCACACTCTCCCCCTTTCATATATTCCTTTCGCTGTGTTACCGCCTTAACGGTATTGCGTGATGACCCTCATTACTTGTGTTGCTGTACTTTCAGCTAATTGTTTTTGTTGCTATTTATTTCGTGCACCACCTGCCCGAGCTTTGTTTTGTTGCGCCTCCATTACTTTTAACGCCACCCTCTTGCTATTGTTATTGTTGCAGTTCGGAGAATTATTACCAGCGTCATTGTTTTAGCTCGACTTGGTTGGGTGTATTGGTGTACCTTGCTGGCTGTTGCATTCCAGTTTTGCTGCATGTGGCTTGGTTCACCTACGGCTGTAATCGATTATTGTATTTGTTGTTGTTGTGTTGTTGCGTGCACTATTTATGAGCGCTTATTTGTAATGAAAATTCGTCAGAGGTGCACCGAGCATAATAACTTGTCTGAATTGTTGCAGTTGTTGTTTGTATTTGGGGAGTTGGCTTTATTTTAGTATTTTCGCTGCAGTTAAAATTAGGCTCATTCTCTGCCTCGGCTTTTGTTTTCATTCAAGTTACGCTTGAACTCATTGTTTACGGCTTTCCTACGGCCGAGTTGCTCCGGTAAACTTTTAAGGTGTTCTCCGAAGAGAACAAGAAAACTAAATGTAAATAACTGCAAATAAAACAACAATAACTTAACTTAGCAGGCCTTATCGAATTTGCTTTTGCTCTTAGGGCTGCTTGCCATTCATAGTTTTGCTTTCACACCTCTGGTGTTGTGCTCAAAGAAATATTTTGACTTCGTTTTCATTTTGCCTCTGACCGAAGGCCAACCTCTGTTTGGCTTCATTGTTGTTTTGTGCTGGATATACATGCTTTAATAGGAATGAACTAATTAAATCGTTGGAAACTTATGAAGTATATCTGGAAAAGGGATAAGGTTGATGTTCTCGGGGAATCAAAACAACACCCTTTTGGCGGTAAATAAACAAAGCTCGGTGTTATGTTATCTATCAGAGAGTTTATTTCAAGGAACAAGAGTTTTGTGTAGAAATTTGGGATTAAAAAAAAAGCCGTTGTTAGGCCTGTTGTGGCAATATAAAATCCTTTCTGAATCATTTGAGGAGTGCTTTGGAAGCAACATCACTTTTTCGGATATTTTATTGGATTCGTTCGGATTGAACAGAGAAATGCGATTGAACTTTGCTTGCGGCATGAAATTACGTCTGCAGAAACGTTGAGGTTGTCGCAAAAAAATTTTTGGGTATCAACGTCTGTCTTCTAAAAGTGTTCACAAGTAGTATAACGAGTTCAAAGCCGGTCGTGAGAGTGCTGAGAAAAATGTGGTGTGAAATCGGCCAAAAACATCGACTGATGAACAACGCATCATACAAGTTAAAGAAATGGTGTTTGTAAATCGTCGATTAACTATAAAAGACATTGTTGATAGTTTGGGTATGTCATTTGGATCGGTGCAGGCGATTTTGAAAGACGAAATTGAGAAGAGTCAAATCTCGAATGGTTACAAAAACACTAAAGTTTTTCGAAAAAGACCGTCATATTAACATCTGTGAAACAATGCTTTCTAACTATCAAAACGTAATGAAACGCATCATAACTGGCTTTCGATCTCGAAATAACCGATCAATCGTGCGAATATCGGGCTAAAGGTGAGCCGTAACCGAAAAAACCATGTCGAAATCGTTCAAAAATCATCGTCATGTTGACAGTTTTCTTCGATTATCGTGGTGTGGTGCATTATGAATTCCTTCTGCCGTGCCAAACTGTCAAAAAGGAATATTATTTGAGCGTTATGCGCCGTTTACTTGAAGTTATTCGTGAATTGTGGGCCGAAAACTCTTTGTTTTGCACCACGATAATGCACCATCTCATACTGCATTGATTATTCGTGATCATTTCGCCAAAACTTCAATAAATATCGTTCCGCAACATACCGTGTTCGCTTGATTTGGTCCCGTGTGACTTCTGGCTGTTCAGCAAACTCAAAAGACCAACCCGAGATCACCGTTTTGACTCAATTGAGAATATAAAAGCTGAATCGAAGAAGGCTCTGACGGCCATCACGACGGAGCCTTTTTCCAAGTCTTATGATGACTGAAAAATCCGTTGGCATAAGTGTGTTGCAGCGGGAGCGGATTACTTTGAAGGAGTTGAAATGGATTTTCAAGAATCACAGTAGTATAAGTGATGGCAAGGGCGGGCTGGCACACTTCACAATAAAATAGACTTACTTCTTAAAAATAACTAATCAGAGCAATCTGGCTTTTTTGGAAAAAAGGTTGTAACGAGCCCTAAAGCAACCAGCCCAAAAACAGATTCTAAGTGCAAGAGTTCGCACTAACTATGGAGGTAACAACACAAGCGACAGCAAAACACAACCTCTGTAGCTGAAGTACAAGTTTTGAGTTTCTACAAACCAGAGAGAAGAAAGAAATGGCAAAAGTGTTGCTGCTAGTTGTGCGTTTGCTAAAGAATGATTTGTTAAAGTCGATGGCCCAGCGAATGGAAGGAATATTGAGAGGTGTCATTTGGTCTACCTGCTCAGAAAAATGGTGCAACCGTCTAGCAAAGAGGAGCTTACAAAGGCGCTCCAAGAGACCATTGATTGCGCGAAAGCGGTTGCACCCAATTTTAAGCTTGAACCGTCAGAAGTCAGTTAAAGATGTTAAGCAGTCAGCTGAAAGGCTGAAGACAAATAGAATGATGCCACCTAAATTGCTTGCTGGTATGGCTTGGAAACGCATTACCAATGGTCTGCTGGATGCAGGGGATCCGAAAGGAAAAATATACAGAACTTATGTAAGTGCTAACAAAGAAATGCATCGAAATGCTGGGGAAAAGTGGCGTCGAAATAAAATATGGATTCACGAAGCTGAAAATCATGACATATAATTCTAACTCCGATGCTTCAGTCCACCTAAGATCAGAAAACGAGATGAGTGCAGTCGAGGAGCCGCAACACTATAGATCATAGAGTCTTAGTTAAGTTGGCATGGAATGTGTAAGTTGAGACGACTCCTTCTTTGCGTTGTTCGGCTATAGCCGTGAGTCAACCTTCGGCTTGGCCTCGTAACCGAGACAACCTTGGAAAGATTAAGGCCTTTCCAGGGGACGAATAGCAGCTCTGAGGACCTCTGCCGGAAAGGTGACGAAGGGAAGTTAAGGGATGTCATAACCGATTCCCAGATCTGTTTCGAAACCGTCGCTGATGAAATTCAGTAACAAGATCGATACTCCACTCGTAGAAAGTTCAAAACTTTCTACGAACAATATGATGGGGAAAGACGGTGTAAATTTGACGGTTAGCGACGTGGGTGGAGCCTTCCTACACCAGCACAAGCACAAGAACCTCTGCTAGACTCACGAAAGAGTTTACAGAGACAAAAACAAGTCAGAGCAAGCTATGAAGCTGAAGGCAGACCGCCGCTTGGTGGTTTAAATCGTTGAACGTTACAGGGATAATCATGCTGGTATCTTAGGATTAGCGTGTGTCGACTATGTTCTGATAAATCCACTATGAATATGTAATCATGCGCCTTGAACGAAATAATATTCTCATTGTGTTGTTTAGCAACACTTTACCCCTCAATATAATTTTGCAGCGTTGCAACGGAAACTGAAACAAAATTTATGAATCGAGTACAAAAAAAAAACAGCAACGAACCTATTACATTGGACATACGTGGTTAGAGGGATGAACTTTCCAAATATCCATCGAAAGAGTAATGAAATTGAAAAAGTTACGAGAGCACTGAAACATAAAATATGCGCAAGCAAACAGATAAGATAGGTTTTAATAACACCAAACACAATAGACCAAGCATTAGAATCGAGAGTTTCTGTGAGTTTGCCAGCAAACATATGTAAGCATATATACGAGTTCGGTTCGTTAGTACGTAATCTACAAAACTAAAACTATTGAACATGGTGACTTATTTCTCAACAAAGCCGCCTTTTATCACGGCTCAATTTACTTAGGTTACTCCAATCTTTAAACTGTTTGAATAATACGATTTTTGGAGGATTTCAGGTATTTAATGTATACAGTAGAACTCCAATTATCCGAACTCCGACTATCCGAATTGCCGATTATCCGAATCACAAAAAATTGTCCAAAAAAAGTTTAAGTGCGCTATTATTCTTCCCCCCGCGAAGCCAGTGTTTGCGCGTCAAGTCTTGACTTGACTTGTCTTAACTTGCCGTTGTGCCTACACTGACTTCCCCCCGCTGACGATGAAATTGTTGTAAGTGTGAGAGAAGATGTTGAAGTGGAAGTGGAAGAAGAAGAAGAACTTTCTGCTGATGTTGAAGTAGACGCTGGACCATCAGCTAGTGAATCATTTGCCGGCCTCGAGACTGCTTTGAAGTAGATGGAGCGTCAGCCCGAGTGTGACCACTTGCAACTGCTCACCGTCAAGCGAATGCGTGACCTGGCTGCCCGAAAACGGTTGAAGACCGCAAAACAGCTTACATTGACGGAGATGTTTAAAAAACAATGATTTTTATTTCTAAACTTGCACATAAGTACATTTTATTTATATTTAAAACATGTGAAAATTTCATGTTTCTTTCATTTAATTCAATAAAAAATAGTGCAATATCAAAACGTAGCTTTTATTCTCTCCAATGGCTATTTAAAAAAAAAAAATTCGATTATCCGTATATTTGATTATCCGAATGGGTCCCGGTCCCCATTAATTCGGATAATTAGAGTTCTACTGTACTACATCTTGTGAGTTAAAAGGGATGACCATGGCCTTGTCGGTCGTTGGACAGTATACGCAGGTTGACCGTTTCAGATGTCTCATATACCTTCTACCGGCGGTCTTCTAATACGAGATCGAAGAATTTTGTCAACTTATTCTCCATGAGAGTCGTTTTTGGGGGATTAAAAACCGATGTACGATCATATTAAAGCAAGTTTAGTGTTGAGGATAGGTAATTATCAAATCGCCCTCGTAGCATGCATACAGTGGTACATAAAAGAAGGCATGCTTGCGCAGGATTTTGGTTGCCAAAACCACAACGGTTTTAAATTGTAAACCGAAATGTAAATATAGCTTCGGGTGCATGTAATTCGCACACATACACACATGAGTATAAAATGCATTTTGTGCAGTTCGAAATGTTCACAGTTATATGAAATAGTAGTATTGAAGTAAGCGAACTGAATATTCCGCAATATTACACACTTGCACTCCCGACTCCGATCCATTCCTCGCCTAGTGAAATTTGCTCTACATATGTGCGTGTAAACACATTTTCCCTAATCCGCATTGCACACAATATCAGTTTGAAGTAACAAAGCCTTTACCAACAGCGAATCTCCGCGCACTGGGTGGCCAGATAGCCGATTTAACTTGCAACTAGTGCATTTGCCGGACATTTAGCCTTACATAGTTACATATATCTATATATTAGTAAATATCATTTTGTGCTGTGGTAAGTGGAGAGCGTGAAACACAAATATATTTCACAATCCTGTGGTTTAAGTATTATATTATGAGATGGAATTCTGCAAGGAACTTCCAGATCTATTGCCCCAAATTTCAGCATAAATAATTCAAGAGAAACGCAAAAGTTTGATATTCGTATTACTATAGAGCCCTCTTCTGATTTACCACCAGACTTATTAAGTTACGTTAGGTTAGGTTAGATGGTTGATCAGAGATCAATTAGCAAAACGCTTAGTAGCTAGTCTTGAGTTGGGAGTATGTTAGGTTTAGCGGATTAAAGTTCCACAGTCCAGCTTGTGATGCTTCCTCCTACTAAAAAAAAAACAACATCCCGCCAGTTCTGTGGGATGTCCGAAGGTATGCGCTCTCAAGTGCTTAAGTCTTGACCTCGCAAACGCGGGGAAGTCAAGAAGGAAGTGTTCAGTTGCTTCCACCTTATTTTCTTCCATACCTCAGTAAATGACTTCTGATAAGATTCCCAGCCTTACAGAATGAACACCAATAGAGCAATGCCTCTTAAAATCACCACAACTAGCGAGAGGCTAGCCTTACTTAGGACAAAGAGATCACTAGATTCTTCCAATCGATCTTGAGCCAAAAGCTTTTTACGATAACGCATTTACCGTTGGTGGCTTATCGCTGACCAAGCCTCCACGAAGAACTAGTATATACGGATATGGGAGCACCGACTTCTTCCGTAGCTAATGGCTGCAATTGACACTCCAATAGTTAGAGTGTTCAGAGAAAAAGGAGTTAGGTTTGGCGACTCCATGATTAAGTGATCCGGTATGAAGTCAAAATATGTGAGGATATCCGAGTATTCAGATATGTGTTCTTTTAAGAACCCAGATTCTTTGAGTCTGATAACAACTTTCTCAGCCATGTCTACGGGCTCTATGTGCAAGATGGCATTAAGTGCCATGGTTGGACTGGACCTTAGTGCACCACACATGCTGATGAGCGCCACCCGTTGAAGGCTCTCGAGTTTCTTTGCAAATGTGGTATTTTCTAGAGTCATTCAACAGAACGGATTTATTATTTAGGTATACATTTTAACAGCCCATAAATGACATTTAATTATTATATCAAAAGATATATACAATGACTTAACTGGCCTTATTAAATTTCGATATCGAAGAAAGTGATGAAGAAGAAGAAATTATTCAGGAAAGATTGTAGAAGTATAATGCAAAACGGCTTAGGTTAGAAGAAGAAGAATAATATATAGTTCTAGGTTACAAATTTAATGATAACTATTTTATAGAATTTTTTGACCTGTGCGTTTAGAATTTTATCCGTAATAATCACCTTTTTCTTTGAAATGATTCGGTCGCTGTTCAATAACAGCGCCCACCAATTTCAATAGGTATTGACGATTCTGCTCAATCCAAAGATTTTTAGACAAATTTGAGGAGAAATTCGAGAGGCCAATGGAATCAAATCTGCACAGCCAACCATCTGCAGTTATAAATCGAGGAATGTTACTTTTGAACTACTGTTGACTGACTAGTCTCTGCATACAAATTATAATAAAGAAGCAAGGAAGGGCTAATTTCGGGCTCAACCAAACATTTTATATCCTTGCAATTTGCATGATTCAAAGTACGAGATATTTCTTTAGGAAAAAATGAGCCAATATCACACATTATTCACTTGCCACATAGTAAAACAAATGTTCCAAAGTAAACAGGATTTAAAATAAACACGAAAAATTAATTTATTTGATTCAAAATAGTCTCCTTCTGTTTTAATACAGTTTTTTGCACGGTCCAAAAGCATGTCGAACGAATGTTTTAGTTCGTTGGCCGGTATGGCTGTCAGTATGCCGGTGCAAGCCTTTTGAATGGCCTCTACGTCTGCATAGCGCTTTAATTTCATGGGCAAATGTATTTTTCCGAAAAGGAATAAGTGGCACGGTGTCATATCAGGTGAATACGGGGAGTTGTTAATGGTTAAAATGTGATTTTTGGTCAAATTATCAGTCACAAGCGTCGATTCGAATGTTGGATTCAGGGCAATTTGTGGTTGTCCGTCAATTTGCGCGGAACAAACCATGCACACACATCTTTCGTAAACCCAATTGCTTTGAAGATGTTCGATTCCATTTCCATGAATTTCAATGATGATTTCGGCTGACTTTTGATTGGCCCACATATTGATCGTCATTTATGTCCTCACGACCACTACGAAAATTAGTGTTCTCCCTCATTAACTCTGTGTTGTGATTTTTTTACTTATTTCTTTCTTTTTTTTAATTAATAAAATTTTCTAATGATAAATGATTTACATGAATTTTGAACACATTCTAATGATTTGAAATATAATTTTGGTATTTATGAATTAAACTGGCTTTTAAATAAAGAGATAAAACGTATCCTATGCCCGTCCCCTGTGTCTAAACTACCTCCTCACCAACTTTCAGCCAAATCGGTTCAGCCGTTCTTGAGTTATAAATGGTGTAACTAACATATAGATTGTGCCTATATCGAATTCATTTATTACAAAAAAATTGATAAATGAAGAGCCGTTGGATTGATTTTGTGCAAACTTCACACAAATCTTTTACTAAATAGTCCTACCAAAGCCTAAAGCTTTGGTTTAAATGGCCCACCGTTCTTAAATTATAATATTACAACGAAAAGTGGCAGTACTTTATACAATCTATATATATATATATTATTATTTTCCTCGCTGGAGAACTCCTATAATAAACGCGTTCGATCGCTGCTAAATTCAAAGTGCTGTAGGGAGAACCGCGGCCTCCCACGCGCTAAACAAACAATTTTTGAGAAGGCAGCATTAATAGCTTTAATTTATAATCCTCGTAAAAGTTGGTTTGAAATGCCAAATCATTCACTATGTATTCTCTAATCATCAATCTGAATATGTTGTAAATTAAATTCATCGGAAATGGAATGAGCAGAATTTTCGGTATCGCCCTCATTGATTCTAAGTATGAGGGGATCTCCAATCTCTTTTCTTCAAATTCGTTAAAGAATTCACTGATTTCCTCACGATTTACTTTTTTTATCGATTGTCCATATTATCTCTTCGCAAAATAAATTAAATATTTTTCACTATAAAATTCGCGGTTGTTTAAAATGAATGGTTTAAAAAAATTACTTCTCATAAGCATAGCATTTCCACATAATTTTTAAAATGAATAAATGCTTAACTTAACCCATTAAACGCTAGTGTTACATATATGTAACGCTCCGATCTTTCACATAAATCAACGACTTTTTCGAAATGCAATTTCAAATGTTCCCAATTACAAATTAGAATTGAAGTGAACAAGTCAAAGAATAAGTGTGCGCTATATTTTGCCCTTTCCGTTTAGTGTAGCAAAATTAGTAGCGCTGTGAACACGAAGCCGATTTCATACACCTGAAAAAACTGTCGAAATGGGAACACGTTGTCGGTAAGTACGATTTTTAATAAAGTGTCACCGATTTATGTGAAAAGAGTGTTTTGTATATTTTGATAGTGTTTGAAATTTTATGCTAATAGAAAAAAAAATTGAGAATAACTGTATTTGTAGGTTTTTTTTTCGTCTTGTGTAGCTGTGACATATATGTCACGTTCGCGGGTTCACCTTATGAATTGTATAACTATGTATAATATACATATTTATGTGCGTGTTCTTCCATTATTAGGGCAAAACTAACTGTTGAAGAAGTTTGCGCAGTTTTGGACGAATTGACAAATAATGAAGAAGAAGAAGTGGAAGCTATATATATAGAGGCTCCTGACGCGGGTGCTCTTTCAGGTGATGATTCGGCAGATGAAGACGGCGGTACTTTGGAAAACTTGTCACATACACAGCTTGTCGAGGATTGTGAAATTTTTACAAGAAAAAATACCGACTTTGAAGAGAACCCCGACTTTGATATGGACGCTGAAATTTTAGACTGCTTGAATCATTCTATCTCAGAGTTAGAAGTAAACCTTTTGGAGGAATCATTTGCTTCTGTGCAAGCATCCGAAAAGCCGAGTACATCGCGTTCAGCTCAGAAGCCCAGGGAACAAACCAATTCTCGTCGTCGTAAGATAACTGCAGGTCAGTCACATAGTAAGGCTAAGAGAGCCAAACCATCCTTTACGTGGGTCGATGATAATATCGAACCTAGATCTCCAATTTTCCCTGAGGGTAATTACAGTGACTGCAGCAACCTAGATCCATATGAGGCGTGATCGTTTTCGAACTATTTTTGCAAATCTACACTTTATTGACCCCGGAAAGACAGATTTATCGGATAAAATATGGAAATTGAGACCCCTAACTGATGCTTTGAAAGCGAATTTTGCAAAAAATTTTCATCCAGAGCGGAATTTGTCGTACGATGAATCAATGGTGGAATACTACGGCAGGCACGGTTGTAAACAATTTATTAGAGGCAAACCGTTGAGATTTGGTTATAAAATGTGGTGTCTAAATACGCCTTCCGGTTATCTTCTAAACTTCGAGATGTATCAGGGAAAAAACCCTAGGACGAACGAAGAGTACGCTGCAAACTATGGAAAGAACGCTGCTCCGTTGTTTTCAATGATCGATGAATTCGATGAAACGTGGAAGCCACTTCCATTTCAATTCTTTTTGGATAATCTATTCACTTCAACACCTGTTTTGGTTGGATTAAAAAAAATGGGATATGAGGGAACTGGAACAATTCGGCAAAATTCAATACCAATCTCTTGCCCTTTGCCACTGAAGGATAAGTTGAAAAAAAAGGAACGTGGTTATATGGCTAGTTCCCGGATTTCTGAATGCGATATTACAGTCACGAAATGGGTAGACAATGCAGTAGTTTCCGTTGCATCAACTTTATTTGGAAAGACACCGGTAGGGACAGCTGGAAGATACTCTAGGGCAGAACATGCTCGAATTCAGGTTCAAGTCCCCAATGCTATCGCAATGTATAATAAGAATATGGGCGGAACAGACCGTATGGACCAAAACGTTAACGCTTACAGGATTGGAGCTAGAGGGAAGAAGTGGTGGTTCTCAATTTTTACCTGGTTGGTTGATGTCTCCATTCAAAATGCTTGGCTCTTACATAGAAAAGGCGGACACGGGCTAACCCAGCTACAGTTTAGAAGAACCATTGCTAATCACTTTTGTCGTACTTATGGACAAGTCCGAGGACCATGGGGATTTAGACGTCCGGATTCGCAAATTGAGCTAGATGCTAGATATGACCTAATTGGCCATTTCATAGTTAGAAATCCTACCAGGAGATGCTGTGCTGGAAACAACTGCCAGCGATCAATAAACACCAAATGTGTAAAGTGTGACGTAGGTTTGTGTGTGGATTGTTTCTATAACTTTCACTTTAGACCAGTTTGAGTTTTCTTTCTCAACCAAAAATTTATGAATTCTCATACGTTTGTACTTGTTTCGTTTTCTTTTTGTAAACTTTATAATTAAAATAATAAAATTGATGAATTAAATCCAATGGAAGTGTTTATTTACATGTTAGTATCAAACATTGTATTACATAACAGAAACCCGCGAGCGTTACATATATGTCACGGGTCGTGCAGACCCCCCCGGATAGGGGTCGAAACTTTTGTTTGTAGTTTTGTGTACATATCAACCCTTGTAGTATCCACACAAAGTTTAGTTCCTCTATCTTTGCTATTTAGCTTTCGCGTTTAATGGGTTAACAGTAGTTTCCAAAGTAAAAAACTATTTTTTCCGCAATGCATTATTAGAAAAATATTTTCCGCACTTTTTCAGACCGTATTCCACTTACCTAAATGACGTGAAATTAACGACGAAACGGGTAGAAACAGAGAAACTGCACCTGAACATCTGATATGATGACGCCATTAGCCGGTACACTTTTTAAACCTGTGAGGCACTTGAAAGAAGTGGAAATGCTTGTGTCTCGCTGAGTATAAAGTCAGCCATAAAACAAGGAAAGAACTGAATTTATTTGTTGCTTCATTAAGAGTTCGGCCAAAGTGAGTTTTGTCCGCTATAAATTGGAAGAATCTCATGGAATACAGGCTTTGTCCGGAAAGTAATAGAACTGAGTCGATGTAAAAAAATTTATTGAACCAATCGTTACAATTCTTTAAAAACTTTTAAAACACGTTTCTTGTGAGTCGATGCAGCGCTGCCAGCGCAACTTCCATGCATTGAAGGAGTCACGGAAAGCATTCTCGGAAATAGCCTTGAGAGCCGAGGTGCACACTGTTTGGATTTCCTTTCATCGGCCTTTTTAGATAAGGAAACAAAAAAGGTCCGCGGGCACATCTGAGCTGTAGGGCGGCTGCGGAAGCGTTGGGATACAGGCCTTGGTAAGGTAGCTGTTTACATCATTTTTACTTAGGATTAACTTAATTCGGCGTATGCCGATGATATTGATATCATCGGCCTCAACACCCGCGCCGTTAGTTCTGCTTTCTCCAGACTGAACAGGGAAGCAACTCAAATGGGTCTGGCAGTGAACGAGGGCAAGACGAAATATCTCCTGTCATCAAACAAACAGTCGTCGCACTCGCGACTTGGCTCTCACGTCACTGTTGACAGTCATAACTTTGAAGTTGTAGATAATTTCGTCTATTTAGGAACCAGCATTTACACCACCAACAATGTCAGCCTGGAAATCCAACGCAGGATTACTCTTGCCAACAGGTGCTACTTCGGACTGAGTAGGCAATTGAAAAGTAAAGTCCTCTCTCGACGAACAAAAACCAAACTCTATAAGTCGCTCATTATACCCGTCCTGCTATATGGTGCAGAGGCTTGGACGATGACAACAACCGATGAGTCGACGTTGCGAGTTTTCGAGAGAAAAGTTCTGCGAAAGATTTATGGTCCTTTGCGCGTTGGCCACGGCGAATATCGCATTCGATGGAACGATGAGCTGTACGAGATATACGACGACATTGACATAGTTCAGCGAATTAAAAGACAGCGGCTACGCTGGCTTATTAGAAGAATCCTAAAAATTCCATGGACAGATAGAGCTACAAACATTGAAGTCTTGAGAAGAGTGAACCGCAATAGAGAGTTGTTAAAGACTATAAAACAAAGAAAAGCAGCCTACCTAGGACATATTATGAGGCACTCTAAGTATGAGCTTCTACAAATAATTATCCAAGGAAAAATTGAAGGAAAGCGGGGTATTGGCCGTAAACAACTTTCGTGGCTTCGAAACATTCGACAATGGACAGGAATCCAGAACGTGGGCAACCTTATAGATGTGGCGAGAGATAGAGAGAAATATGCTGCGATAATTCAAAATCTGTGATTTTTTTTTTATTTTTATTGTTTTTTTTTTTATATACAATAGATATATTTAACATGTAAACATTACATTATTATATTATTATTAAGTTTATTAATATTGCACATATTATTAATTGTTATATGATCACCAATATTCGAATACGAATTGGCAAATAAAGAAGAAGAAGGCTACGCTGGCTAGGTCATGTTGTCCGGATGGATGAAAACGCTCCAGCTCTGAAAGTATTCGACGCAGTACCCGCCGCGGGAAGCAGAGGAAGAGGAAGACCTCCACTCCGTTGGAAGGACCAAGTGGAGAGGGACCTGGCTTCGCTTGGAATATCCAATTGGCGCCACGTAGCGAAGAGAAGAAACGACTGGCGTGCTGTTGTTGACCCGGCTATAATCGCATAAGCGGTGTCTACGCCAGTAAAGAAGAAGAAGAACTTAATTTCCCCTTTTTTGCCCCCGAAACACACCATTCCTGGCTAAAGCAACATATGGGTAAGCCTGCTTGACCATATTAAACGTCTTTGTCGCAGATTTACCGAGTTTCACACAGAATTTGGGCTTGCACTACTCACAGAAACACGTCGCTCCAAAATGTTTGTCCTGACTCTCCAGGGGCTCAGAAACAACTGACCAGCTGATCGTTCGTTAACTAGGAACGTCCTCTACCGAAGTCCTCTATAGTAGATTCCCAATTTAACTTAAACGCAAAAAAAACTTGAGCCAATGAAGCTGGTAACTCTTTTGTCTACTTGCAATAAACCCATCCTGGTATCGTTGGAACTTCCTACAGGTGCGCCTAAGCCAACGTTTGTACAGAGGTAGTATACACCCCCACCATCCTTCCATTGAATTTTGATTCCGCAATGAATATGTTCGTTACATTGCTTTCCCGATGCTTCCTTGAAAATAAAATAGGAATTTATTTAAGTTGTTTGTCGAAAATCCCTGTCCTCGTAAACTCACTAGCCAACTTTAAATAAATCGTAAATATATGGTACTACACAGATCCGGTACAAATGAATGCGGCATTTCAGAACCCCAAATGCATACTATTCCTGCAAATTGCGCCAGCTCAACATTGCAATTTCCAAATTAAAAACTATTTTATTCTTCAATGCAAACAAACACGTGATTTCGTTAACCAAATAAATACGTCGATACGTATCTGCCATGTGCTGAAATAAACCTTTCGTGCATCCAAATAAGTTAACTCCTGCAACTAGTTAGGCAACCCTGTCAATATGTATGCATGTGTATATAAAAATTGTACGGAAACACACATTCAATGCTACGGAGAACTTTAAAATGCTCCAATTGGGATTAATTTTTTTCACTGCTAGAAAAAAGGGCGAATGGAAACGAAGTTTTACTTGTTGAAATCTCAACTCATCGAATAAAACTTAACTGATTTTATTTTGCACAAACTATTTGGCAAATTGACATGGGGCACCAGTTCACAATACAACTCACGAAATCACACAAATCCGTGTAAACTTTGGCTATAAACTTCGAGTTTGTGAAAATAGAGTAAATGAGCAGAATTCGCGGAATGGCGTGATAGTTTCAGCGGATGCGATGCAATTGTTAGTAAAAGCAGGGATTGGAAAGAATAGCTTAATTACAACACAAATGGTGATTAGCAGGGAGGAAGCATTAAAACGGGATAAAGTTAAAGTTTTTCAATACACACAAGAGATTTTTCAAATATTCGGAGTTAGTTCAATAACAAATATACAAAGAACTTTGGTTATATACCGCTAAAAGCAGCTAGAAACTCTAGGAGGTAGAAGAATACGCATATAAAGAAAATTACTAAACAAGAAGTGAAACGAATCGGAAAGTAAACGAAAATACTAAGTTTGAAAAGAATTAAGTGATGTTTAAATCCAAATCACCTTCAAACTAATTCTGATTTCAAAATGCAACGTCATTTGGTGTTTATTTCGGAAATACTAAATCTTACTTTTCCTTCAATAATATCAATGCTTACTACTCATATAGGGTGTTCCAAAAAAAGTGACAAGTACAATCTAGGCAATTAAGTTCCGAATATAGCATCATTCAAACGGCCTGCACGACTTCTTTTGCAGGAATTAATTTGTCCATTAAATCACGTTGACATTTAAAGTTTAAAGAGATTCTGGTTTATTGCTAAAGATCAATGACTACAAATAACACACAAGGAGTTATATAATGGTGTTAAATCACAACTTCTTGGAGGCAATTCAATGTCACAATTCTTTAAAATATTCGGATCTCCAAATTTTTGTAGCAATAATTCGGTTACTTCATGTGCTGTGTGACACGTAGCCCCGTTTTGTTGTAACCAGATGTTGTCCAGATGCACTTCTTCCAATTGCGACCAAAAAAAGTTGGTATTCAATGATCTATACAGCTCTCCATTGACAGTAACGGTGTCACCAGTCTCATTTTGAAAGAAGTACGGACCGATGATTCCAGCAATCAAAAATCCCACCGAACTGTCAATTTAGGTGAATGTAATGGTTGTTTTCACTCTTTGGAGAAGATGATTTTTTCAAAAAAATCAAGGCATAATCAGAAAATTCACGATGTTTACGGTGGTCCAGTGGCTTCAGTTCTTGAGTGAAAACAATTTTTTACGGATGCAAACCCAAATCTTAACTTTTAAAGGAGTGGTTTGTCGAAACAATTATTAAGAGCTTTTTGTAAAGCAAAAATGTTCTACTAGAATATAACATATTATTTCAAGGTCTAAGGCTTCCATTTTATGGTTGCAATAATTCTTCACCTGTGCTCGCTATTTGTCGAATCTTTGAGAGTTTTGAGCGTACACTTTCTTTACATGGTGCCAGAAAGTCCAAGGTAATAAAAATATTAGATTCCGCCATTCCTGTAGAAGACCTCCTGAAAGTACTCCAAAAAAAGGTGTTTGCCGGTGATGTTCATATATTTTATGTGTATATTCAATAAAAAACCCTCTTCAGAAAAAATGAACAAAAAAAAAAAAAACAATTTTTTTCGAACTTACAAGTGTATATAACCCCTTCATACAAGTGTTGCACGCGAACCTCGAATCTAACCACAAACTGTTGGAATTTGAGACAGTCGAAATTCTTGAGAATGCCTTGGAATCGACAAATTGCGGTCTTTACGAAGTCCATTTTGAGAACTAGAAGTTAAAGGAAAAATCGAAAAAGTTATTTGGTCTGCCATTTAAGCTTCAAAAAGCTAAGGCATTGCTGACAGTTTTGCAATTTCTTTACAGTTTTAAATTGACGACTTAAATTCACTTTCAGGCGAAAGAATTATAAACGCCTGTGTCCATATTGAATGAAATATATGTAGCTTTTCAGTCCATCGTGCTTGCTGTAACTTGAGTGAAAATTGAGATATCTTAATGAAACTTGGTATTTGGGGTCTTAGTACAAAAAAATTACGAGTTCATAGATGTACGTAATCAGACCACTGCCACGCCCACAAACCGCCATTAACAAACGTAATAATAAAGGTTTTCGAACTTCTAGGGGCTTTATGATGAATATATCGGTCAATATTTTAGTTACATATCTCAAAGAAAATTGCAGAACATGGTGGAATGGTTCGCATATAACAATATATATTTGTGCTTGAAATAAACACAATTGGGAGAAAACATCACCAAGCCCCCATGTAACAAATATCAGTATTTTTGTTTGGTGATTGTATGTGAAGTTTCTTAACGTAACCCAGGGAACAGTTTTTAGTATGTGGCGTGATAATAGTTAATAGATAAAGTCAGGTCGATATCAACCCAACTCCCATATACGCTTTCGGTTTCCTAACAAACTTTATGTCGAATATGTGGGTCTGTATGAGTTATATTTAGTATACTACTGTGCCCAAAAATAAACATTTGAATTTAAACTGCGTGCGTCGAAGGATTTGGAAAATTATTTTTTTTTTTAGGTTGGTAGTACTGTCAGTCACATTAATGTCAAATTTCATGTCATAATATTCATTAGTGTTTGAGATACGTGTCGTTTTGTGAGCCACTAAAAGTGAGTTTTTCGTTTTTTGCGATGTCGAAATTTGTTGAGCAAAGTATTTGCATTAAATTTTGTTTACGGAGTCAGTTTTCTGCTGATGGTGCAGAAAGCGTTTGGTGATGAGGCTATGTCTAAAACAAATGCTTACGAGTTGTATAGTGAGTTCCAAGCCGGCTGTGAACGTGTCGAAGACGAAGAGCGTCCAGGGCGACCATCAACCTCAACCGACGAAGCTCACGTTCAACTAATCAAAGATTTTGTGTTGAAAAACCGTCGATTAACAATTATAGCCCTTGGTGAAGAAGTTGGCATATCGAAAGGCTCATCCAATACCATTTTGAAGGATGTTTTGGGCCTCAAGCGCGTCAAATCTCGACTGGTACCGAAAACATTGAATTTTTTGGAAAAAAGGCGTCGCGTTGAAGTGTGTGAAACGATGCTTTCTGACTACCAGGGTGTTATGAAATGCATTATAACTGGCGATGAGACTTGGATCTATACTTAAGACCCCGAAACAACTGATCAATCGAGCGAATATCGTGCCAAAAGAGAGCCGAGACCAAAAAAATCGCGCCAAAGTCGCTCAAAAATCAAGGTCATGTTGACTGTTTTCTTCGATTATCGTGCATTATGAATTCCTTCCAACCGGTCAAACTGTCAACAAGGAATATTATTTGAACGTTATGCGTCGTTTGCGTAACGCTATCCGCCTAAAAAAGCCGGAATTGTGGAAAGACAATTCTTAGTTTTCGTGATAATTTCGCCAAAAACTCAACCCTTATCGTTCCGCAACCACCATTTTCACCTGATCTGGCGCCGTGCGACTTCTGACTGTTCACCAAGCTCAAAAGACCGCTCCGGGGACACCGTTTTTATACGACAGAGGAGATTCAAGCCGCAGCGAAGACGGAACTGAAAGCCATCCCGGAGAGTGACTACAACCAGTGTTTCGAAGATTGGAAAATCCGTTGGCATAAGTGCATTGCATCGGGAGGGGATTACTTTGAAGGGGATGAAATTGATTTGGAAGAATAAGTAAAGAATTTTCAAAATAAATACAATGTCACTTTGTATTTTTTGGACACATTAGTATGTATTTATAAAATTGTTTAGATTAAGGAATTTTCCGGCTTTGACTCTTGCAAGTTGCGAGAGTATAAAAGGTTCGGTTGTACCCTAACTTAGTCCTTTCTTACTTTTATTTGATATTATTTATATTTTCAGTCAATCATATCAGACATACATAATTTTATTCTTTACCTTAGAAGTTTTAATCATAAATAGGAATTCGCGCAAGTGAGGCAAGTTCTTTGAGCGCAATTCACTTGGGATTGACCAGAAACGATTCCTTTGGCTCAAGTAGCTCACGACTTCCGGTCTTAGACGAAGTATCCTTTGGGTAGCCAAAAAAATAATTTTGAAGGCGTGAGAAGGGGAATCATCTATCTCCGGGTTGTGCGCTGTCTAATTGTAGCGTGAATGTATTCGTTATTATGAACACAACTTTGTCAGAGCAAGAAGGCTTTATTTCCGGTTGGATGGCACTATAGTGGTGTAATAGATTGGAGCGAGTTTAGTATCTAATTTTATAGATAAGTCATCATCTTCTACTCGGTTATCTAGTGTGGAGCCATCCGTATAGATGGTAATCTCTGTGTTCCTCTTTACCTTGCCCATTTTCACTCTTCTCTGGAAGGAAAGGTAATATTGGGGATCGGGATTCAACTCTGTACGATTTTGATAATTCGTGGTAACGGAAAAAACGAGAACCTTTTAAGGATCATAGAAGGAGCCTTTATTGAATAACATTAAAATGAATTGAAAGAAATCTAATTTACTGTTTTCAACATACTTTTTTTCTTGACCACATTCTCTACTTGGATGCGCAGAAGATTTTTACTTTTGATATTAAATTTCTTGTAAAGTAATGCTTTTACATTGGACGAGACATCGTCACGAAATTTTGTAAGGATTTTTTTGTATTTGCGAAAGTTATTCTAGTTTCGGAAGTTAAAGTTTTGCTTGTGTTTTTGTTGTAGTCGGTGGGTTGATGAATTGTATTCAGATAGACATGCCAATGAAAATTTGTTCTTATTAATTTCAATTGTCAGTTATATAAGCAGTAAGGCCTTATTCGTATATACTTGTAAGGTATCAGTGTCGAGCGTGCTGGCGTCAGTTTTACATACAGTGATAGCTTAAAAAATTATTTTTTTTCTTTGAACCAATGCTGTTATATGCTTCTCCAAAACATTTTATAAAAATATGTCATACAACCCTTCTGTAATTATTGTAGCAAAATTTTCACTGAGAATGACATTAAATTGTGCCAATAATATAGGTAGCAAAACTATTGTTTCTTTCAACTGATGAAAAACTTGACATGGGTAAAAGTATACCGATTTCCAAGAATAAAATGCACGAATCACGCGTAACATTTTGACTACCAAAGAAGGAGGAATTCAACAAAAATAACCAACAAGAGCAAGGAAGGGTTAAGTAAACTGTCTGTCGCATTTTCATTTTCAATCAGTGGCGCGTGCTTGCAACCCTTTATTTTCAAGGAATTGACTTTCCTTGGTTTGTTTATCTATTCGGAAGTTTATTTATTTATACAACGATTTCAAAGAGTTCATGCAACAGTGCATTCAGCTTTATGTTTTACTGCTGCATTTGTAAAATCGATTAAATTGAATATTATATTTATATTTATATAGACTTCAGCCGTAGCGAGCCTAGTTATAATTTCATGCCCTCGTACCACTTGGCGTATGAGCAACATGGAAGTATAAGCATTAGCTAATTAGCAGCGAACATGTGAAATAACAACTTTTTGCCAAGGCTAAGCATAACATTAATTAATGATTGTTATCTCTTATTAATGATTATTTTTATTGTTAGAAAATAAGAAACATGTAGTCGTAGACTTTTTCTTGTCGGAAAAATACTGAAGGATATCTTTCAATGAAAGTAACATAAATATTTTATTATTAACCCCAACTTATGTGCTTGGACTGGTCATAGAGTAGTATCAATGAATAAACTAATGCAAAAAGAAAGTGTCTTTGAGGCGAAGTATTATTTCACGTCACATCTGTGATTTGTAATGTAACGGAAATGGAGAAAGTCACGCCAACTTATTACACTTTCTTATAATGAGGGTAGTTAAGTGCTTTGTGTCAGTTTCTTGAAGGTTGAGCAGATATGTATGTTTGCTGAAGATAAGTTGGCGCAGAAAATAGGCTTTATTATTATTAGTTAGATTAAAAGATTATCTGATTATATACTTTTTTGTTATGAATGCCTTAATACTAATTATTATCGTTTATTTATGACCTTCAAGCCTACAAAAGAAGTAACAAAATCGTAAAAAAAAATTAAGGAGCAAAATCGTAAAAAAAAAATTAAGCAGAAGTCATGCAATATCAAAAAGAAATTTGAGGTAAATATTTTTAGAATAGTACCACCACTAATTACAATACCACAACCGACGAGATGAATACACTAGCTGGTGCTCATGAAAGCTCATTAAATATATATCGATCTCTCTCAGTACTGCTAAAATATATTAAAAAGCATGTGGAAGGAGTTTTACACTTTGTTTTTAGGGCAAATTAATGGAATCAATTTCAAAGTCAAAAAACGATGCTACAAATGAAATTGTCCTACACAAAGTTTTCAGAATGCTTTTGTAACACAACACTTGCACTCCCACTCTCTGAGAGCATTCGTCAACAACTCGGTATAAGGGAACTGGAAGACGACATTTCAAGTTCCTTACGTACAGCTGCAAGCAAAACCATTGATTTTCGGACAATGCAAAAGAACTCCTGGTACGATGAGGGGTGCCGTGCGGGATGGGATAGATACCGAGAGCTTAAGAGAGAAGCGAGCGCCATTTGCAGACAGAATGCCGGAGTATGCATAGCTTGAAAAGCTTGTCGACAGACTTACTGTTCGAAAGTTCTACGAAAAGATGCGGCGACTGACGAAAGATTTCAAAATCAGAGCTTACTCTTTTATAACTCTCTGAAGTGACCTAGTGACTGATGCCCGGTTTCTTTTTTTCGCTACGTGGCGCCAATTAGATATTCCAAGCGAAGCCAAGTCCTTATCCACTTCGTCCTTCCAACGGAGTGGAGGTCTTCCTCTTCCTCTGCTTCCCCCGGCGGGTACTGCGTCGAATACTTTCAGAGCTGGAGTATTTTCGTCCATCCGGGCAACATGACCTAGTCAGCGTAGCCGCTGTCTTTTAATTCGCTGAACGATGTCAATGTCGTCGTACATCTCGTATAGCTCATCGTTCCATCGAATGCGATATTCGCCGTGGCCAATGCACAAAGGACCGTAAATCATTCGCAGAACCTTTCTCTCGAAAACTCTTAAGGTCGACTCATCGGTTGTTGTCATCGTCTACCTCTGCCTCTGCCTCTGCACCATATAGCAGGACGGGAATTATGAGCGACTTATAGAGTTTGGATTTTGTTCGTCGAGAGAGGACTTTGCTTCTCAATTGCCTACTCAGTCCGAAGTAGCACCTGTTGGCAAGAGCAATCCTACGTTGGATTTTCAGGCTAACATTGTTGGTGGTGTTAATACTGGTTCTTAAATAGACGAAACTTCAAAGTTATGCCTGTCAACAGTGACGTGGGAGCCAAGTCGTGAGTGCGGCGACTGTTTGCTTGATGACAGGAGATATTTCGTCTTGCCCTCGTTCACTGCCAGACCCATTTGCTATGCTTCCTTGTCCAGTCTGGGGAAAGCAGAACTAACGGCGCGGGTGCTGAGGCCGATGACATCAATATCATCGGAATACGCCAGCAGCTGTACACTCTTATGAAAGATTGTACGTGCTGGATTAAGTTCTGCAGCTCGAACTATTTTCTCAAGCAGCAGATTGAAGAAGTCCAAAACAACCGTTGTTAGTAAAACAGCAGTCATTTCAGTGCATAAAAAGAATACGTTTGCCTCTTCTGCCAATTCCGTTGGTCGACCCTATGATGCTCATCATTTAGAACGGTTAATTCGTAAAAATTCTCAATTAATCCCTAAGGAGGCCACTCAAGTCATTAACATCGGCTTAATGAGATCAAGTTAAAGAAACCATGAAACACGGAGTCGGTGGTATAATGGTGTGGGCTTGTATCACTTGGTGGAACGTCGGTACAATACAATGAATAGACGGATTAATGAGGAAGTAAAATTATTTGAACATATTTGCCTGAGTTTGTGCAACAATTTGGATTTTTGAAATTGAGACTTTGGGGACTATTTTGAAGTGATCTCTGTTCCTGCATGAATATTCCTCAAAAAATTTCAATGAGTTTTAAGAGCGTGGTAAGATAGCCGGGACATCTATTCCATATTCGCATATTCTTGTCGCGCTTACTTTAACAGACGATTAACAAGGAAGTCAGATAATACTCTAAAATTAAAGCGATCTAAATGACTTTTTGCATCATTTCTACTTTTACGCAGTATTAACAACCAACAGTTCGCTTCGATCTAATCCCGTGGTTGCAACGAAGCAGCTTGAAACCTTAGCCTATATACTTTACTAGCAGCCCGTCTCGGCATCGCAGGGGGTAGACAATTATTTATTTTTGGAAATTTGGATATAAAACACTTTTTTTCACAAATATTTTTATTTGTATTAAAAAAAAATCGCACAGTTATATTTGTATGTAGGTCTATTTATGTTCAATTTCTTTGATGGTTTAAGTGGCGGGCACTTTGAAAAATTAAAAAATAAAAATAATAATAACCAAAAAATTAAAATAACAGTAATAAATAATGAATTCAGTCGTTTTACATATATTTTTGCCACTGCACGTGCTCAATTCTGCTAAATAGCAGCGATAACGTCGAATTCCTTACTTTGATTCTATCGGCTCTGTTAGCCGCCAAATCGAACATCATACAGAATTCAATTTGCACCTTCTCTATACTTTACATTCTCTGGCCCGCCGCGCTTTTCAGATTGCATCGCAAACAACGGCCACGGCGCTATGGCGGTTTTGTTTACTTTTTGAATTTTTTAATTCGTAATATCTTTTGAATGGAAAGTCCAATTTAAAAACTATTTTATAGGTAGTTAAATGGTCTTGACCATAAAATAATTTATTTGGATAAGGATTAATATAAACACACAAATAGCATGGTTTTAATTTGGTTAGCATTTTCATTAATGTTTAAAATGAAAAAAGTTGTTGTAGTGACATAACTACAATAGTTGGACATATGCTACCGTGGAGTTTTTTGTAGACATTATGATGTTCTTCAATATTGTTGTACATTATTTTGTTCTATCGCTAATAGCTTCGGCAGCGCATTCGACGAAAAACATTTTAAGACTCATTTTTCTACTCCTTCGGTTACATTGTTCAAATTTTACCAAGGATTCCTAATTTTTTTCAAAGTGAAATGTTGCCTATGTCAAATTGGAAGAATGTAGCATTTTATTGGTGAAAGAATTTTTTAAATCGACTTAGTACTTTTTGAGCCTATTCATTACAAACATACAAACATACAAAAATAGGTACAAATCTTTCCTCTTTATAATATTAGTATAGATTACGTTAATGACAGGAGGAGAATACAAACTATACATGTACTATTAGGTTTATTAAATAGTTTTGAGGGAAAAGTCGTTTTTTATATATAGATATTATAGCAAGTTTAAACTTGTAATATTAAGATAATAAAAAATGTTACTTTTGGTTGCACCACTACTCTTCACAAATATTAAAGGCTTCTCACAAAAAGCTATATACTATAATGGTCCGATATGAAACATTTTTGTAGAGATTGCATAATTGCCCTAGAAAATGATTCGTGTCGTGAAGATATCTTGTCAAATAAAAAAGTTTTCCTTACAAGTATTTGATACCGAGCTTTCAGTTTGTATGTAATCTATTTCCAATGGTGGTACAATATCGGCGGCTCCTGCATAAAAGAAAAAGAAAAGGACGTCTGCAAAATTTCAGAACAATATCTCAAAAACTGACATACGGACGGACAGACAGACGAACATGGATGGCTAAGTCGACTTAGCTCGTCACGCTAATTATCTATATATAGAATATATAGATTTTATGACGTTTCGGTTTGTGTGTTACAAGGTTTGTGGCAAACTGATTACACCCTGTTCTGAGTACGAAATGGTTGAAAATAAAATCCTATGGTGTAAAAAATCGTAGAGTCTAAAAATATTTCCAAAGAACAATTATAAAAGAGAAACATTATTCCACCGAAATTATTGATCCAATAGTAAATACACGAACTTAAGGAAAAACAATGAAGTGCCTGCTCAGTAAATAATCGGGTGCTTGGGTATTGAACTTTTTGATTTCTATAAAAAATGCAAACAGCTCTTTAATTTTCACAAGTCATTTGTGATTTGTTTTTCATTTTGTTGTTCAGTGCTTAGATTGCCCATCACATTCACAGACATACACAAGTAAACACCCTATTGTTTCCTTCCATTGCTTTTGGTCACTTTTTATTATTCTTTAGTATTCAAAGGTCAGACACAATAACTTCATCAAGACATAACATTGTTTATGTGTGAGCTTAGTTCACCTGCTCTTGTTTGTACAAGGTATTGAAGGAGGTATGTGGTTGGTAGACGGGCGGTTGGAAAAGACCCCCGAAGGGACACAGTGTCAACAAAGAATTAAAAAAGGAATAAAATTAGAATGCTTTAAGAATAGTATTAAGCAGAAAATATGTAGTGACATACCAATTTAATACAAAAATAGAAAGACTTTTTATTTAATTTTCGCGCGAAAAAACATTTGTTGAAATTTTGTTTAGGTTGGAATAATTTTTGAGTGTTATGCGTCGTTTACGTGAAGCTTTTTTTGAAAATAGGCCGGAATAATTGGCCGACAACTCTTGGTTTGGTGACTCTTATAGAAAACTTGTGACGTATTTGGACCCAAATAATATAATTTTTCACACGTATCAGTCAAAAGAGGAGAAGCCCGATAAAATTTTATAAAAAATATCCACTATTCCACACCCATAGACGACATTATACTTGACTCATCTCAAAAAGGTTATATTGTGAGAAACATTGTTAATGAAAAAATTGAAGTTACAAAGATGCTAATGTCACTATTTTTTGCTGAATTAGAGTCGTCGGCAAACAACTCAAGTGAATTTGATGATGATGAATGATCATTGTCAAGAGTTTGTACATACTAAACGATACTGTAAAAAGTCATACAGATGTGTTAAGTGCAGTCTGGACCACCAGACTGCTCTTTGCGAAAGAGACCCTGGTACTCCACCAAAATGCGTACACTGCTTGCAAAATCACACTGTCAACTACAAAGGTTGTCAAGTATATCAGGCACTAGTTTGCAATAAAGATCCCAACAATTCGACTGTGAATACTGCTAGACCTAAAGATGGTGTTCGCTCAAGTACTGAGCAACCAGTTTACAATGACAACTTCAGTTTGCTGAAGGTAAAGCACATGGTGGATTTGCAATTATAGTTAAGTTAACTTTAAAATATAAGATATTAGAACCAATATCGTTGCCTTAAGTTCAAGCTGCGTCCGTTGAAATCACAAGCGTTAATGTAGAGATTGCTATAACCGCACTGTATCTACCTCCGCGTTTCAACCTAAGTAAACAGTCATTTACTAAATTTTTTAACAAACTGGGCAGTAGATTTCTAGCTGGTGGTAATTTCAATGCCAAACTTCCATGGTGGGGATCCCAAAGGATGCGAATTATACAAATGCATGAAAAAAATTTAGATCTTCTTTCTACTGGTTGTCCCACTTATTGGCCCATAGATTCCAGCAAGACCCCTGATTTGATTGATTTTGCTGTTTATTTTGGAATTGACGCTAACCAGTCGAAATAATAAATAATTACGATCTTATTTCAGACCATTCCGCTTTAATTAATCATTTTAATTTTCCTGCTTTTCTTAATGCTCAGAAACAGTATATAGATAGAAATAGTATATATTAAAATATCCCATATTAAACTCTTTCAATCTCGACTTGAATCCAATATAAATCTCAACATGGAGATAAATTCAACTAGGGATTTAGATGATGCAGTAGAGGTTTTTACTAACAAAATACACGAAACCGCCTTCTTAGCCTCAACCAACTATTGTAATATAACTTCTCGAACACATAGAAGCAGGCAACCATATTCTGATGAAATATCTAAATTGGTTAAGAACAAGAGGCGACTTCGAAGGATATGGCACAACAGCAGAAATCCGAATGAAAAAAACCCTCAATAAAGCAACTAAGGAGCTTAAACCTAGTTTAGCTGAACTTAAAGAAGTATTGATTGGAGAATATCTCAAAAAAATTGATTCAAACAACAACAACAAAATTTGGTCTTGCTTTTTAATAGTAGCTTCAAATTGAGCCATTTCCCCACGCAGTGGAAATTTGCTGAAATTATAATGATACCAAAGCCAAACAATAAGCCTACTGACAATATTCTCGAAAATACTCGAAAGAATATTTCTTCGAAGACTACTGCCAGAGCTGGAAAAGCAATCAATTATTCCAGATCATCAGTTTGGTTTCAGACATATGCACGGCACAGTAGAACAATGTCATCGCGTTGTGAAAACTATACTTAGTAGCTTGGAGGAGAAGAAGTATTGTTGTGCAATTTTCCTGGATGTTCAGCAGACATTTAACAGAAGTTGGCACTCGGGCCTATTGTATAAAATTAAAAAGACGCTATATACTCTACTCTATCTCTTCCTCAGATCTTATCTGAGTCAAAGAAATACATTTCTATGTTAAAATTAAAGATGAAATCTCAGACATACACGAAATAAAGGCAGGTGTCCCGCAAGGAAGTGTTTTGGGATCAATACTATATACAATTTTTACCGCAGACATGCCAATATTGGAAAATGGTAATTTAACAGTTGCCACCTACGCAGAGTACACTGCTGTACTCTCATCTGCCTACTCGGCTAGCGAAGCTGCTGAAACTGCACAGACACAGCTAAATGAAATATAATCTTGGCTTCGCAACTGGAACATCTCTGTAAATGCTGAAAAATCAACTCCTACTTGAGGAAGGAAGAGTGCTCCGGTATGAGTCTTAATAATGTTTTGATTCCAAAGACCAATTGTGTAAAATATCTCGGATTACATTTAGATAAACGGCTTACTTAATGTGAACATATTAGATCCAAAAGAACGTAGCTCAAAACTGAAAGTAGAAAAATGTATTGGTTGCTTGGCCCTAAGTCTAAACTTAGTTTACAAAACAAAATTCTTCTCTATAAAACTATGTTGAAACCCGTATGGTCTTATGTCATTCAAATCTGGGGTACAGCAAGTAGATCCAACGTAAACATAATTCAAAGATTCCAGTTAAGAACCATTAGACTTCTCGCTAACGTTCCGTGGTACATTAAAAATATTCATCTCCATAAGGATCTGAGAATGCCTATGGTGATTGATGAAATAAAAAGATACAGCTCAAGGTACATAACAAGATTAAATTGGCACCCTAACCCCTACGCTATAAACTTATTTGACAATAGCGATGACACTTTAAGATTGAAAAGACTACATCCTCTAGACCTGCCATTTAGATTGTAAGAGCTATCTAAGTATAAAATAATATTTATACACATTACGTAATTTAATAAATACTACTTACTAAATAACTGTATATTATGGCCAACTTGCACTTAATGCATCAATGTGAATCACATTAATCAATTACAATAAGTAATTGTAAATTAAGACGAATAGTAATAAAAAAAACTCTTGGTTTCCCAAATTTATTGAGGCCGTTAATATCAATTCCAGCAACTTCGCTGGGTTCACCAAAAGTGCGTCAACTGAGATACTTCAATCTCATTTCATTTTCAGTCTGGCAAAAGCGAGTAATAAAGAAGGAAATGACAAGATGATTTGACCTCTCCTATCTCCATAGAGATTTGAAAAGCGCGTCGTACAGAATATTGAGCAACACAGCGCGTGAACATGTTGAACAGTATCTGGATGTCAGGTCACCTATACTTGTGGCGAGATTGACTTTGCTAAAAGCCAGTATTTCGGAGAGCCTCTTACGTTTCAGCCTGCGCCAGAAAGATCTCGCAGTCGCCCAAGCTATGGTTGTTGACCACTGCTTGCTGGGTTCACTGGAGGTCTTATAATCCAATGTCAGAAAGTAGGATGGCATTGGAAAACCGATTCGTTCCAAATGGATGAAATTGGGGAAAGAGTACCCTCCTTAGCAATATCATTGGCTTTAGAGGACTGTGTTGTGACTGGACATCCATGCAAGTCTTAAATGGAAGTAGCTTATTGCTTTCGCTATAAGGTCATTCATTTAGTTTTGAGTACTTAGTCAATCAGCTCAAAGCCATAACAGCCGCTCGGTTATCGGAGTGAATGCACAACTCTCCAAAGGAAACTGCACCTCGGAACAGAACATCTACTGCTGTCTTGAAAGCAGCCACCTACGATTGAAAGACGTTAACGTAGTCTGATAGTCTGAAAGTAAATCTGATGAAGAGCTCCCGGCAGAAGATCCATCTGTCCCACGCTCGGAGAATGAGTCCAAGACGGGATGGCCACCGATTCCAGTTTCCACAAGAAAATATTGGTCAGCGACTAAGATTACTAGTTGAATAGGTACGTTAATAAACAAAATAGCCACATTTGGAGAGATGATAATTCACAACTCATTGTTGAGACACCGTAAGATTCTCAAAAAGTCACTGTTTAATGTGTTCTCTGGGCAGCGGGAATCATTGGTCCATGTTTCTTCCAAAATGAAGTCAACTTTAAAGTTACAGTCAATGGAGAACGCCATGATTAATGATGTTTTCGTGTCTGAATTGTATTAAGTTGATGAAGACTGCCTTTGGTTCTAACAAAACATAATGTCAAATCCTTATAATAAAGCTGAATTCTTAGCCATATCATCAGAGTTTTGCTTTTCTTTGAAAACCACATGACATAAAAGAACAACATTTATACATTTATACCTGACTTAATTGCTTTTAAACTGTTCATAGAAAGGGAGCCATTTTGCGAACATAACCGCTTATTGGCTTATTCACCGAAAACTTCACTTTGCTTTGCTACGGATAGTTCCTTTGACTGAATAGCTCAATGCACATACTTACCGGATAAAAATTCGAGTATGATCCGGTTATATTCCAGTTATGGTCTGGTTACGTAAGCCCATCCGTCGTGAGAACAGTTGTTGTTGTTGTTGTTGTTGTTAACGGTTACCTAGTCCCCATTAGGATGGTGAGGGTTACTTGTGTTGTCGTCGAGGTCATCTAACGGTAGGCCCAGGAAACGTGCTGTTTCGACGGGGTCGGACCAAAGGGAGGAGGATGTTAGATGGGTAGGGTTTGTGGGGCATGCAAAGAGGTGGTCAGTGTCATGCGGAGACTCGTTGCATGCAGGACATACATTGGGTATGTCAGGGTCGATTCTGGATAAGTAGGAGTTTAACCTGCTACAATATCCGGAACGAAGTTGCGCTAGGGTCACTCGCGTTTCTCGCGGCAACTGGAGCTCCTCGTCTGCAATAGGTGGTGGTTTGACTCCAAGAACGCCATTCACGGGAAGGGAGTCGATGAAGGTGTTGATGGCTCCACTGTGAATGGCGGCCAGTGCCTGTCGATAGTTCGTTGCGTCCGAAGTCTGGTCGGCGTACTGTTCAATGTCGTTGACATAGTCGAGGAATGACCTCTTGATGCTCCTGGGAGGCGGTTCCGCGCCAAGCAGGTGGCTGCAGGGGTGATTCCTACGGAAACAACCCAGCAGGAACTGCCTGGTGAGGAGTTGATTATACTCCTTTACAGGTAGCATACTTGTCTCACTGTGGAGGTGTTCAATGGGAGACATCAAGAGGCATCCCGTCGTGGTCCGGAGTGCAGTATTTTGGCAGGTCTGGAGTTTCCTCATCTGCGTACCACTGCATCCAGGCGACCATATCGGCGCTGCGTAGTTGAGGACCGGCCGGCCGATTGCCTTGTAAGTTGCCAGCAACGTTTCTTTGTCTTTTCCCCATGTGCTGCCGGCTAGCGACTTGAGGATTTTGTGGCGGCTCTGTACCTTGGCGATAATCGCGGTCGTGTGGGGAGAGAAGAAGCATAGACTATCGAGAGTTACGCCTAAAAACTTAGGGTTATTGACAGTCGGGATTTTGACGCCATCGACCGCAATATTAAGTTCAAGTCTATACTCCTTCGTCCAGTTAGTAAATATGGTCGCTGTGGATTTGGTGGGTGAAAGTTGGAGGTTTCGTGCAGTGAGGAAACGAGAAAGGTCGGAGAGGTAGTTGTTTACTTTCGAACACATGCCATCGATTCCATTTCCCGACGTCATTATCGTGCAGTCATCTGCGTACGAGGTTATGGAAACCTCTCTGGTGGTTGAGGAAGTTTCGAGATATAGAAGTTAAACAGTAGCGGGGAGAGGACACCACCCTGCGGAACCCCCTGTTTAATTCTTCTCAGTTTAGATGTTTCGCCTCGAAATAGTACGGATGACTGACGACCGTTCAGATAGTTCATGGTCCACCTCTTTAGCCCTGGAGGGAGAGTGGTTTTTTCGATGTCCTGCAGTAGCGTTGTGTGATTGACCGTGTCAAAAGCTTTTGACAGGTCCAACGCTACGAGGATCGTTCTTTCGCAGGGTGGTTTCTGGTTGAGGCCACGAACTATCTGGGCGTTTATGACGCTAAGTTCTGTGGTGGTGCTGTGCACTTTACGGAATCCATGCTGGTGGCTGGCTAGGCTCAGGTGGTGAGTGAAGGTCGGGAGTAGCAAGGCTTCTAGTGTCTTCACTACTGGGGAGAGGAGAGTTATCGGACGATAGGACTCCCTTTTGTTGGCGGGTTTCCCAGGTTTCAGTAGTGGGACCACTCTTCCGACTTTCCACACATCGGGTATTTGAAGAGTGGTGAGCGACAGGTTGAAGACCTTGGTGAGATATTTTACTCCCGTCGAGCCTAGATGCTTTAACATTAGCATATTGATTCCGTCAGGGCCAATGGATTTAGACGATTTTGCCTTGTTGATGACACCCTGAACCTCCTCATCGGTGAAAGTAAGTGGCGCGCAGTTGTTTGGCATTTTGCGCAGCCGTCGGTTAACACATCTCTTAGCTTTGTCTACCGAAGGGTGCAGTGTAAACTGCCGGCTAAAATAGCTCGCGCACTTCTTCGGGTCCGAGGAGGCATGACCATTGAATTGAACTTCAACTCGGTCGTCATGTCTCCTCGGATTTGACAGAGCTTTGACAGTAGCCCAAAGCTTACTCACACCGGTGGAGAGGTTGCAGGACTTCAGGTGCTCTATCCATTTCGTCCGCTTATGTTGATTTACCATGTGCCGAATCTCCAAATTGAGATCCCTTATTCGGGGATCCCCGGGATCGGCATGGCGTAAGGTGTCGCGCTCATTAGCTAGAACCGCTGCTTCGGCTGGGAAATTGGGGCGGATTTCCGCTAATCTTCCAGCCGGGATGAAGCGAGCGGTAGCTGCTGCGATCACCTTGCGGAATTGACGTTCGCCAACGCATACGTCCGTAGGAATGGGTAGAGCGTCGAAGGTGCTCTCAGTAAATTCCGTGAAGCCGACCCAATTAGTTTTTTTAAAGTTAAAGAAGGTACGGTTGTCCACGGAAACGTAATCGGGAGGCTTCTCGATCGAGATAATTATGGGCAGATGGTCTGAAGCGAGAGTTAGCATAGGTCGCCAGGTTATGCTGTTAATCAGACCACCGCTAGCAATGGTGATATCTGACGAGCTATTACAGGTGCCCATAACTCTGGTGGGGGCTTCGTCATTCATTGTACAGAATGTCGAGCCGTCAATCTGTTCCGCCTGCTCCATCCCCCTACGATCATTTGACAGGCAGGAATGCCAAAGATCGTGGTGCGCGTTAAAGTCGCCTAGTACCATACGGTTTTCACCACGAAGTAGCGCACCGTGAGAACAGTCATTAGTGCTGCTTAAGCGCTTCTATATTGTTACCACATATTAGAAATAAAATATATGTAGTTTATTTATATAATATTTGTGTTTTATTTGAAACTCCTTGTTATGACATACAATTATTTACTTGTATAAATACATGATTACTTATGGATAAACACTTTTGTAAATGCGTCTTAAAGGCATATCTGTATTTATAGACTATAACTGCAATACCTTTTACTAAGTTTATAAGCAAAACAGAAACCATAATTTTTCACCTCCAAAACTCCGTAAATATTAAAATATTTTTATGCATAGTTGTATACCTATGCTTTCGTATTTGCTTTCGCCTTCTCATGACAATAACTTAAGTGATAATAGTTTAGTGAGTGTGCTTCGTATTATCGATAATAGTAAAATATTAAAATAAAAATTAAATTAACAATAATTTGCATAGAAAAAAGTTAAAGTACAACTTATAAATCTAGCGTACAAATAAGTGTCGGCAACGAATTGCATGTCGCGCATCAATCTCGAATCCAATTCGGGTTGTGCGTGTGATACGAGATTAAGGCACAACAAACACAACAGTTTTGCTCTCCTCAGCGTCACACGATTAAAATAATTTATTTTATTGTAAATGCTAAGCTCTCAAAAACAAAAACGAATAATAAATAAAATAATAAAATAAAGAATTTAAATAAAATTTCTCTAATTTGCGCTCGACCTACGAAAATGCTCGTTAACAACAACGCTAGTTCGGACTTAACGTAATACACAAGCTCGTAAAGTTAAAGGTTTTCACACCAAACATATGGAAGTATGTGTGAATGTATGCGTACTCAAATATTGTTAAAAGAATTGCCTAACATTTGCTGTTTACTATATTTTCGTCTAACATAATTCTTAGTCTTCTGAGTCAAAAATAAAAATCGCGCATGCGCATAAAGCGCGACGATCTGCCGTTAGCATTGCGTATGCTTCACGGCAGTAGTCGAGGATTGAAGCGACCCATGAAGAGTATGATGCCAGTGGGATTGTGACGTACGAAATAGAGGAATGGTTTGTCGAAGCGCAGACGTGGCGCGTCCGGTACGCGTGCCTGTCGTGGACGCAGTGATAGTGGCAGTTCAAGATATTTCGGGTCGAGTAGATCGTCGTAGAAGCCACGTCCCAGCGCTGACTCATGCACCAGCGAACCGAAGTCGATAACCGCTTCAGACGAATCATAGGCACCATCATCATTTGCGCCCAAATCCTTGTTTCGTTTACGTAATGGTGGCGCTGGGTACATTTCCACATGATGGTGATCGCCAATTTTCTCCTCACCACAAGTGCTGAAAGTATTGATTTGTATGACGTCGGATAGGTAGATGTCGCGATTGGCAGAACCGGTGAGGCCACGCAGATCAGCAAAATCGGACTTGAACAAGCCCTTCAGTCCCATCTTCTGCAAACCTAAGGAGGCATTTACGAAGGATCTGTGTGAGAAACGCGGTAGCTGTACTTCCATGCCGGGGCGGTCCATCAGCGAGGTGAGTACACTACTCCAGGCATTCTTGCTGAAAGCCTGCTCAACAAGCTCACGTTCAAGTCGTTCCAAACTTTCGGCTGGCGAAAGCGTGCTCTGATGACCGGGCATTATGTAAACTGTGCTTACGGTGTCCTGTATGCTGCCGAATGCGACAATTGTTGCGTCCAATTTGGGTTCGTAGCCGGCGGTGAAGCCACTCTTGTACAACACGGCCGGTATGGGTATCAAGCGACGTTGACGCACCGAGGGGTGTACTTGGAAGAACATTTCACCGTCAGTCAACTGTGTTGAGCCGTGTTTGCAGTCGGTTTGGAAAAGATTGGCAGAAATTGTGGCCAGTGGTCCATTCACCCAGAGACTGTTTGTGCGCAAATACTCCAGCACTTTGCCCATGGTGTGACGTTTTACTAAAAGATTCGTGCGACGACGTATCACATCGTTCACGACATGGAAGTTCACTTCCTCCACATGTCCCGAGTAGAATTGTTGTGTCTTTTCCTTGAAGAATTGTAGTATCTTTCCATTTGAACGATCGCTGAAGATCTCACGTACGAAGGCGGTTGTTGCAATGTCACTATCGGTGGCGCGTTCAACAGAGTCGGTGATATTTCGGAAGACTAAATGTGGATTGAAGGTGACCATGTCATCCAACTTCAGCACTTCGTTCATTTCGCCTGATGTGCTGCCACGTGCACCGAGGAAGACCATTGACAGCATCGATGTTAAAGCAAATGGCGACATCACCAAACTGCGCGCCGAGCTGATTTTCTCCGATGTAATAGATTTCCAATAGCTGAAAGCCAATTCGTTGCAGAGTTTAACGAAAGATTGCAGGTCTTCATCTAAATTAGCTGTTGATGCTTCGAGTCCTTTAGAGTTCGACGGGCTCGGCTCCATCTTTACAGGCGGCCGGGTAGCTTGTGTGGAAGTAGCCATTAAATTGTTTAGCTGTGCTGGACGTTGCATTGGTCGCTGTTGAGCGGTATTGGCCGAGTAGGGTATGACTTTCGTGGGTTCGGCAAGCTTGGGCGCGTTTATGCCGGTCTGCTTGTTGTAGTAAGACACGGGTTTGAGTGTATGTACCCGTTTCGTTGTAGTGGATGCTGGTTTTGGCGTTGTTGTCGTTGTAGTGGTGGAAGTTGTTGTAGTCGTGCTGCTGGCTGTTGTGGAAGGCAATGCTTTCTCCGTTGTTGTTGAGGTAGCAGCAAGTGCAGGGCTGGTGGGGAATTTTGGTATAATGTAAGCTGTAAGGTCACCAGTGTCAGCGGTGTTTTGTGGATCGGGTCGGTCATAGTTGAGCTGTGGCATTTGAGGCCGTTGTTGTGCTACAAATGTATGGATTGGTTTAGCTGTGGTTTGAAGTGTAATTTGTTCCGTAGAGACGATAAGTTCCGAAACAGTTGACTTATTGTCCAAAGTCATATCTCCATCTGTACCTTCAGCAGATTCTGCTTCAGTTGATCCAGACTGTGATACCTCTTCCGAGTCTTCGGTCGTGTCCTCATCTTCAGGCTTAGTCGTTTCTACCACATCTTGTTGTATTGGCTGTGGTAGCGTTGGTGAGGTAAGCTCAATATCAGTACTCTCATCGCTTGTGGTGTCTTGTTCGAGAATAATGCTATCGCCAGATGTATTGACATTATTTGTTTCTTCACTGTATTTGATAGTAGATTCGCCAAGTTTAATGTAAGGGTCTTCATCCGATTCAGTGCTATCTATTTCATCGGAAATTAAAACCGTAACATCCGTGGCTACTTCGGGTTCATTACCAGTATTTTCTTCTTCATCTTCGGTTCTGACTGTTGTAGCGCTTTCTTCCGCTGGTGCCACCGTTGTTGCCTCGCTTCCGACTGTTTCTTTGCTATTGACTGGTTCTTCTAATTCATCAGTTTCATATTTTGTTGTTGTTGGAGCATTTGTGTATTGTATTTGCAAGTTGGCGGCGCTAGTCACACTATCCTCTTCTGTACTATCAGTTTCCTTTTCTGTTGAGCTTACAAGTGCCTCCGTTGAGACTTTTTCAGCTGTAGAATCTTTTGTTTCCTCAGCTGTAGTGTCGGTGTTGATGAGAATTGGTGAGATTGTGGTAACATCATTACTAGCTTCTTTTTCCAGCGACTCTTTCTCGTTGATTTCTTTTTCTTCGGAGATTTCTAAGTTCTCTGTAACTTTCTCGTCGGAGTTGTTTTCGTTCACCTCCTTTTCAGCACTCTCTTTCCCGCTGTTGTCGCTTTCACTCATATCGGTAGCATTGGGTGTGTCCGTAGTTTCTATTGTGCTACTTGTATTTACTTCACTAGTATCCTCTTTGTGGTCTTCTTTTGGTAGTTCCACTCGTTCAACGACTTCAGTTTGCGTTTCGATAGCTTCGTCTGTCACCTCTGGTGTCTGCACATCCTGAGTATATGATTGATGTTCCTCTTCCATTTTACTGGACAATTCTTCAACTTTCTGTGAACTGCTTTGTTCTTCAGACAATTTCTCCTCTTCTGTAGAAGTCGACTGTACTATTTCATCCATTGAGATCTTCTCAGTTTGGACCTCATATTTCTCTGTTGTTGTTATTAGCTCCATTTGTTCCGAATCTGTTTGTGCCAATTCATGAGAATCTTCACTAACTTCGCTGGGTTTATACATATCCGTATGATTAGTATCCTCTATTTCTGTTATAATAACCTCAGCACTTGTCATTTCTTCCTTCTTTTCTTCATTAGGGCCTTCGGCACTTAATTGTTCCGCCAAGACAATTGTCTCAGCTTCGTGAAGCGGTTCTGCAGAGCTTCCAGCTTCCGCAGACTGCTGCATGGGCTCCTTGTCTTGCTCTGTCTGATACATATCCTCAGTATTCTCTTGTTGTTGTTGTTGTTGTTGTGTGGCATAAATTTCCGAAAGAGATGGTACTTGAGGTTTCATAGTGGGGTTTTCGTCTGGTCGAACTCCTTCAATCTTAGTTTCTTCGGTTTTTTCCATACTCTCAACCTGATCTGTATGTTTTTGCTCTGTGGTCTCAGCATTAACCAGTTCGTGTATTGCGCTCTCTTCTGTCGCCTCCTTTTCGTAAATATTAGTTTCTATATCTGTTTCATCAACAACCACGTATCTTTCTGTAGTAACGTAATCCACACCAGCCTCGTTTCCTTCTATATTCTCCAGCGATAGCTCGGCTTTGTGTTCCTTTTCGTGCTCCTTTTCTATTTTCTCCTTACTATCTGCCGGTATAGCAGGTTTCTCCTCATTCAAGCTGTCATCTTCCTTAGAGGCATATGTTGAGGCCACCGGAACAGGTGCGACTTCTGTGGTCAATTTATTTTCGAGTTCTTTAACTGGAGCTGGCGCTGGCACTAACAAAGGTTCCGCATAGTGTGTGTCAACCGATTCTTTGGCAGGCGGCGCTTGCGTTGTGCTGATCGTTGCGGGCATATTGCCGTATGCTGGCACGTTGTCATCTAATGCTGCTGGATCTGGCTTCAGTAAGAAAGATGTGTTCAGTTGTGCAAAGTTCGTTAAGCGATTACCATCTTCCATTGGGTCGGGGCGATATGGATCCGGTTCCACTTCGGCCATTTGTTGTAACACATCAGACAAGAGGAAGTCAATTTCGCTGCGCGTCTCATTGGAGCTCATGAGTTGATCAGCAGCAATTGTATTGGTGCCATCGACCAGCGTTGAAGCTACGGTAGCCGCCTGCGTTTGGAATTCAGACATTTTTATTTGATCAGTTGGTTTTAACATATCCATATTTAAGAATGGTTTAAGATCGGCTACCTGTGGTGGTGGTTCCGTGGTTAAGGGGTTTTCTGCAATCAGGGTATCAACTTTGTGTGTCACTGGCAGCATGGATATTTGATACTCGGTACTGCTGTCGACATTTACTGCGTCGATCACTTCTACTACAGTTGTGTCATCATTGTTGTCATCAACTGTGCTGAGTGTGGTCTCGTAGTGGGGTGCAGTTGTTGTTTGAACGTTATTGACAATGGGTTCTTGTACATCAGCGTAAAGCGGTTCAAACTTAACAACATGCGCCGAATCTTCTTCGTGCTTATCTGTAAGCTTGTCTTCAAGTATCAGCGTTCCTGCTGCTTCATTTTCGTCCTTCTCTTTTTCTTCAGCAGAATATTCCGAAAGATTTGTGGTGTCTGTTAACTCTTGTTCGATGAACTTCTCAGTTGTATTCTCTATTGTAGGTGCAGCAGTTGTCTTCTTTATTGTCTCCTCGGATGTCGCGGCTAAGGTTGGTGGGCGTATTGTTGTAATTAATGGTGTTTGTTCCGTGATATCCTCCACTATAGTCATTTCCTCTTGTTCCACGCTTACTGTGTCCACTGCATTCACATTTTCTTCTTTAAGCGCTCCGCCTTCAATGCTACCGGTATTGATGACTGCAGAACTATCGAAGGATGTTGACTCAATATTCACAGGCTCCTTGTGCGTATCCACTGACGTTGGCTCATTCACGACAGGTCGTTTCTCAGAAGCACTAGACTCGTTGATATCGGCCTCAGTATTCTCGTTTGCTAGTTCTTGTTTGAGCGATTCCATTATTTGATCGAAGGCCGTCATGGTATGCTGATCATCCAACGACGGCTTATGGTGTTGTTGTTGGATTTGTGCAAGTGATGGCAGCGGTTTACGCTTGGTTTGTCCATAGCCTGATTCCTCATCAGTTTTGTCAGCTCCAACAGCATCATGATGTCCAGGGTGTACGGGTTTGTAGTGTGGCAGCGGGTAGCTCGAAACACCAGGGCGCTTGTTGGCATGTGAAGGCTTGACATGTATTGGATGATAACCTGGGAAATGCTCCACGATTAACGTATTTTCAGTTGTTGTTGTAGGTTCTGGTGTTGTTGTGGTTGTGGTTGGTGCTGGTGTAGTGGTCGTCGTTGTTGTCGTTGTCGTTGTGGGCTCCGGTGTTGTAGTAGTGGTTGTTGTTGTAGGTTCTGGCGTTGTTGTAGTTGGTTCCGGTGTGGTAGTAGTAGTAGTTGTTGGCTTCTTGTGCGGACGAGGCCGAGTTTTGTTTGGCTTGTGGCTCACAGTGACATTATGCTTACTGATTGTGGGCTCAATGGTTGCTGGTGTGGCCACGGGCACATCCGCGACTGTTGGATGCTTATTACCTACAGTGGGACGTGGCTTACCAGTAGCTGGTTTGAGCTTATCTGCAGCTTGATGTGGTTTGCCATTGCCTTGACCGGGTTGACGTGTGGGTTTCTTCTTCTTCTTTTTGGGTGTCGTAGAGCTTGGTCTTGGCGTGGTTGTGCTAGTAATCGGCTCTGGGGTAGTAGTTGTTGGTGCCTCTGTGGTGGTGGTTGTTGTTGTGGTCGTAGTAGTTGTCGTTGTTGGCTCTGGTGTGGTTGTTGAGGTGGTGGTTGGTTCCGGTGTTGTCGTGGTGGTTGGCTTCTTCTTTATCTTCTGCTTGTTATGACCACCTTGCGGCTTTTTAGTCGTACTATCATTCTGCTCACCGTTCGGTGTCTTGTTACGATGAGGCGCCGCTGGACGCTTATGCACAACAACTGGCGGCCGCTTGCCATAACCCTCATGCAATTCGTCCTTGTCTGTTGCCACTGTTGGATGGGCTGTCGTTGCACTTTGTATGATTTCTTGGTTATTCAGGAAGACACGGCGCGTTGTCGTATCTACGTCAGTGTATTCGGGCAATTTGTGGTAGATCGGTTGCATCTGCAGCTGAGAGAAGCCATCAAATTGCTGCATATTCGCAGCGACATTTTGATACTGTTGCATGCCGGTGTAGACAGACTCATTTGGACCAAGTTCTTCTTGCACCACCTGTGGTGTCACAGCGGTGGATGTTGTAGTGGGCTTCGGTGTAGTTGGCTTACGTTTCTGTCCCGGCTTGCGCTTGTTCGGTTTCGGTCGTTTGGTGGCATGCGTAACAGGTGCGGCAGTTGTTGAGGCCTCCAGCAACTCGGAGTCCGGTGTCATGACAATTTGTTGTGGCTTTTGCTGTGGGAAAATATCACTGCCTCCATTACCGAAAATCGCTGGCAAAATCATTGACCAAGATGAGGTCACATCCGGCGTATCCAGCGCGGGTAACGCATCCTTTGAAATGTTCTTATTCGATTCCACCTCCTTATTCAACACATTCTGCACACTATCGACAATATCCTGCACATTCTTTTCCGGTTCACGGTCGTCTACAGGCATATGTTGAACGATGGATGAATTTTCGCCATCGCCATTTGCCACAATACTCTGTATTTCCTCCATGGTCATGAGACGTTTCACCAATTCGCCATTCTCATCGAACGTGTAGAACTCGTAGCGATCGGGATTGAGTAGATCAATCGGACTGGCCACCTGCAGTGACGGTTGTGGTTTGGGCACTTTGTGGCCCAAGGCGTCAGTGAACTCGGGTTCGTTGCCATTGAGTATGACCGAAACGGATGTGACGACACTGTAAATAGGAAAAAAGAGGACATTAGTTATTTGTAATAAGTATGAAGGGAAAAATAGGAGGAAAAGTAAGGGAAAAAGTGCGTTGTAGTAAAAATTTAGAACTAAACTGGAGAAAAAGTATTGCAGAATTAAGAAAAAACTTTGAAAAATATAAGTTTTGAGACATATTACGAGCATTTGGCACCTCAAAAGTTTCGAACCACTTTTCATTGAGTTCTAAACTAATCGCATAGGCAGAAAATGAAGTATACTTAGGGTAGCGCAAGTTGGTTCTTGGGAGTTTTAACAGTCAAAAAATCCATACTCCTTTTGAAGACGTTTAATTTTTCGAAGCTTTCGGAGTTAATAACTATATAACTTCATATTATTATTAGCGTTGAGGACAATGTGAGAACAAAAAATGTAAGCTTTGTTGGTTGCAATTCGGAGAAAGAAGCAGTTTGACCTTAAAATACCAATATGTGCTATTTTATGTAAAAACATAAAGGGTGATTTTTTTGAGGTTAGGATTTTCATGCAGTAGTATTTGACAGATCACGTGGGATGTCAGACATGGTGTCAAAGAGAAAGATGCTCAGTATGCTTTGACATTTCATCATGAATAGACTTACTAACGAGCAACGCTTGCAAATCATTGAATTTTATTACCAAAATCAGTGTTCGGTTCGAAATGTGTTTCGCGTCCGTGTCCGATGAGCGATGAGGCTCATTTCTGGTTGAATGGCTACGTAAATAAGCAAAATTGCCGCATTTGGGGTGAAGAGCAACCAGAAGCCGTTCAAGAACTGCCCATGCATCCCGAAAAATGCACTGTTTGGTGTGGTTTGTACGCTGGTGGAATCATTGGACCGTATTTTTCAAAGATGCTGTTGGACGCAACGTTACGGTGAATGGCGATCGCTATCGTTCGATGCTAACAAACTTTTTGTTGCCAAAAATGGAAGAACTGAACTTGGTTGACATGTGGTTTCAACAAGATGGCGCTACATGCCACACAGCTCGCGATTCTATGGCCATTTTGAGGGAAAACTTCGGACAACAATTCATCTCAAGAAATGGACCCGTAAGTTGGCCACCAAGATCATGCGATTTAACGCCTTTAGACTATTTTTTGTGGGGCTACGTCAAGTCTAAAGTCTACAGAAATAAGCCAGCAACTATTCCAGCTTTGGAAGACAACATTTCCGAAGAAATTCGGGCTATTCCGGCCGAAATGCTCGAAAAAGTTGCCCAAAATTGGACTTTCCGAATGGACCACCTAAGACGCAGCCGCGGTCAACATTTAAATGAAATTATCTTCAAAAAGTAAATGTCATGAACCAATCTAACGTTTCAAATAAAGAACCGATGAGATTTTGCAAATTTTATGCGTTTTTTTTTTTAAAAAAGTTATCAAGCTCTTAAAAAATCACCCTTTATCTTTTCGCTTAGATGTTCAGCTATTAGTATTCAGCTAACATAACATCTAACCATCATTTTTCACTGACGCTTTTCAAATATATGTTTTCACATTTCCAAACATCACTTAATGCTTCAATATTTCTATAAGCTTCAATTTATCACGTGTGACTGAATATTTACGGTGATTTTGAGTTGATGTCATTTATATCGTTGCATACTTTTGAGCGGTTGTGATCCGGCACAAATAAAATTGCATAATCTTGCTGTTGAATAAGGTATATATGTGTATGGATGCAAAAGTGCGAAGCTCAGTAGCAGCAAGTGATAAATACCGTTGCATTAACACATATTTTCTGTTCACATCACACACTCGCACACACAGCCATGCACATGCAATTGCAAAGGCAACGCAGTGGGAGTAGCACATTTTGTTTGTCCGTTTGAATAACTGTGCATAACTGCTTGTTAGTGCGATAAACTATATTTTTGGTAGCTGCATTTGGACAAATGATTTTTATTGAATTATTTGGCAACATGCAAAATACAATTTATATTTCGCTGCAAGCGTATAAGTCAGTGTATTAGCTACTCAAGAGCGTTATTTGCATACATATTTTCCGTAAATTGATCGTACCAATTGTGCAGATTATAACTTATGATATTCTGCAGGGTATTTGGCAAATAAATTAATGGCGTCAATATTCGAGGCATTAGTCACAACGTAAGCTTACAGCTGCTCAATGACTTTGAGAAGTGAAATATTAACTTATTTAGAAGCACCATATTCATCATCACTCACACTTTGGAAGCTGGACAACAAAGTGCATATCAAAAGTGAGACTTTGGGAAAATTAATCGGATAGAACAGTGCTGTGTTTGAGTAGTTTTGTAGTCTAAGCATAATATAAAAAGGGGGATGACTACTTCTCGAAATAGTCATTTTGAAATAAAAATTTATTTAATTTGTTTTACAATTTTAACCATTTTTACATGTTTTCAGCATATTCAATGACTATGTAGTAGGCATTTATCGTATATTTTGGTGTTGTGATATCACACCCTTATTTCATCATATATACAATGTATATATGTATATTACTCGGTCATTTGATTGATACTCTTGTGCGGTTGATACTTAGATGCGATGAAAGTGTGTTATCACATGGCTTCTGATCAGCTGGGCAACTGATTTGAAATAGCTCAGCATAATTTTACTTTTATGTGATGTGAGCAAGAGAGACCTAAACCTACTTTCAATACATGCTCGCGTCGTTTGATTTTCTGATCTGCACACATTTGAAACAAATTTATATTTAGTGTATTTCTGATTTGGTCATCCGATATGATGATGGTCTGATGTCAAAAGGCATAAAAATAATTGTATGACTTCTCTATATCTGATTTGATCTGTCGCCACAGATGTCATCATCCGATCAACTATTTATAGTTATGTGATAACAAAAGTTTACTTGTAGCGCTCCAGTCATCGTATCACCAGCTGATGTGATGTCGATTTCTATCAACTTCTTATGAACAAGTGGACTGATATATCATATAAAATACGAAAATAACCAAATAACTCTTCTTAAACTATTTTCTATTCTATAAAAATAGCGTATATTATACAATTTCACCATATTATCATGCAGCACGTGATTAATATGAGATATCATATGATACTACTCATTTGACATAGGATCACATCACTTTATGTCACATGTAAAAATAGCATATGATACACTACCATACTAAAAAAATTTTGAAAAAATATGTGACCTTGTAATCCCACATCACATCATATGAAACATTTTTACATCACATCACATCAAGCAATATTAGACCACATAAACTTTATATGATTTTTCTTTTACTTTCGCATTCAAAATTAGTACTTCATTTTCACAGAAAAAAAGGTACACCGATATGAGATATATGATCACATGGCATGTGCTCTTACTTAATAAATGTGAACATAATAGATCTGATCTATAATGCTTGGTTCATTACGTCACATCGAGATATATTATTTAGAGAGCATAAAAAATTATAAATGTCTATTAAATACATCAAATGAGATTATATTATTACAGCATCACATCATCTCTAAATCACATCATACAATCATATTTTCATGTCGAAAGCAATAAAATGCAAAATAATAGCGCAACAAATCCTCACTCACAATGTGCATTTTTCTCCCAGAGCCAAGCCCCGTTGCATGACACAACGATGAGCCTGTAAGCTTTAACTATCCCCTTAATGACGACTACAAAAGTGATTTTAATTCTCTTGAAATGGCGAGCTATAGAAAAATCTATAAAAAATTGACATCTAAACAATTCTGTAGTTTTAAGCTAAGCCTCAAACATTTTGACATTTGTTTTTTCTACTCCAGCAGTTGCATGCATAATTCCCATGTACTATAAAAAGTTGACTGTTTGCGACATCGATTTCAATTTTCCAAATGTGACAGTTTTCTACTACCATCCTACATTGCACCACAGGCACGGACTCTTTTGAATGGCATACTGCACGGTCATAAGCGGCAGTGTACTCGCATGTCGCTCACGAACGAGCGCATATCTGTGGGTGACCAGTTACTGAAATTCAGAAATTCGATACTGTGCTTTTGGGCAAATCAAATAATACGCGTGCGCCCGCATTCCATTAGTTTGCCAGCGCCAGCATCAGCATCGATACCTCAAGCGTAATTTTCTCAAACATTTTACATATTCATGAGTAGTTTGCGTTCGCATCGCCGCTACATTGCAATTTCATATACCAATTTACATACATAGATGAACTCAGTACGCCATAAGGGCACTGCCATTCTGCGGTTGATGGCGGTTGTGTGCGCCTATTTGCTGGGCCCGTGTGCGAGTGCGAGCTCTCTGATTCGCGACTAGATCAACATGACAGATTAAATATGAATGCGAATCCTAGAGTAGATTTTTTTTCGTGTTTTTGCTTCTATTTCAATTATGGTCTAAGCTAGGCTTTCAATTTGTGAAATTTCACATCACTTTTATATAGGTCACATATGTTGGAATGCATGAATGCAGTATGAATGAATGAAAAATTTGCTCATAAGCTGTAAAGTAACGGGAAAATAAAGAATTTAACTGTGAACTCGAATACCAATCGTGATAGAATACGAAGTAATTACTGCATTTGTGATAATTGTTGCAAATACTGACTTTAGGAGGATTTTCGATAATTATTTGTAAGGCAGGAGTAAGCAGAATTGTATTAAATAAATATTTTTGAAATGTCAATAAATAATAGCTTTGTTGAAATATTTGAGGAGTGGGTGTGAGCTCGGTATTCAATCTCTTTGCGTTAAGCGCACTCACGAAAGAGCCTTTTCAATGATTTACCGCCTTAGTATTCAGAATTCCATTCGATATTCACAAAATAGCCCCAATTAAAGATTCAAACTTGAACGAAAAGTTTGTTATTAACGTAAAAATGCATTTCGCATTACTTTAAATATGAAAGCGCCCTTTTTGTAAATCATAAAAGTACAAAGCCGAAATGCAAAATACGAACACTCCGTAACACAAACTCCTGTTATACTAAAATGCTGGGAAAGTTTTTTCTTTTCTTGACTTAGATGCCGCTGAATTAAATTACATTCTATTTAAGCTATCTGGCGTCGTCGTAGATCTTCTTGTCCTTAATTAAAATGCGAATATTTTCATAACTTCAAAAGGTCACATCGTTAAAAGCGGCCAAACAAATTTTTTGTCAATTATTTTTCATTCACGAATTTTTCCTTTGGCCAGCTACTATTTGAAAGCAGACTGTAATAAAGGTAATAAATTCATAATGAAGGGTTGCCACAACAACCGAAATGTTTAGCTAATCGATAAAGTGAGCGAGAGCGCTGGTTATAACCTACAGCAGTTAAAATAGCGGGGGGAGAGCAGAAGAGAGAAGAAAAAGTGGAGGAAAAAGTTTGCATATTTCCAAGCCGAAAAAAAATCTAAAAGTAAATAGAATGTATTCAAGAGCAGACTACCGTTAATTAGTTTACGAAAGAGCAGTATAGATGTATAAAATAATTGCGATTTAAATGGTTTGTGAATATAAAAAAATATTTGGGAGTTCGGTATATTTAAAAAAAGGAGATGCTTTTGGAACTTTGATGATTTTAGTTATTTTTAATTAATTAAAAAAATATTTATATTGAATTTCAATATCATAACTCAGTAAATAAATTGAATTATTAATAGTCATCGAAATACCTCTTCATTCTTGAAGTAAGGAAATGTGTATGCGATGTGAAGAAAGAGAAAAATTTACCTCAGGCAGTCGTAAAATTTTCCAATGGTTAAATTTTTATGTTTAAGAAAAAGTCAGAACCACCGCTTAATTAGATTGTTTAGATAAAGTTTAATCGAAATAGCTCGAGTATCGAATTTTCTTTCTGAAAGAAGATAATACCATTTGGGATTCAAATATTCTACTAACATATTTATTGCGTAGGCAAAATTAAGTCATAACTACTGGTTAATCCGAATAATTAGTTGTATTCGAGTCTTAAATTATTATTTATGTATATTATAACTATCTCTTAGTTGATAATTAATCGAGTGAATTCAATTCTACAATCTCACTGCAGAAAAGAGAAAATATGATTAGAAAGTCATATTAATTACCAATGGATTAATTTCTATTGTCAAGAATAGCTCGTAACTGCCGATTCGTCAGATTTTTTAGTTAAAGATTAATCGAAAAAACTAGAGTCCCTTGTACTCTTTCTAAAGAAAAGAGTAATATCATTCGATAGTCAAATAATCGTCTAACGTACTTAGTGGGATAGTCGAGATTAAGTTACAACTTCTTATTAATCCGATTGTTTAGTCAAAGATTAATTGAAAGAATTTGAGCCTCGAATCCTCTCTCTACCGAAAAGAGATAATGCCATTCGAAAGGCAAATAATCTATTAACGTATTTATTGTGATTGCCAAAATTAAGCCAAAACTACTGATTAATACGATTAAATTAGTTAGTTAATCGAAATTCGTAAGGATTCGAGTCTCGAATTCTCTTTCTGTCAAAACAGAAATAAGTAGAGACTACACTTACACTTTATACGAATAAATGAAATCGAACAAAATTATTCAGATCAGAATAAAGCTGTAAACTTATATTTTGTGGGATCAAGGATCTACTGATTAAAAGTGTAATACAAAATTGGGCTGAAGATTGAACTATTTCTGATGAAGTGAATCCTTAAAACCCTTTTTAAAAGTACTAAGTTATTTTTTCACAAATTTTTGAAGAGCAACCCCTTTTCTTTTATTCTTTAAAATATCTGTAAGCAATCACAATTTTTTCCCCTCACCCTTAAGAGTTTCAGTGTCAAATAAAGCACACTCACCTGGAGCCGATAATTTTCTTCGACGATTCATCGTCATTCTCACTGCTTTGAGTCGACGCCGGCTCGTCATTAGTCACACCGGGAGTAGTTGGCTGGTAGGCAGCCTGCTGGGGTATTACCGAAACATTGTATGCAAATCCGGGTTGTTGACTCGGCTGAGTTGCTGCCGTGGTGACGGTGGAAGTGGCACTGGTCGCTTTGTTACCACTCGCGTTGGTGGTGGCACTCGCCGGGCGTTTAGTCGACCATTTGGTTGTGCTGCCAGCACTGCTACTGCTACTGCTGCTAGTGCTAGTGCTGCTCGTTTTCGTTGTGGTTACATAAGTGGCGGTGGTGTTGGGCCGTTTTGTTTTATGCTGCTGCTGCTGCTGCTGCGGACGCTGTTGCTGCTGTTGTTTGTTTATCTGCGGTTGTGGCAGGCGAAATTCGTATGCACCACCAGTGCCCAACGTATCGCTCTCTTCCTCGTTCACAGCATCGGGTCGTGGATCATTTGCATAGCTGCTGGCCAAGCTGCTGCTGCTGCTGCTCGCCTGTCGCACGTGCGCCGCTTGAGTGGTCAGCGCTAGCAGGCCGACAGCTGTCAGCAGCCACAACACGTTCGGACGCATTGTCGCTGCGGTCGTGATAATTCGACCTCGCGCTTACAAAACCTTCGACTTTGCACACACTCTCACAAAAAAAGCGAACGAAAACACTGAAAGTGTGATTCTTTTCCCTTTGTGAAAACCGTTTGTTGTTGTTGTTTGTTTTTAAATTTCCGCTTGCTTTGATTTGCCGATTTTGCTTTATTTTTCGGTGGTTGTCTTCTGTTTTGCGTTGTCTTTGCCTTTGCGTGTTTATGTTAGTGCTTAACAAAGCGTTTTCTCGTCGCCTTCAATTGCCTTATTAAATATTTATAAATATTGTGTACCGAAAGTTTGTAGCTGGGTCCTCATAGAACATTGAAAATAATGGAAAATCTGTAAAGAGAAGAAAAAATCCGAAATTAATTAATGTGACGCGAAAGTGAAAAAATAACAACAAAAAAGCATTAGCACCTGATTACTGACGAAATAAGTGAAATAAACTTGATAAAACTTCGCAGCGCGCGCCTGAGGCACTTAAGCAAACATAAGCCCCCAAGCATTGGCGCAACAACAGAATACCTATGTAAACAGTTTTGACACTTAAATTTGCGCGCCACATTGGTTGTCTAGTCAACCAATAGCGATATTGTTGTTTGTTTTCCTGCCATCGTCGCCATCGGCTTACCAGCGCCATTGTTTTTGAAGTGGTAATCTCTTTGATTGACATTAAAGTATTTATCGTAACTGATTTGCATCATAAACGACCCATCAACCACCACCCAGCCGAGTTGCAAGCTCTCATTGCTTTCAAATAATTTCCCGTTTTTGTGGGTTGTGTGTCAATGTTATCGCGTCAATAGGCTATAGAAATTAATCTGCGTTGACTGGCGAGCTGCTTATCAGGCGCGAACGTACATAAGTGTCAAAGAAATGATGATTGAAAACAAATGAAGTGCGTGCAAACAAATGATAAATTAAGCGTTCTGCGGTGCTTTCTATGTAAATGGACATTTATATTTATGTATAGGTATATTAAAGTTCACTTTTGTATAATTTAAAAAGACGAAACTAAATATGAATTTTTTGGCTTAAAACTGTTCTCCAATTCTATGAATTTTAGAATTCTCATCATATATTTATGCATAACGTAGTCTTCATGAACTTTTTTTTTTATTATAAAATGCCTTCAACCTTTTTACTTAATACTTAAGTAAACATACTTTTTCTTTTAAAAAATATGTGTGCCCTTTTTATTAATTTATTTTAGAAACTGTTTCTGCTCTTAACATATGTCATAAGTATCATCCTGAATGTAGGCAACGACACAATGTATTTTAGCAGAGTCTTACACCAACGTGGTATAATATTTGGCTAGGTATATTGAATTACAATATTGAAATAGGCCAATCAACTGGTCAATTAATTAGAATTAAATTATGGATTCCAGTGATTCCTAAAATATTAAATACAAAATGTCACCAAGAAGCCAAAATTATTTAAAAATTGTCTATCCTGAACATGCCTACTGATTATTTTCTTAAATGTAGGCAAAAGTTATGGTAAGCTAAAATATTTTAGCAGAAACACATATACTCTTGGACACGCAAACGTTACCACTATACATTTTAAATTTTTTTTTCGGAGTTTTTTGTTCGTTCGGGATTTTCTTCAATTTTCTTCAATTTTGTTTCTTTTTTTTATATTTTTAGTAAGAATAAGTAAACTAAATTAATTATCTAATTATAATTTTAGTTTTTAATTATTATGTTTAATGAGTAACACACTAATTAGCTTTTCTTATACAAAAGCGGCCGATTGTTTTTTATGTGACACATATTTCGTGTTTCAATTAAGAAAAAATAAAATAAAATATTAATTTCAAATAAAGTGTAAATGAAATTAAATTAAAAAAATAACATATATAATTTTTTTCATCGCACGTCAGTCTCTTACATTTTTAATATTTTTGATTAATAGCATATCATTAACTTATTTCTAAATAAAAAATTTCTATACCGCAAAAAGTACCGCTATAAAAGTAGTCAAATATGCTCAATACTTGAAAATTTTGAGTGGTAAGGTTTGCGTAGCCACGAGTGTTGGGTAAATATGTATAAATTAAAGTCAGTTATGGATATCTATTTGTTATGTTCTCCCATTCCGATCCTTTATAATTGTATTGGCCCGTTTGGTAGCAAACTTACTAACTAATTTACTTACATAATGAGTTTAATATTTCACTTAATTGCTTGTTAGAAAATTTTTTAGCAGCACGTAAATAATTTTATATAAAGTGAAGGAAATGTGGATCATACATTTTAAAAATTATAAGTTGAATAAAACTTTATAAAAGGGTTTGTACGAATAATAGTAACCCTATTTCATAGAGAAAAATATTTCAGAAGCACGCTCCTAACATCTGTGATGACATCACATCGTTCAAAGTTCGTGAGAGCTCCAAAGGAAGAGAGCACTAAGCCAAATCCCGCTAATAGCTTAGTTGAGTGTTAATAAGGATTGTTTTCGATTAGCCACACATTGAGGAACAGCGAATCAAACAAGCTATATCAGTTGATTAGGCAAACTATCAGCACTTGCGTTGCAACCTTGCGCTCGTATTTATTGTTATGTGCGCGCAATTGTGTTATGCTTTTTTCTCTTTCTGCGATTAATTGTTATATTATTAAATTGTTATAAGTTAAGAAACATATCTTCACCTGAAATGCAAAACAGCTTATTTTAGTTTTTTGCTTACGATTTACTATATCATATTATATTTGTGATATTCTAAAATTTCAATCTCTCGCTCGCAAATATAACCGACATATAAGCATTTTTTAACCAAAACCCACATTTTTTGAGTATGAGTGGTTTCTATTTTATCACCATCGTCTGTATGTTTATAAAAGGTGATGTTATTTTGCACTCTAAGTGACGATATGTAGCATAGTATTATTCAAAGCATTGACCTCCTGCAGCTATGAAATTTTCTCATTTGCTGAAAAATTGATGACTCCATCTCAAAAGAACTGCGCCGGCTTGGTGGTAAAGAATGCATATAATCTATTTTGGATACCTTGTTCTGAAATAATATTCCAGTGAGAGCGTTATGCATCATCCAGAACAAATAGTAGTCCGAATGGCAAGGTCTTGGCTATAAAGCGGGTGAGACAAAGCTTGGCTACCGACGTTTTCCAAGTGGTTTTTGAACGATCTTACAGCAAGAGCCTAGCCTCGTGTCTAATTGCAAATTCCATGCTTTCTGGCTTTCTTCGGCAATCGTTCGCTTGATTATAATGAGCTCTTATCGATAGCGTTCTCAAATGATTACAACCGGGTTTGGGAACTCATAATACAGTACATATAGTATATCTGATCGCACCACATATAGAGCATTATCTTGACGCCTGTCATATTCGGTTCTGCCGTTGATTTTAGTAGACACAATTTACTTGTGATTTTTGTATATACAGTGGTTGTAATGGATGGATTTTCCTTCACTAGTTACAATTTGATGCAATGCATTTTTGCATTCGAAATAGTCCCTCATCCTTCCCCATCCCTTTGGTTTTTGATGTATACTTCTGCTACCTGTATACTTCTGTATACCTCTGCTTTGAAATGTTTGCTTGAGCGAACTTTTCTCGGCAACAATCTTCATCGAGTAGTACTTCCACAGTTTTATTATCTTACAACTTTTTTTGGCCGTTTTCAAAGCCGAAATTGCCACTTTTAAGTCATACAAGCCACATTCGACACGCTTGATTAGTTAAATCATATTCACCATTAACTTTCACCAAAATAAGTGACTTTCAGCTAAAGTTTCCTCATATTAAAACAATGAAGAAGAACTCCTCGCTGGAACACTTTTTGGCCGGAATATTGGAAAAAAGGAAATAATAAATAAGTTACGCTAGCTCTTAGCAAATCGTACAAATATAGTTATAGATCCAACAGAAAGCTTTTAGTATTTTTTCGGTTTCTATAAACAACTATATTTCATATGAAGTTTTAAGCTTTAAGAAAAATTTTATATTTTATTGTCTGAGAGGAATTCGTCAGTATGACCCATTCACAATGCTAAAATCTGTCTAAAATATGTGAAACGGGACTTGTTAGTACTGGAAATAGCGATTACCAACTTAGTGGCATAACTCAACTCGATAACTTTGTTGTTGTTTTGACATGTATGATATTGCAGAGCAGAGTGCAGCAGCGAAATGGACAATTTAAAATATAAGCGGCAACTCAAGTATGCCCTAAAAATATACAACTTTTTTAAAGTAAATCAACATTTCAAAATTTGGAATCACTCATCCGCCATAGCGTACATAATTATTAGGTTAGAATATGTAACAAATTTCTTTCTTAATTCTTAATTAATCTTATTTAAATCTATAAATCACAACTCAAATACAAAAATAAAAATAAAAAAATCAAAAGCTGAGCTTTATTTTTGTAATTCGAGCTAAATTTTCTAATTTGATGTTACTCATACGCCATGTTGTGTTGCACAATTTCAATATAATATTAAATTAACTAATTTAGATCTTAAAATACTATTTCTAACAAAAATTTACAAAGACAAAAACACAGTTCACTTTTATTTTCACTCAACAAAAACGTAGAAAAATTAAAAGTTTTCCGCGTTTTAAACGCAAGTTGCTCGTCGAAAATCCTCCGAGCTTAGCAGTAATTAAAGCACCGACACGCTTGTCAACAACAGGCTCACATTCGCATGCTCGATAAAAGCATTTAGGCAAACCACAAAAACTGTCTCAAAGTTTTCGAACGCGAGCACAGCAGTGAAATGGCATATTATCTCCACTTAGCGCTCGTTTCTTTTTTTGTGCTAACAAATTTTCAGCACTCCAAAACAAATCTCTCCAATTTCGACACTTGAGCGCTGCGCGAAACCGCTAATGTTATACTTATGCCTTTGTTATTGCTTGTGTTGTTGTTGCCGCAGTCACAGCTGTTCGCAAGTATTGTTGTTGTTGTCGCGCATACAATGCACTCTGTGTAGGCAATTAAGCGCAGCAACAGGAAGCCCGGTGTGCAGTGAAGGAGCTGGCGTGGCAGCGTCAATGTGTGTGTGTGCGTGTGTGTATGTGGGAGGGTGTGCGCTTAAAATAGAGCTGCTGACGCTGGTGACGCGTCTGCGTTGGTGGTGTTGGCTAAAGCTTATTAACATAATTACGCAACCCCAATGCGGCGTTGCAAGCGCCGAATTGCCACCGCCACTTACTGACGCACTGTCGCGAGTGCACTCTGAGTCTGTGGCATTGCAAGAGATTTGCGCTTTGGGTAAATGCCTTGCGGTTTAATTTCAGCACACGGCTTTGAGTTTTCTTTCGTTTTTCTGCCGTTAGTTGCTTGCAAGTATTTTGGGGTTTGCAACTAGTTAGCGCTAACGCATTTTCAAGTTATGGTTTTGTATACTTGCGAGCTGTTTATAATTGATAGATTGTTGAAAGAAAGCATTTGATTTTTGTTGTGGCAAAATTTTAATCAAAACTTCAAGCACAATTTCTTTACAATTTCTTTGAGATTTTACATTTTCAGCTGATTGCCTTTTTAATAAATTGCAACTGGAAGAAACAATTTTTCATTTGTTGATTGCATTAGAAAGCCTTCCAGTTTTCGTTTATGAAATGAGAAAGCTATTTCTGCTTTAACTGACACATATATGTATATAGTTTTTCTAGTCACTTTTAATGACATGTATAAAAATAAATTCGCATTTATGAATCTTAAATTAGTTCTTTGTTTCTTTCTGCAAATCTTTCAACCCTTCTTTAGCAGCAGCGTTTAGCTCGCCGCTCCATAAAGTACTTTTGGGTTTGTCATTTGGGTATTAAATGCAAAACAACATGTTAAAATCAGTGACAGTATTCGCATTTAAAATACTAAAATGACAGCTGAAAGCCTTTGCTGTCAAAAATGTTTCGGTTAAAAATAAACACTTATTTATTTGCAGTATTTGTATGAGTGTAGAGTTATATATTCATATGTATACTATATGTCCATTAAAATTTCGTATAGAATCCAAAAATGTTAAGGTTCGAATATTTTTTTGCTAAGGATGTATAAAAATACTTTACCTATTGGAAAAGTTTGCCACAAGTTTATAGAAATTGTAATAATAAACAGAAATATATATTTTAGAAAGCAAAAACAAACTGGTCTGTAATTTTCTTGGAATTAGATGTTATGTATAAGTGTTTTCTGGGAATGAAGAAACAACTGTAACGGATTTAATGTTAATTCGAGAGATTGTTGAAGACATGCCCCGCTCTGGACGACCTGTAACCTCTTCAACTGATGAAAATATTAAAAAAGTGAAGGATATGGCAGTTGAAAATCATCAGGCAAGTATTAGAGAAATGGCAAGAGAGTTCGACATCTCTCGCGAGTTCGTTCGATTGCTTTTATTGGATATTTGGGTATGAAACTCGTTCTTGCTCGATTCGTCCTTATAAAGCTGAATCTTTCTTAAAAAGTACCGCAAAAAGCTCTCTTTGGACTTGCTTGACCGCGCGAATTTCGATCCTAAGTTCATCGAGAGTATTATGAGTGCCGATGTGACATAGGTTTATGAGTGTGATATGCAAGAAAGTCAATAATCATCGGAATAGAGGGAAGAAACGAGCCGAAACCAAAAAAATAGAGCAAAAGCAGATGTACCATAATTTGTTCGGGAGGGACAGACATCAATTAGAAGTTCCATTTGGTCGTATGGAGGCGTTTGCGTGAGAACATCCATCAAAAACGGCCGGAATTGAGGAAGAATATTTCATTGGATTTCTGGATCAAACTACGATTGTGACTGAATTTTAAGCCAAAAACCGCAATAAATATCATCAATAAACCACTATAGGCTCTGTGTGATTTTTTTTATTTCGCAAACTGAAACTCGCGGTATCGTGAACCCGTTTTCAGTCGAAAAAAAATTACTTCAGAGCTGAAGGTCACCCCAAAAATTGCTTATGAACAGTGTTTCGAGGACTAGAAAAATCGTTGGCAAGTGTATTACACATCATCTGGTGGGGATTACTTTGACGGCGAAAAAATTTATATTGATAAATAGAATAGAATTTTCATTAATAGAACTTTCATTAAAAAAATGTTTGTGTCAACTTAGATGCTTTGAATTGTTATCTTCTTTATAACAGGCAAATTTTTCTCAGCCCATGGCAACATGACATTTTTTAGAATGTCGACGCATTTCTCCTGGTTTAAAAATCCATTAATCTTATGAAGTGGACCGACACCATTCCAGATAAAACATCCCCACACCATGACTGATCCTACACCATACTCAACTATGCGTGGAACATAACGAGGATCGAATTATTGAATTATTAGACAGCGAATATACCTTCGACCATCAGGACTTAAGCGATTAATTTTTGTTACATCGTTCCAAGCGATATATTTCCGTTGATTTGTTGTCTTAGACCAATAAGAGTTAGCAAAGTCGTTTCTACGAATTTTAGTCAAAAGTGGGTTCTTGCATGTTTCTCTGCCTTGAAGTCCAGATAGGATCAAACACCGGTAAATTGTTTTCTTGAATACTTGGCCATTATGTTCATCTTGAATTTCACGTATAATGTCAGCGGAACTCTATTTTTGGGTCTCGTCGGAAGATAGTGTTAATTCTGCGGTATATTTCTTTTAAAATTTTTCGAATTTTTTCTTTGCGTGCAACATTGAAAATAGTTTTAAAATTCTACATATGTATGTGACCTGGTCTACGGAAAGGGGGCTTAGGTGTCAATTTTCACTTTTTAGTTGATTCGGATGGAAGATGAGATGCTTTTTCACGTGATAGAATACTAAACTAAACAAGTTTTCGCACGTTAGCTCCCTTTTCGTAGACCAGGTCACATATGTTTAAAAACATTGAAAACATATTTTGTCGAGCATTTGACCTTATTCGAAATTTCTTTGTTTATCTTTCCAGACTGACGAAGGTCAAAAATGTAGCTGCGAAGGGTAAGTGTATAGTTTAACCTTTAAAAACTTGAATAATATATTTTAAACCACAACTTTGTGCTTCATGTTCGTGTTCCCTTACCAGAAATCAATAATATTATTAATAAAAATTAACACCTTGAGAAATTTCAATTCTTTAAACAACTGTATCTGATTAGCTGTGGCACTTAATGCACCTTTTATATCGTATCGAATTTACTATTTGGGAAAAAATTAAAATAACTTTAACTTCACAACTACAAAACAGAGCGAATTTAGTAGTAAATAGAGCAACATGAACCATGCAAGACTTTAGTAATGTAGATAACAGTTTACCAAAATTTTTTGTCATTATACTCATCAGCCACCTACAAAAAGGAAGCGTTTCTAATTAGCTGTCAACGGCTGTATTTAAATATTTTGCATTTTATTCACAATTTTTTTACTTATTTGTTACAATAATGTATACTACATGTAGGCCATTTAAAGTTGACCCATTTGTTTCTAAAAAAAAAGAACAAAAGAAAACAATGTTTTTTGTTCATTTCAAAAATAATTTGTTTTGGTCCATGGGGATTTGTTTCAGCTAATATTTAAAAATTAGATCGCGTAAATGGGCACCTTTAGCTTTGACAGCTAAATGCACTCTTTTTTCGACATTTTCCATGACTTTGGCCAATGTTTCGGATGATATGGCGGCTGTTTCACGTCGAATGTTGGCTTTCAGTTGAGCTAAGGTCTTTGGCTTATTAGCGTATACCTTGGATTTCAAATAACCCCACAAATAAAAGTCTGGTGGCGTCAAATCTGGTGATCTCGGTGGCCAGTCAACATCACCATTTTTCGATATCAATCGCCCGGGGAAAAATGGTCGCAATAAATTGATTGTTGGTCGAGCTGTATGGCATGTAGCCCCGTCCTGTTGAAACCAGAAGTTATCCATGTCATTTTCGCGAATAATGGGTATCACAAAATCCGTTATCATGGCTCGATAACGCTCACCATTGACTGTTGTCGTGGCTCCATCATCGTCTTCGAAAAAATACGGTCCGATGATCATATTCGCGCAAACACCGCACCAAACTGTTACTTTTTGGTCATAAAGAGGCTGTTCTTCAATTAATTGAGGATTTTCGGTGGCATAAAATCGGCAATTTTGCTTGTTTACGCCTCCATTCAACGAGAAATGTGCCTCGTCTGACATGATGAGTTTTCGCCAAAAGTCAAGTTCGTTTTCAGCCATTTCGATGGCCCATTTGCTAAAATTAAGGCGTCGCGGATAATCAGCTGGGTTTAGTTTTTGTGCCATTTGAATTTTATATGGAAACATCTTCAAATCTTTATGAATTATGCGTCGGAGAGTGGTGCGAGAGATGTCTAATTCCTGAGAGCGGCGATAACTCGATGTCGATGGAGTCTCCTCAATACTGGCTCGTACAGCTTCGATATTTTCATCAGAACGTCTTGTGCGTTGTCTGGATGCATGACTGGCATTACTGAGATTACCGGTGTTCACAAATTTTGCGTATAAAGACTTAATTGTGTTCTTAACTGGAGCACTTTTCACTTTATTTTTTTTGCGAAACGCACGTTGAGTTAACACAATTGAAAAGTTATTTTGAATATAAAGCTGAACAATTTCAGCGCGTTCTTTTGGAGTGTACTGTTCCATGGTATAAATTGTCTTTGAATGACGCTTCTAACGCGGTATGACATTAGCCGATTTGTCAGCGCTGTTAAAAGTTACAGCGTTGCCAGATGGGTCAACTTTAAATGGCCTACCCTGATTAAATTTACCTCTTCATCTCTCTGCATATTTGCCAAGCATTCCCTCGGTATTTAAGACATAGTTATGTTTCCACACAACCTTTTATTAAAGGAAGCAGCTCATTTGTCGGAAATGTCGATAACGTATAATGGTCCGTTAGCTGCTATACAAACTATACGTTTGGATATAAGATCTTTTATGGAGAGGTTCTTTATTTGACCAGATATTTTCATAAAGTTCGGCACGGATTATAGTCCATAGCCACAATATATAGTAATGTTTGATGAATTTGCTTTAATCGAATAGCTATTGCATAAAGTTAAGCTGACATACAAAATGTCACAAAAAAAAATCTTGAAAGAAAACTTGATGCTGTAAAGAAGCTTATTTAGTTATTTTATTTTTTTTTTTGTTTTCTTTTTTTATTTTTTTTTAAATAGTCTTGTATGGCCTAAATTAAATAAACTCAACAGAAGACTCAGACTCTGAAAATCGATTAAGACTAGACGAAGAAAAGGTTCGTCACATGGAGATATATTTAACTACCAAGCACTATTTTTTACTACTTACTATTTTTTAAAATCTTAGTAAAAATATAAATCAAGTTCCAAAACAAGCCAAACTGTTTTCAAGACGGGTTACGAATTTAAGTCAAACTTCAGGCAAACCCTAAAGAGAGACGTCCTAAAATATAACATTTTTATGCGAAGCGGGAAGCTTCTATATTCCAAAACATGTTTTCAAAGAATGGACAAAATCTGCCCTGTATACCTCAACCCACTTTGTTCAAGACATTGCTTTCCGATTGGCTATTTGTTACAGTGATTCGCAAATCCATGCCACACATGCTACATGCCAGCGCATACAAATTCATTGCACTAATACATGTATGCTTATGCCAATACAAAACAGTAAATGTGAGCAAACAAAGTTGAAATCCTCAAGCTTTGACACTTTTCTTGCTTGTGTGGTTACTTTTGCGATTTGTTGGGAACGTGACAACGCCTTTCTTCGTCCAAGTAACTGGCATACATGAAAGCAAGGCTGCATGAATACCATGTTATATGTATTATTTAGATAAGTGTAATTTACATTTACATTTGGCAGATAAGACTGAATATAAAATCAAGGACTTGCGTTATGTTTGCGTAATGTACGAGTGTTTGTGTCATATCCGTAAGCACACTGGAGACAGCATGTACTTTAAGTGCCCAATAAAAGTTAAACTGCATAATATCTTACAAAATTTACACTTGACACCCGATCCTTATCAAATGCTTGTCAACACTGACTGTCGAGCGAACCTTATGGCTAAATGCTAAGTAATCACCAAAGCTTTGGAAACAATTAAATGTGTGAGAAAACAAAACAAAACCAAGTATCCCAAATGCAATTGATTTACAAAATAACAAATGCCAACGATTGACTTGTTGTCAGTGAAAATGACATAACCTCACAATGAAATGGAAGTGCTGTTGGGGGAAATGACTGATCTGGGCGACGATGCAGGCGCTGGGGGTAACAAAACTCACAAATGCACACATACATTCTCGCGACACATTGTCACGAAGTACTTAGAGAATAAATTAAACAAATGAAGTGAGGTGATTGAACCACTCGCAGCGGATTAGAGGGGTGATAGCGCGCAAACAGCACCAACATGTTGTGAAGTGGTGCCCTGAGGAGCTGGATTTGGTAACCTTTGTTTTGCTAAATATACTTGTGACAAGTCATTGACAAATATTGATACTGAAGGTTTTATATATGTGTTTCACTTATATATTTATAATCGCAAGTACAATGATCAATCGTAGCCACAATTTCTCTTCAATGAAGCATCAAATTGAAGAGCTTGACAAGTTGGCCGACAAGGATAATGCTCGAAAATTCTACAAAAGATGAGGCGACTAACAGAAGGTTTTAAGACCGGAGCATATACTTCTAGAAGCCCCACAGTTCTAGATGCCTGGAGGATACTAAAATTGTGGAGGGAAAACTTCTCCAAACTGCTGAATAGAATGAAAGCTAGAATAGATAAAATACTAGGCGATGGTGAACCCGATTCCCCAATCGACGACGTTTTTGGATGAGAAGTTTGAATAGCAATTACTCGTCTGAAGAACAATAAAGGAGTGAGGCTAAGGATTGGCGGTCGAGCTATTCAAACACCCAATCCACCGAAATATCGCATATAAGGGTCCATCGAGCATATTTTGTCAAAGATTAAAGCCCACCGTCAACAAACTGATTGAACCTTATCAGTGTGGCTTTAGACCAGGAAAATCAACATCTGACCAGATATTCACCGTGCGCCAAATCTTGGAAAAGACCCGTGAAAAGAGGATCGACACACACCACATCCTCGTCGATTTTACAGCTGCTTTAAACAGCATGAAAAGGAGCTGCCTCTTAACTGACTAAAAGCTCTTTCAGGGTCGGGAAGGACCTCTCCGAGTCGTTCGAAACCAAATGAGGTTTCAGACAAGGCGACTCATTATCGTGCGATCATTAATGCAAACTTTGGGGAATAATTGCTGAAAAAATGTCTGTAATTTGTCGGCCGGACCAGGAAGTAAATCACTGCCAGGACAACGGTCAGTCTCATGTTGGAAGACCGGAATTTTATTATTATATATTATTTAGAAAATAGCGACTAAGAAGTTTTGCCTCAGCAAAAATTGGCTTGATTTCTTCTTGGCCGCGATTGCGGCGCAATGCTTTTGGTATGGCATCCATAAATTGCCAGAAAGATGTGAAAATATTATGTTTCAGACGGGCACTGAAATCTTATATAAAAATTAGTTATTTTTAAAAGTGAAGTTTAATATACTATAAACAAAAAAGTTATCATTTCTTTTCTTACAGATATCTGGAAGTAATATTCGCAAAATGAAATCTCATTAACTATAAAGCTTTTATATTAAAAGCCAATACTCTTTGAGTGACATTAAATAAAATATGGTAAGATCTAGGATAATCTCTTTTTAAAGCATTTAATATGGTTACTCCATCAACAAATAATCATATATTTATATATGTTTATCTCTAACAACAATGCAAACCCTTATTTTAAGCTACTACATACGAATCTCAAAGGTGTCAGGCATTCAAACCGCTCCTCAACAATAAATGACAAATCAAACAGTTCATTTGTCAATACTCATTAGCGGCTGTGCACACATACAACGAAAACACATGTTTGAGCTCATGTGTGAGCTAAAAACAAGCGCAGACATGAAGAAAGACAGGATCCATATAAAATTGATATGCAAAGTGAAAATGAAAATGAAAAAGGGGTGCGAAAAGCAAAGCGTCCCAACAATTGATGTGCCAGAGAGCGCAAAGCATTTAGAATGCCTTTGGGACACTTGAGCAATGCAAATGAAGGAAGCGGCAAACATTGAGGAAACATTAAACCGAACGCCAATGACGAAGCGTTGGCTCGCCTAAGCGGTTGACTAAGTGACTGATTGACAGCAGAATCGTCGTGTGTTGAAATGTGTGTAGACATACTTATAACCTTACTCTTCTTAGACAAACTGAAATTACTGTTTGCATTCGGTGCTGCGATGGTGAAAAAAACGCCGTTACTTGGCAAAGGTGAATAAAATGTCAGATCGCATTGAAAAGTTGTGCATACGAGGCGAAATAGTGATGTGTGTTGGTGTGAGTGCACTTTTTTGTTGTCTCATTCATTGCGCAGGCACTCCTTTGTTTGTGCGGCACTTGTGTTTGTAACTCAGTCTGACATTTATCACAATCCCACGAGGCATCAACTGTAATAATAAAGTCATTACAAAAGCCATCATCCGACAAACTAAGGGGGATGCTGTGAAATAGTGAATTGTTGGCAAATACTTTCCTCAAAGAGATTGAAAGCAAGCAGAAATGCGAAAACGTAATTTTGCGCATACAAGTAGAGGCAGGGGAAAGCTTTCATTGTTCAAGCTTTAGCGTCGCAAGAAGGACGGTATATGGAATTTTGTTAATGCATACCCGGATAATGAAAAATTGGATTCGTCAAAAGCTTTCGTGGAATTAAAGCTTGAAAAGAAGTATAAGATTATTTTTAACTAGTTTTACTTTGAATGAAAGCTGGACTGCCGAAATAAATCTGTTCGCCTAAGCTTTCATGCTTAAAAGCTTATTATTAACTAGTTTTATTCTGAATGAAAGCTGGACTGCCGAAATAAATTTTTTTGCTTAAGCTTTCATGCTTCTTTGACTGAAAGCTGGGCTGCCGAAATAAATCTGTCCGCCAAAGCTTTCATGCTTAACGTTTCCTCTAAATAAGAAAATATTATCATATAGCATAGAAGAGCATAAAACAGTCTTAATTTTGAACTTTCTAAAATTGTTTGTTTACTAAAAGCTTTCACGTTGGCAGCAGCTTTTAAAATAGAAATATAAGCAATTTATTAAACTTAATTTTACAAGCTTGTTTACCAAAAGCTTTCCTGCTTTTGGTCTTCTTTGTAATTGAAAAAAATGTGCACAGATTTATTTTAACGGTACTTATTTCAACTGAAAGCTGAAATTTCAGAAAATATTTGCTTTCGCGCTTTAATAGTATATAGTAAAAAACAAGTTTTTACTGAATTTATTTTTGAACTTTCGAAAATTGTTTGTTCATCAAAAGCTTTCTCGTTGAACGCTCAGTTTAGAATAAAAAAAAGTTCCGCATAAAATAGACAAATATAATTTTTAATAAGCTTTATTTTGAATAAAGCTAAATTTTCGAAAAATATTCGTTTACTAAAAGCTTTCATGCTTGCGCTTTCCTAAATTAGAGAAAAACTTATAGTATATTTAATGAGCTGCATATCAAACGAAGTCATGACTTTTGGACTTGTTCGCCAGAGCATTCACACCTGAAATAAATTAGTGATTTGGATATAACAACAGTTATAATTATATATACATTATAATCATAATGCCAACCTTGATCAACTTGAAAACCAAAGGTAATGATAAACTACGTGTTGTACAAACTTACAATGTGGACTTAAGTCATGACCTATAAACCTCTATTTGCCATCATTTTAGATAAAGCTTTATATATTTTATTAGCTTTACATGTCGTATTTTTAAAGTAATCCTTGAATTTGAGTCTTAGGACTACTGTTACACCAAGCACATCTTTTCTTCAATTTTCTGGAGCTTAAGAGCAAGACTTCTGCTCAGTGAGCTCTAGACTCACCGTAGCACACCATCGCCGCAAACCATATATACAGTCGTTGCTTCTGACCCGGAGGTCATCCAGATTTTTAGCCACTGCTACCACTAAGAGGTCCTCTGCATATGCGATTGTTTTCACATTTTTTGGTTTATGTATTTTCCCATTGTGCATCAGATTCCATAGTAATGGACCTAAACTGAGCCTTGCCATACTTCACTGGAGTAAGTGTAGCTCTGAGTGCGTTCGTCTGTGTCCAAACAGAACTTAGAATGTAGAGAACGAATCTTTTTTGTTCAACTAAATTTTCTTAATAATTGTGAGCTAGTTCCTAAACTTTGTCATGGAAACAGAAAACTCCATTTAGAAATTAAAGATGAATTCGTAAAGCGGATCATTCAAACTACTAATGCTTCTAACAGTGAGATTGACATTATTATGGCAGATATTTACAGTTTTTTTGGCTTTCTCTGTCATTTGTTGCACATTATTTATGACACAATGACAGCTATACCCATCGCGCTGTGCTACTTCTAAAAAAAGATGACCTTAGTACATTATTAGAAACTAGTAACCCTCTCCAGTTACGATTCATCTACTGTTGAAATACACCCACCTCCGCACAGTTTTGGTTCAATAGCTTGATCCCTCGCCAATTTGTATGCGCCGAGCAAAGCTTTGCCAACATTTTGTTGCAAGTAAATTTCAGCATTGTTACAAATCCTTTCATAAGTCGCTCTTTTGCTTTACCCGCCCACTTGGTTGCGTCAGTCATAATTTATCCATTTCCTAACTTTCGCTTATGTATTGGCTTTATGTCGCTGGCAACTTAAATAAAGTACGTGACATTTACAACTGTTTGTCGCTGTTCATTGACGTGTTGCATACCTTTTAAGTGCTGTATGTATATACATACATATATGTATACTATCCCGCATTCTTCTCATAACTATGTATGTATCGTTAGGTATTGAACTGTGTATGTAAGCATTGTGTCTTTTGGTGTAAGTTTTGGGTGCAGATGAGCTAGGAATCGTGTGTGCAACACGTACGCCACTTGCGCTTATCGTCGGTATCTATTTTTATATGCGCGTACAACTAAATGTATATGTATGTGTGTATGTGCTGTCTCTGTAGTTATATATTCCTAGAAAGTTTCGCTTTACATTTTATGTATGTACTTTCCGGCTGCAAACCAAATATGCATTGTTCTCTCCTCTCGCCTCTCTCCCCCATTTTGTTAGTATTTTTGTAGGGATTTTCGTGGATGTTCGACAATCTGCAACTTTGTTTCTTAAGTCGAAACTTTTCTTACACTCTTTCTTACTTTTCCATAGCTATTTTGTTAAGTTCTTCGTTGATGGTGTATTGATAACGAGTGAAGCATGCATTGCTGCTGTTGTGACACAAGTGGTTGGGGTACTGTTATTTATACTGCTGCAGGAACGTAGCCGCGTCACGGAAGTTTCGTAAATCGCTAAAAAGCATAAATATGTTTGCAAAAAGTTCGTTGATATTTGTGATTGAAATATTTGCTTGTGCCTTTGTTTATTGTTGTCTTAGAACGTTAATCTATTTTAAGTTTAAGTTTGCAGCTTTGTTCAATTATTTGAAGATTTTTATGTTTAATGAACTAAGTTAATGATACCAATTGGTAATCAAATATAGAAACACTGTTCTTAATAACTAAATATAATATTTGCATGTTTGCATGTCTTTAGTTAGGCGTGTCTGATTTGTTACGTGATGTTCAAATATATTAAAATCGCTGATTTGTATTGAACTGCAATTATTTTATCACCAACTTCACCTTTGACCCGAATCTCATAGTTATTAAATGTGTCTAATACTTTGTGATAATCAAAATTAGTAAACAGTTATATATTTTCTCTGTATCTAGTATCGATGGGAGTACCATATTGGTACATTATCATAATTTTTCATTTCAATATTAAATACTTCTCTCAAATATTCAGCAAGAGGAGCAGACTCCTCTTTTTAAAAATCTGTATTGAACCTGGTGCGATAAAATAACAGACACTCAGGAGTATATTTCTCGAGCATGGAGCTAGAAGAAAATAATCGATTTTATTCTACAATTTTTACTCTACTTTATCATATTTAAATTGATATCATAATTGCTTTCAACTATGCGAGAACGTTTCTTTTACCAGAGAGAGAGGAGGTTGATAACAATACCTTCTGCATCATCATTGTGTCATCATAACAATGTTATGTTCCATTCACGGTTCTCAAAAAAACTCTCCTCGCGCCTTTTTAGAACCTTCGTCCACCCTTTTCAATTACTTCAGGGTGGTGTTCTATATTTGTCGTCTTCAGACTTAAATGCTATCTGGTCTGCGTTCAGATCTCGCTATTCAAAAACGGCAGCGAAGAACTGGTAACGAACCAACTGCTTTGTAGAATATGATCGGATGAAAGCATGCCCAATGAATGTAATTTTTGTGTACTCTGTCCCATCCACAAAAAGACAGACCCCACAATCTGCGCCAACTACCACGGGATAAGCCCCTTTAACATTCTTTATAAGGTTCTATCGAGCGTATTGTGTGAAAGATTAAAGCCCACCGTCAACAAATTGATTTTACCTTATCAGTATAGCTTAATGCTTAGAAAATCAATAACTGACCAGATATTCACCATTCTGCAAGTCTTGCAAAAGACCCGTGAAAAGAGAAGGTTGACACACCTCTAGGTCGATTTTAAAGAAAAGGAATACGTTTTCTATATAACTTTCCACTTTATTCCTGTTTTAGTCGCTTTAGAGCTTTGAAGTTATATTGTTGTTTACATTCATGGTGCCGACGAAAGAACATTAGAAAAATTTATGTTTAACGTTGTAAAAATAAGATGGCTTTTCGAACTTTCTACTTTTATATAAATATTTTCTTAAATATGCGAACTTAGATATTATCTGTGCAGCATAAATATCCAGCCTATTTGTTGAGCTAATCTCTTATGTTTCTTATTAGCCTGGTCGTCTTCGCTCGCATCTTTAGTGTCTCCGGCAGCAATTATTGCGGCGATGGCGTCATCGTAGCCCACTAGGTATGTATCATCCTGCGGTCATAACTGACATTCCAGAGGAGGGAGGTTTGATCTTTGCATGGCTCCTAACGTGATCTTTAAGCGTCGTGGTCGTTCCGATTCACTCTTTTTTCTTGAAGCAGTATTTTTGAAGTCAGTTGGCAAGATTGAAATTTTAAATCCAATTCTTAAAGACTTAGACAATGGGTTTTATTTTCGATTATAGCTATTTGAAAGAAAAAATTTTGCAAAAATTTCACGGAAATTTTCAGTTCTTTGTAATCCTGTAAGGAGTTATCCTATCGATGCGGACGCATCTGTTTTCCGAGGAGTCAGCGGAAATGGCGTCGCAATGGCCGAGTTTAAAATATGTTCTACCGAAATTTTTAGAATTTTTTTGTTAATAGTGCATGTTGTGTAAATTCTAAAAAAAAAAAAAAAATTTGAAAAAGAACTGTTTTTCACCCGAGGAAGGCCATATACCGTCTTAAGCAATAGCTTTTTTAAATATTGCTTATTTTTGTGTCACAAAAATTATGTCACCAAAAAACCTGACGCGTAAATTTTGTTTATTCACATTATTAATTGGTGTTCCTAGTACACTCTTGCGAACAGGTGCTACTTTGGACTAAGTAGGCAATTGAAAAGTAAAGTCCTCTCTCGACGAACAAAAGCCAAACTCTATAAGTCGCTCATAATTCCCGTCCTTCTATACGGTGCAGAGGCTTGGACGATGACAACAACCGATGAGTCGACCTTAAGAGTTTTCGAGAGAAAGGTTCTGCGAAAGATTTATGGTCCTTTGCGCGTTGGCCACGGCGAATATCGCATTCGATGGAACGATGAGCTGTACGACGACATTGACATAGTTCAGCGAATTAAAAGACAACGGCTACGCTGGCTAGGTCATGTTGTCCGGATGGATGAAAACACTCCAGCTCTGAAAGTATTCGACGCAGTACCCGCCGCGGGAAGCAGAGAAAGAGGAAGACCACCAATCCGTTGGAAGGACCAAGTGGAGAAGGACCTGGCTTTGCTTGGAATATCCAATTGGCGCCACGTAGCGAAGAGAAGAAACGACTGGCGCGCTGTTGTTGACTCGGCTATAATCGCATAAGCGGTGTCTACGCCAGTAAAGAAGAAGAAGTTCCTAGTACCCTCAAAATGTGACATGAGTTTTTTTTTTTTTTTTTAATTAAAATTTTTAACTGTGTTATCGAATAATAATATCGCGTAAAGTTACGTAAAATATTCAAAATTTTTACCAATGACAAATACTTGTTTACACGCTCGCAACTTCTCACATACAAGTAGATGAAATAGGTGGCTTCTTATCACTTCTCACGGAAACAGTAAAGTGACTCCTCTGTGGATATACGAAATTAAACATTTACAAATACACGGAAATGCAAGCGGAAAATGACGCAAAAGAAAATGGAAAATAGTAAAATAACTAAAACAAGCGAATAACTGTAGTCAAGCAGGAAATCAGCGCGAAAAGTGACAGGGGACTGAGGGCAAGTAATGCTGAAAAGAAAAGCAATGAATGGTGCCATTACAAGCTGAGCGCGATTTATCGATAAATGCTTGTAAGCAGGAGAACATTTGGGGACCAACTGACTTACATTGAGGAGATACAAAAGAAATATAAAAACAAGAAAAAACGTTAACTTCGGTTGCACCGAAGCTAAATACCCTTCACAGGTGCATTTCTGTTAGTAACTATGTGTCCAGTTTGTATGGAAGCTATATGCTATAGTTAACCGATCTGAACAATTTCTTCGGAGATTACACTGCTGCCTTAGAAAATAATATATACCTAATTTCGTGAATATATCTTGTCAAATGTGAAAGTTGTCCACACAAGAACTTGATTCCGATCGTTCAGTGTGTATGGCAGCTATATGCTATAGTTAACCGATCTGAACGATTTCTTCGGAGATTACACTGCTGCCTTAGAAAATAATATATACCTAATTTCGTGAATATATCTTGTCAAATGTGAAAGTTGTCCATACAAGAACTTGATTTCGATCGCTCAGTTTGTATGGTAGCTATATGTTATAGTTAATCGAACTGAACAATTTTCTCGGATATTACATTTTTGCCCTAGAAAATAATCTATACCAAATTTGGTGAAGATAAATTGTCAAATGCGAAAGTTTTCCATATGTGAAATTGATTCCGATCGTTCAGTTTATATGGCAGCTATATGTTATAGTGGTCCGATATCGGCCGTTCCGACAAATGAGCAGCTTCTTGAAGGGAAAATGACGTTTGCAAAATTTCAAAAGGATATCTTAAAAACTGAGGGACTAGTTCATATATATACAGACAGACGGACAGACAGAGGGACATGGCTAAGTCGACTCAGCTCAACATACTGATCATTTATATATATACTTTATAGGGTCTCCGACGCTTCCTTCTGGGTGTTACAAACATCGTGACAAACTTAATATACCCTGTTCAGGGTATAATAAAAACGCAGAAAGCAGCATAACATAAAGTACACAAGGAGTAAGTAGAACACAAACACGCAGAAAATAAATGTGCAGCCAAATAAAAATAAATATAGACGTTGATGCCATATATAAAGTAACTGTGAAAGAAGCGGCAGCGAACTCAAGCAAAGGATTTCCGCAAATTCACACTTCAGCAAGCGCGGCGGCAGCATCACTGCGCGCAGGACGAGCGTGTTTGTATGTGCGCGTGTGTGTGTGTGTGTGTGCTATCAGCAGTGCAATCGGAATTGCAATCGCAATTGCTATCAATGATTCGACTGGTTGCATGCTTTGCCGCTGCTGTCGTTGCCAAAATTTAGTGCCACGGTCGCGCGCCGCCACGCCGCCGCCCCGCTATTGCCACCCAATTGTGGCCGGAAACATTGAACGAGTGCCGGCCGAAATTTACACTCTACAAAATGTTTCCGGATTTCCATTGCAGCTTGCGCTAAAGTGTTTACATTGTTGACTTGTGCCGTTGTAGTGGTGCCGGCACATGCATACATACATACGTACATCAGCAGCGTGTTGATAGCGCGCGACTGTGTGGAGCGTATGAGTATTGAGCTTTTTTCGGAAAAGGCTCTTTGGTTGCTGCTGCGATATCTGCTTGCTTTAACACTGTTTTTCTTTCGTGCTCAGTTGTCGAGGTGGCTGGCCTCCAGCTTAACTTCCATTTCACCTTCAAACTCATGCAGTTTTTTGCACTTTTTTGGTGGCATTTCCTGCTTCAGTAGCTGCTGCTTGCCACACTCAGTGCATTCTTTTAAGTAGTTTACTTTTCCTCTTTTGCTTCGGTTATTTTTTGTTTTTTTTTTTCAACGCCTTTTTAGTTTAGTTTTTATTTTTTGCTTCTTAGCTTGTGGCCTCATGGAAAGATTTTCCTGTACGCGCAGTTTCCTGCTTTATGCGCATTGAAATCCCTAACGTGTAACCTCCAGGTACTCATAAGTATTAAGTTTTTCGTGTTACTACTTTGCTTTGCTACTGTTTTTGCTGAATGCCTTGGGTGAGGTGTGTGGAGGTATGCCATGACGTATACGCAACCTTTTGTTTAATGTTCGTACAAGTTTTGGTCTTGGTGTCAATCTTGTTGTTTTCATTGAAATTTTTATATTGATGCCTGATTTTCCAACATATTTCTGTAGGTGAACCAGTGGTGATCCAGTTTTTTCCTCTCTTTAACTCAAAGAGTTTTAGTTGAGCTGAATTTTATAATACCGCATGTCCATATAGATGTTCTTTTGGCGTAAATATTGTTTTTAAGTTGACGAAACTGTGTTTCAGGCTCAGTGATACCAATAAGGAGTTCTCTAGTCTTAAAAATTTTGTGTTTATTAATATATTATTTAACTGTAAACACCCCAGTCTATGAATTTCATCAAAAATATAAAATTCTGGTATCCGAGAAGCCATAATAATCCTACAATACTGAGCTTGTACGTATGATGAGTTGCCATAAGATGTTTCTTTTGTAATCTGATTACCTTTCAAGAGTTTAAAATTGTAATGTATCATAAATTTTTTCGTTAGAATGGGTACTTCCACTCTTAATTTTGAGAACATTACCAAAGGATGATTTTGTTTTAATATTTTCTCGAGCGTCACGCAATTCGCATATACTCTGCCTTCCGTAGTTGCTGTAAAATCTATTTTTTGTTGTTGTGAAGGAACTTATGTAAAAATTCCTTAGTCATTGTGGTCTTTAAGATATTTTTCGAGAATATCTAAAGCCATATAATCTCTCACAAAGCTTGGAAAATCTAATTAAAAGGAATTCCTGTGGAAAGTTGGCAGAAGTAGACTTTGAAAAAAACTATATATTGCTTTAGTGACATCAATGCGATTGTGAGATTATCCAAAAAGTGTTAAAACAGTTAAAAAAATATGCTGTAGTCAATCCTGAGTTGTTTATTCGTTTTGCTTTGATCTGTAATTTTTTCATAAATTCTGCACAGCTAAAAAGCAACTTCTTTCCGTCGAACATATATACCTCATTCGCAAATATTTCCAGTATTTGTCCTCCATCTTACACCCATTAACACTCCTTTCCACTTTCCTTTACTCAATTTTGCAAGTTTTCTCAGCAATGCTTTAGCCTTACTTCATTGCACACTTTCAGCCTCTGCTGCCCCTACCCAGTTTCCGCCATTCATTTTTTACTCGCCCAATTGCTACTTTTGTCATTGCCATTCTAATGTGCATTTCATTTGCCTTTTGAACTTTTGCCTTGAAGCAGCACCGTCAGATATGTATATATAGTATATACATACTCGCGTATACTGACATCTTTACCATAAAATCATGCTTTACCACTTAAGTCCGTAGTTACTGGCATTGGTCTAATTCCGCTTTGTGTGGTTCTCAGAACGTCGAGCTGCCAGCTTTGAAATCCTTTGCCTGCCTTGGTTACTCTCCCTCCCGAGAGTGCGGTCCACTTCAGTTCATTGTCATATTCCAATCACGTGCATGTATGCCTGTATGCCCACACATGCTGGCGTCTTTAAGGATCTACTTGTGGTCGTTTCTGTTGCTGTCAGTCGCATTGTAATTCTACAGAAAAGATTACTAAACACTTCTCCTTCCTATAGTTTGCAAGCAATTTTTCGTTTGATTTTCCTTTACTCATCGATTCACTCACTTGCCTGTTGGTTGCCACAATAATGCATGTGTGGCTTTATTGAGTTCTTTATATGTGTGTGTGTGCATGTGAATATCATAGCAGCGTGCTGTCCGTTTCATTCAAACTTTCTCGTTTGCGTTATCCTTTGGCTCTTGAGTGTTTGCCGAAAATATTGTTTCTTTGTAAGCAGTTTCTTTTTCCACCTCGGGGTATTCCATTCGACACTTTATTTGTTGGCGTGTTTTTGATTTTATCGTTTTGATTATGAACTCTCTTTGCTTTTGTGCGAATGGCATATCATAGTAGTTATTGTATTTGTATTATGCTAAGAAAGTTAACATACTTCAGACATTTATTTTTACATCATACCAAAGTAAATATGTGTCTGTCTTTGCTTTGGCATATCAATGCTGGTGCTGTCAGCAAATTGGTTATCCAACGAAAGCGGAATTTAATTATGTATATTCACAAAAAAGCGGTGTTAAGTTTGCGGGGGGCTAGAACACGACGTATATTTGGCCTAGAATTGTTAGTTGAGACTAGATGGAGTAAACTGATTGAGTTTTCATTGCTTTCGGGCGCGGAATGGACAAATGTTGGAAAGGGTTTGCGTTGATTCAATTTTATCAAAACCACAAGCCTACGAGTGGTACAAAGCCTAACAAAGACGACCGAGAAATCGTTGAAGACATGCCTCATTCTCGACGAACCTCGACCTCTTCAGCTGATGAAAATATTAAAAAAAAAAGTGAAGAATGTGGTGGTAGAGAGAAGGCAAGAGAACTCGACATCTCTCGCGAGTCCGTTGGCATGACTTTGTTGGATATCTTTCGAAAAGAGTACCATAAACAGGTCTCTTTTTACATGCGAATTCCTATCCTACATACAAAAAGAGCATTATGACAGCCGATGCGACATGGGTTTATGAGTTTGACATGCAAGCAAGTCAACAATATTGGGAATGGAGGGGATAAAAAGAGCTGAGAACAAAAATCCACGCCATGGCCGCTCAAAAATCAAGATGATAATCATTGTTATTTCCCGTATTCGTGGTTTGGTGCATCATGAATTTTTTTTTTTTTTTGTTTTTGTTTACTTTGTTGAATAAGGAGTTCTGTTTGGCCGTATGGAGGCGTTACTCGCTCTACTTGTTGCTTTGCTCGCGACTGCACTATGTTCATAGCCTTAGCTTTCAGCAGTGATGTCGAGAAAGAGCGGTATTTCCTATGAAAAATGTGTATTTAATACAACAACAAAAATATAAATATAAATATGTTCATTTCTTACACCATGAATAATAAGCAGGAGGTAGTAAAAGGTATTTTCAATGTTGCACTTGTAATATTTTGATAATAATTATTTTTATTCAACTCACTTTTCGATGCCGAAGCTGTTAGTAATATTGTTTTTTACTTTTTGGTATTTTATTACATTTATATTAGCTTGTTGCTTCCGCTACATCTTGTTTGGCTGCTTGTAAGACAGCTGCCCGTAGGACGTCTGTCTAGTAGTATAAACAGTTTTGTAAAAAATATTAACATTGCATACAATATGCAGGGTGTGCTATATTTTATTTTCGCGTTGAATAATTTTGGTATTAAAAAATGTTAAACCGGAAAAAATATGGCGAGTTTGCTGTCCTTTGCCATATCTGGTGGCGTTACTTAGTAAAATTGCTGTGCTTTTGGAACAAAAATACTTTCGAAATGTAAGAGTCACCACTACCTAACCACAAAATAACTGTTTTCGGGTAGAAATCATTACTGCAGAATGCTGGCTCAGTATCTCTGCTCGGAAATAGATACTGAAAAGTGATCTTGTAAGTGACTAGTTTCAGCAAGATAGCGCGCTATGTCAAAATGCGAATGAGAAAACTAATTTTTTTTCAACAAAATTGCTTGAAATTATTTTTGCATTATGAGGAACTCTAACAGAGCTCTCAGATCGCTAATTTTAGCAATATTGATTGATTTTATTTTTTTTTAGAAAGCAAGGATGGCTCATGAAATTCACAAACCTTTCACGAAAGTGGTCCACATTCGTGCAAAATTACCAGTATATGCACAAGAGTTCGTAAAAGTGATTAAAACCCGAGTGAATTTTTTTTTGCAATGGATTATAAAGTTGGTAATAGTTTTGAAAAAAATTAAGTACAAACAAACTTTAAAAGATCGAAAAGATCCAATTGAACTCTTAGAACTAAATATCCCAGACATAGAGATTGCTCTGGAAAGTATCATTAAAAGAAACGAAAGAATGATTCACAGTCAGAATTATGCCCAAAATGTTTATATTTGCTTATGAAGTTGAGAAGACAACAAACAAAAAGAATTAAGCAGAACCCTGTTCACCCAATAAAATGCATATGTTCTCCACAGCGGTATAATTCCTAACAGCACTGAATACATTACACTAGCCTTAGGAATGATCATTAGAACGGGTCAATTTAGAAGGACCATAAAAATGAAAAATTGCCTTCGAAAATGTTCAACGGATCATTCTCAGAAACTTTCCCTAAGAGAAAATGATTCCGGCTTAGTGTCAGCAATTTTTACGGCGACCCACTCTAAAATATGCAAATATGTATATACGCGAAAGTTGGTGAAGATAATCGCCATATGCCATACATTAATACAATAACAATAAATGGAAATTGAAGCGCAAGCAAGCCACAGCAACAATGGCCAGAACGAGCAAGGGATGTCTGATAAAAGTAAAAAACAACAAAAGCTGCATGTTTACTCAGCGCAAATACAATATTCCGAACACGCAACCGACGTGCAATTTCACACATGAGTGTGTGTGTGTACTTTAGGATTTTACGGCGCCTTTAAGTAAATAAATATGTGCATATACGCAAATATAAAGAGCAAAGACTGATTTTGATTTTCAACAGCTGCACAAACGTTACTTTGTAAACGACACAGGCTACCGCGGCATTTATGTGATGAAGATGAGCGCAAGATTAGCTACAAAATAATGTGCGAATCACACTTCGGCTGCGAAGATAAACAAAATGAAAGCAAAGTTGAAAAGCATGTGACAAAGTAAGCAGCTCCTGGAAAATTGAACTGTTAAGAATGAACAGGAAGCGTTAATTCTGAGTTCAAAAAACGAGCAGACAAAATCGAAGTGGAAAAATATATCTCAAAATAATTTTTCGAAATTTATTTAACTTCAAAGTTATACCTATTTTATATTTTCGTTTATTCGGCCTATTTAGTCAGTCGTAGATTAAACCTTTCGGAACTAATATTTGTTTACTATCTTGTTTACAACACCTCTAGAATATTGTCCTGAAACTTCATGTTGATCCAAGTAATAGTGACGGAGATGCAGCCTTGAGAATTTGAGCGCTCGAGGCTTGCTAGTCTAAGTGTGCCGTCGTTAAACGCGTTATTTCTTGAAACTGTGTTTCTTAATTCGGTTGGCAAGATTTCTCGAGAACTACTCAACCGTTCTTCATAGAATTTTTCGCAGCTCTCTGAGATACAATTCTTGAAGACTTGGATGAATGACATTTTCCGATTTTGTCGAGGAATTTTTACTGAAATTTTATTTTTTTTTTGGTAAAAATATCTGCCAAAAATCTGATTTTCCTTTTTGTTTCTCCTTCAATAAAAGTTCTAAGTTAAGTTTTTAACTAAAGTACGCATTTTTTCACTTTAGATGGTCCTGTAAGGAGTTATCGTGCCAACGCGGGTGCATCTTTTTTCCGAGAGATCACTGTAAATGGCGTCGCAATGGCTGAGTTTAAAATATATTTTTCCGAAATTTTTAGAATTTCTTTGTTAATAGTGTAAAAGTAAAAAAAACTCTAAAAAATATTTCATTTTTTATATGAGAAAAAATTTTGAAAAAGGCTGTTTTTTTACCGAGAAACCCCATGTAACCCCTTAAGCGGTTATCAAAAACTTCCAAGTTTTATTCAACCCATTTTCTTGAAAGTAAGCATGGCGTCTAATAAACAAAACAGATATTTTAAATAAATTTGTATTAAAATTATTTTGCTCTATTATTTATATATTTTTTATATTTAAAATAATGTTTTTTATTAAAGAATCAATCAAAATTTGATTTTTTTTCCGCGCTGCCTCAATTTCGTAATTTATTTTGCCTGACTTTTTCTGTTGACCAGAAGAGTGGAAATCGTAACGAGATGGACACAACATTTTTCCCCACACCTCAATTCCGACAGCGTGGTATGTTGTGAAATTTATTTATTTTCTTTTAATGTATGCAATAGGAAGTATTAATAAATAACTGCTACAAATTTATAGTAAATATTTTTTTTTGTCTAGTGTGAAATAATGGCCACAATTTCGGTCCCAATATGTGAAAAGCTAATTTATATACTACTCGCCCCTTAAAGTATGCTTCATATTTATTGTTATTTATTTAATCGTAAATTAAAGCATATAACATGGTTGTAACGGTAATTGTGTTCGATTTGATGAAAGGATAGCAGAAAAAAAATTAAAAACTCCTTTACTTACACCTTGTTCCTGAAAGTATGCTTCATACATTATTATTTTTCAATTTAATCGTGCATCAAAGCTTATAACGTTAGCTTGTAACGGTAATTGTGTCCGATTCGATTAAAGGGTAGGAACAGCAACGTTTTTATGGACAGAAAGTTCCGCAACACTATTATAATGTCATATGAAATTATGTAATTAGCTCTCGAACTGAGTTAGTATAACATAAAGTCTAGTTCCAATTATTTAATATCCAATAATAATGTCTAAGGTTTCGATCTAGTTCATAAAATAAGGGAAGTTTTCGTCATTTATTCTCGTAAAAAAATATCGTCAGCTCCAAAATATTCATAACTGTCACATTACTTCTTCTTAATATGACTACTATGTGGTTTAAAACTATCCAATAATTTTTTAATCCAAGTCTTTTGTTTCTAAAAATGTTTTCAAATATTGTCTTAAAAATAAAATAAGTTTTTAGATTTTAAAATAAATTTCTTACATAAGTTTTTAGTGATTTTTCTTAACAAGTCTTTGGGAACCATTTAGTTGCTGCCGAAATCTCGCAGTTTCTGTTTAAATACCACCAAAATAGTGCAAAAAACACTACATTTTCAAAAAACTGGCGCCTTTTCAAGGAAAAATATCAGATTTTTTTGTTTATGCTCCAAAAATATTTTTGCGATTTTATTTCATGTTCTAAGTCCAAACTTTAATACCTGGTAAATCATAATTTCAAAACTGCTTTCAGTATCACACACTTGCTCCCACAAAACTCCCATTTCTTGCTTGCCAAATGCAAATCCAAGAAGAAGGTAGCCTACCAAGCAGGTCTCCCTCACTCAGTGTGAAACATTTAATTAATAAAAATTTCGTTAAACTTTTGCTCTCACAGTCCTCAATTACTCTCTCCCATACACACACACGCATGCAGCTTAATGTGGCAGTTGTGCAGCACCGGTTTAATTCTCTTATGCATTTCCTTTCAGCTACAACGATTTCACATATTTTCTTGACTTGTTTGTTGTTGTTGTGCAATTGCAGCTGAACTTTCTGCAAGTGTAGCTTTAACTTTGGCAATTTTCACAGCATTAGTTCCAACATTTGTTGCATGTACGTACCTGCCAACGTCAGCAGGTGGCATGCGCTTATGAATGGTAATGGTCATGTGTGAATGGAGGAATACAAGGTGCGTTCCAAAGTAAACAGGATTTATTGAATCTAGCGCCCCCTGGTGGCGCCATCTATATGTCGACTGGTGCGTTAGAATCTGCTATTTTTATCGAATGTCCAGTGACATTTTATTGATTGGAAATGAAGTTAATTCGTTTTAAGTGTCATTATGTTTGTGTTATCGGATGAAACAAGTTTATGGCGATGATTGCCTATCCTGTAGCAGAGTGCACGAGTGGTTTCAACGTTTTCAAAGGGGTCGTGAGGACATAAATGACGATCGATGTGGGTCAATTATTGAAATTCATGGAAATGGAATTGAACATCTCCAAAACATCGATTTATCGCATTTCGACCGAACATATGGGCTTACGAAAGATGTGTGTACGGTTTGTTCCGCACAAATTGACGGACGAACAAAACTTGCTCAGAATCCAACATTCGATCGACACTTGTGACCGATTATTTGAACAAAAATCACATTTTAACCATCAACCACTCCCCGTATTCACTTGATATGATACCGTGCGACTTCTGCCTTTGCCGAAAAATGCATTTGTCCATGAAAGGAAAGCGTTATGCAGACGTAGAGGCCATTCAAAAGGCTCGCGGCCATTATCGGCCAACGAGCTAAAACACTCATTCGACATGCTTTTGGACCGTGCAAAAAGCTACATTGAAGCAGAAGGAGACTATTTTAAATAAAATAAATTGATTTTACCGAAAAAACAATTTGTTATGTGTTTTTTTTTAAGTCCTGTTTACTTTGGAACGCACCTTTAGAACTGTGTTGAAAGCAAATTTAGGAACAAATACATGTAAAGCCAGTGGTAAGATTTAGTAGTGTAAAATATCTACTAACTATTACATACTCAACAACTAGTACAAAAGACATGAGCAATTATTCAGTATTGCACATTTTGTTTATTTTTTTTGGAAAAAAATTAACTGTTCCAATTTTCTCAGATTTTGGTCGGAAATATGCCTAGTTTACTAGATCAGTTGTTCAATCAGAAAAACTACGTTTATATTAGTTCAAAATAGTTAAACAAGGTTTTGATGTTTTTATTGGATCGTCGCGTTACCAACTCTCTTAATTGGGATAAGTTTGATACTTTTCTGACCAGTTCGATTTCAGTTAGGATATTGTTGCATTATTGTAGGTAATACCTGTATATGTAAGCTTGTGAGGTTGAGCATATTCCTAATGAGTTTATGCCGCCACAAAGTTCAGAAAGTGAAATTTAGTTGAAAATTCTACTTCAATGTAGGAAGCTTTAATCCGATTTCGAGATAAACTCCATATATTCCATATCTTATTATTGGGTATAGTTTGTCAACGCCTTGATATACCTCATACATATTTTATTAGATCTTAAACAGAGTATTATAAGTTTGCAATGAAGTTGGTAGTACTCAGAAGGAAACGTCGGAGACCCTAAATGATGAGCGTGGCAATCTGAGTAGATTTAACAATGTCCTTTTGTTTGTCTGCATATACACAAACTAGTCTCTCAGTTTTTGGTATATCGGTCTGGAATTTTGCACATTTTCTTTTCTCCTCAAGAAGCTGCAAATTTTGTTGGATGCGCATATTGGACAAGTATATTGTATAGCTGCCATACAAACTAAACGATCGCAATGTAATTTTTGTATGGAAATTTTTTTTAACTTTATCTTTAAAAAAAATTGTAAAAAACCACCTTCATCTCCAGATTAGCAACATATGCCAAATCAAGTCAGTATGCCTTCAGGAATTACGCATATGCACATTATTTCGCACTTTTAGTGATCGCAAACGCTAAATAACTGAGTTGCAAGCAAATGCAGGGAAGCTGTGTTTCAAGACACTCACACGTACTTGGCTGCATATCGGGCACCGCACATCGACCGCATATGTCTGGCATCGCACACACGACGGCGTGACATTGTCTGCTAAAATGATTATGATTGCGCGAACACGGGGGCGTATGAGCAACTCATTTGTGAATGCGACAGCAGATATGCGGTTGAGTGGCTTTGTCGTCGCATGTCGTTTGTGTTGCCATAGCCATTGCTGTCATTAATTTGTCAAAGTCTCGACAAGCTTGCAAACGCAAATATGCAGTTGAGCATCTGCTAACCCCAGCTACGACTTTGCGCGCACAGTGCAGAGCATGGTGATAATGACGATTGGAAGTTATGAGCGCGCACAAATTTACCTTACACATAGATATACACACAAATCTATGGGGGCACAAGTGGTGCAAATGGATGCAAATGGCGCAAAGATTGCTATGTGACATTCGACAAATTCTTTTAATTATCGTAGGAAAGGTAAAAATGTGCGTTGCTAGAAGTGGGTATGAATGCATGCTAAAGGAAATCTATGAAAAATAATAGTATGATTTTTATTTCGCAATTAATGCAGAGAAGGAGCTAGCTGGCACAAATATGTGATTTTATGTTTGCTCAACGAGCCGACGTAAAAAATCGTAGTTATTTCTTAATATTTTTAATACAATTTTTTTTTTGAAGAAAAACTGGAAATAAGTGAGGAAAACCGTTTAAAGTTCGTTTACTTTCGAATAATACAATTAAAGGAATCTGAATCAAATATTTGCGAAAAACTTAGAAAAATGTTTATCTTGATTACGAGTTTGATTTCAAAAACCTTACAGATATTTTTATCAATTAAGTAAGTGATGATGGCTTGGAAATATAAATAGAATGGCAACTTCTTAAACTTTCCTCACAAAACTTTTGCTTAAGTAAAAGAAAATTATTACTCTTTTGCATCTGCTTTTCTCAAATATTTTTTCGTAATATTTTAAAAATATTTACTTATGTATCCGAAGTCGAAAAATATTAATTTTCTCACCTTTTAATACGTTGGCCACCATATATGTGTGTATAAGAATCTGGAATAAAGAAAAATATATTATATTATATTAATATGGTTATTATATTATAATATGTGTGACACTTAATTGATAACTTTGATTAATCTATTTTGAGCATGCTTAGGCAAAATGAAGCTGAATGAAGTGAAAGAAAAAGTCTGACTTATTGGAGGTATTCTAGTCCAGAAATTTAAAAAAATCGATTTTTTTTTCATATTTTCAAAACTTAACTATTCAAGAATATGTGTACAAGAGGATTTTTCAAAATTCAAATTATTTTCGGAGATATAGGCATTTTTCTGACCCGGCATCCAAACTGGTTCGGCCGGAACGCGAAACTTTAACGCCTTTTTCTCAAAACTGACTTTTTCGGAAGATTTCTCAGGTTCTACTTGACCGATTTACTTGAAATTTTTATAGAGTCTTCTTTAAAGGCTTGTCTATGGAACTAGCCCCATCCCAAAATTTTTATTTTCACTATTTTTAAAAAATTCGAAATAGTCAGAAAAAGTGATCCAAAAAAACTTTTTTTTAGGCAGTCGCCATTTTGTTAAAAATTTTTTTGTCCACTTTTCCGTAGACTTTATTCTAGATTAATAACCTTTTTTTCCTTTTGGTTTCAGATAACTAGGAAGGTTGAAATCATGGGTATGGTCACGAGGAAATTTTTAGAGACATCCACTTCGTCAGCTCATAATTTTTGAAATTTTTACTTATTTTAGTTTTTAATTTTTTTCTCTACTCTTCCACAATTAACAAATATCTAATAAAAAAAATGGATGGTAAAAATATTAATTGCCTTTGTTTACGACACTTTAAAAATTACCTGAAATTCATGCTTCTAGACTAGAATACCCCTTAAATCTAGCGCCTCCTTGTGGCGCCATCTATATGTCGACTGGTGCGTTAGAATCTGCTATCTTTTTCGGAACTTGTGACCGATTATTTGATCAAAAATCACATTTTAACCATTAACCACTCCCCGTATTCACCTTGTATGATACCGTGCAACTTCTCCCTTTTCGGAAAAATGCATTTTTCCATAAAAGAGAAGCGTTACGCAGACGTAGAGGCCATTCAAAAGGCTTGCACCGGCATACTGGCGGCCATACCGGCCAACGAGCTAAAACACTCGTTCGACATGCTTTTGGACCGGAACTGTGCAGAGAAGCACTGCACATCTTAAAATTTATCGAGAAAAGAGCTTTTAAGTTATTGCACAACATAGAAAAAAACTTAACAAATTGGCAAGATGTTGAATTTGTCAAGTGCATAGAACAGGGAGTACGATATACGAGTAAGTAATAGCCCATGAATCGATTTTGCCTTATACTTCTTTGGGCAAAAAGTAGTAAGACTTTTGAATTTAAATTTTGTGCGAAACCACATGCGTCGAAATATTTTTTTCTTTGTTAGCATGACTTTCAGTGACTACGGTGCCAAAGATCACATCAAAATAATCATTAGGGTTTAGTACACGTTAGTCTTTCTGAAGAAAGTAAAGTGCATTCGGCGATTTTTACGATAAGTGAATTTATTCAATAAACAAGCTCCATTACATTTTTATGCGGAATAAAATTTCTGTTGTCTATACGTTCAGAATGTTAGAAAAAAGCCCTAGCTGATAATTATTGTCGCGAGAAAATGTTTTTAACTGGTACAAATTATTCAAAGGTAGTCGAGAATGCTTTAACGACGAACCACGTACAGGACGGTGAACATCAACATCAACTGATTATCAACATGTCAATAAAATAAAGGAATTGGTGCTTGAGAATTGACGATTTACAGTCAGTAATTTTAGTGACGTCATTGGAATATCGGAAGGATCTTTGAAACCCATTTTGAAAAATTATTTGAGCCTAAGAAAAGTGAAAGCACGATTGTTTCCAAAATCACTCAATTTTTTCCAAAGCCAGCTTTGCGTTAACGGTTGTGAAACAATGCTTTCCGACTATTGGGATGTTATGAAACGTGTTATTACTGGCAATAAGTGTTGGATCATTGCTTCAGACCCGGAAAGAGATTATCAATTGGCCCAATATCGTGAGAAAGGTGAGCCAAAATCGGAAAACCACGTCAAAGCAGGTTAAAATTAAAATTATGTTGACAGTTTTCTTGGATTATTGTGGTGTGGTGCACTCCGAATTTTATAATTCCTATTTGAGTGATATGCGATGCGTAGGCGAAGCTATTCGTAAAAAGAGGCATTATGGGCTGACGACTCTTGTTTTTTGCACCACGAAAATGCACCGTCGCATACTCCATTGCTTCATCGTGAAAAATTTTCAATTAATATTTGCCTGATTTAGCTCCGTGCGCTTTTTGGCTATTCAGCAAACTCAGATGACAGCTTGGAGGAAACTGTTATAATTTAATCGAGCATTGTATACTATTCCGGAAATTGACTTTAATAACTGTTCCAAGAAATGGAAAGAATTATATTTTAATAAATTTATTTTTTTACCTATGTTTTCTATGAAATATGTACCTGTGACGGAGATTATAGACTCGGAATATACTACATAAACTGCGAGGCGTCAGACAAACTGTTCATGTCATAAACTAACGGCTGCCAAATTCTCAAGAAAGTTGTTTAAATTTATATAATATATGCAAACATTTATTTATTATTAAAAAGAATAAGAATTTAAAAATTTCAGAAACGTACGATTTTTCCAAGCACTGCATTTAAAGCAGCATAAATTTAAAATATGGCGAAGTGGGGCAGTAATAAATAATATTACGTTTCATTATCGTTTGCTGACGCGCAATTTCACGCGTTAATGAAAAAAGTCAAGCAAAATAAGAACACTTTAAAATATCGATGATATTTCGCATATTCGCAAACGTTTGTAGCAGACTGTCACTTAGTTACACATAAATATGCGTGAATAAAATCAGGCACTGATCGCATATACCATTTATGTCATGCATTATAATAAATAGCATGTCATAAAGATTACAAAATGCATGCGAGAAAAAAGCGACAAGAAAGAGTAGTGTGGAAAATCATTAAAATTATGGAGCAAAAAGCTCAATTGACAGCTATGAGGGGTGTGCGAAAGTGGTCTAAATGAAACTTGAGATATGAAAAAATGAGAAACTTCTACTTGTTAGATGTCAGAGTGTGAATTTTTTATAACTCACGCAAAAACGAAGCTGCTTACATTACTAAAAGTATCGCAACATCCAATTTGGTTGCCGGAAAGAACCTCCTTAATATAGAAAATGCTTGGCAATGCCTGTTTCAAGTTATATATTCATTTGTATGTATATTATATATTGAGTAGTCACATTAAGATGCACATATGTGGTAGTCAGCATTTCCGACATGATGCCAATAAAGCGCTGCCTTGAGCTTTTTAAGCGTCGCTTTAAATAAAATCAAAAGTTAAAGGTCACAAAATAAAATACCATATACACGTGAAAAATGTGGTTGTAATTGCATATATGTATGTATTCGTACATAAATGTATTAAATAAATTTAAGTTGGTTATGTATGTATGTGTGGGCATATACAAATGCGTGTGCCATATATTAAGCGGATGTATGGAAATGGGATTTATAATCGATAAATATTGCACACTCCCGATCATACTTTAACCTGGTAAAGAAACGCACAAACTCGAGGACTTTCGGCATAATAATGAAGAATTTGAAGATGCTTAAAAATGAGTTGCTCAAAAAATGCAAAAAGAACAAATAAATCATATTTTGTTTAAAAAAGTTCATGGAATAATGGAAAGAATGCCTAACAAAAAGTGGAAGCACTTATGTTTACTATTATTGCCCTCATCTTAATCGCCATCAAGTCAAAGCGAACAAATTTTTGAGTTCTAAACATTTAATTTTATTCATCTCGTTCCTGAAGTGCACTTTTCAGGTGTAAAATACCCCTACTTATTAATATTTTTGATTTTAGATGAAAGGTATATATTAAATTTTAAATTTAAAAACCAAGAAGATACACATAACTGGTGGACGTTCGCCCACTGAAATTAATTAATTTTATAAAAAAATTAAGTATTTTACTTAAATATTTTGAATATGTGGCAACTCCTTAAAAAATATTTTAACCTCAGGCTTGCTATAGCCTTTTTTAAACGCATACTGTAATAATTTTTTATTACTTAACCAATGTGCTTTAACAGGTGGCAACCCTAATACAAAAAAAATTTAACTTAATTCAATTTGTCAGAGACCTTTCCAAATTTTATTGTTTCTCTACCATTTCATGACCAAAAATTTTGAAACTGGTGGCAACCTCCTAACCTTTTATTTAGTGTAATAATTCTAGTTTGGAAAATATTTGGTTTTAAACGAAAAATTGCGTAATAATTTTTAAATTGTAAAATCAAGAAGATATACATATACATATGTATGTATAATACATCTGTTTGAAATTCGCCCACAAAAATTTAATTGATCTTGTAAATAAAATTTTTATTTAAAAGTTGTAAACAGTTGGAACATCTCTATAAAATTACTTTTGTCTTCCAGCAGGCTACAACTGGTTTGAAACGCTTACTGTAATAATTTGTTTTATTAAATTAAAATATTTAAACAGGTGGCAACACTAATATAAAAAAGCTAACAGAAAGCAATGTGCTAAAGACCACTCCAAATTTCTTTCCATTTCTTAACTAAACACTTTCAAACAAGTGGCAACCTTCTAACTTTTTATGGAATATAATCATTCACTATAATTATTTAAAACAATTATGACATCGTTATCGTGGAGATCCATATATTGCGATAGTCATGGAATTTTTGTTATATCAGTAGTAACAAGTAAAGTATTTTTAATAGGTGGCAACTTGTCCAGATATATTTCCACTTAAAGCGCTACTTCATTATTTTATAATATTTCTGTGACTTATAATTTGTTCGGACATTTAAAAATAGGTGACAACGTTTTAAAAAAATATTTTTAAATGCAAGTCCACCGCAACTTTTTAAAATTTGGGAGCTCAATAGTGATATAAATCGTTTGTTATACCAGTTAAAGAAATAAAAAATTTTCAGGTGGCAACTCTTATATAAAATATTACCAACGGTATGCTCCAATAAGTTTCATTATTTTGTAGTATTTCTTTAAGTTTACATTTTTTCGAATATTTTCAAATAGGTGGCAACACTCTAACTATAGTGTTTTACTCATTTAATCAATGAGTCTAAGAAATATACAAAAAGTTGCCAACTTTTTATACCAACCACCAAAAATTGACTCATTCCCAACATAAGCAGACCATAAAAAACCTATATCACTTTCTGCTGGGTAGTCATGTGCAAGTACAGTAATGTGCGCATCCTACCTCGACGCGCTGTTATCCGATTGACAGAAAGCTGCTGAGCGCTGAAGCCGTGCGATTGCTGATAGCTGATGGCCTAGTGACTGCCGAGTCATTATAGCACACAAAGCGACCACGCAACTACGCATTTACAGCAGCAGATGTGTGGGTGTGTGTGTGTGCGTGCGTATGCGTGAAATTCAAACAATTCGATGCGATTTACTTTAGTGCTAATTGCTTTTCATTGACGCAAACAAGCGTGCGCAAATACATATATATTACAATGTGGTATGGAGTTGCTGCTGTTGTTGTTTTTGTTGGCTGATGCACATCAATTACAAAATCTTTTACGCACACATGCACACGTGCGTATCCTTAGTGCAGAAGCGTTAAACGCGTAACAATTTTAAAATATTTGCATTTTTATTTATTACAATATTTTTCACCGACTTTTTGCAGCACATTAGTGTGAGCGTGTGTGTGTGTGTGTGATTTTTGATTGGCTATTTCATGCGCTCGGCAACTCGGAACATGTGTGTGGCTGATTAAGTAGGTACTTTAAAGCGCCTCCGGTTCATTTTGCATATTTACTTGTGCTCGAATGCATTTTATATTTATGCGATTTTATTGAGAAAAAATAATAATTGCAAGCTAATTTACGCTTCAAAGGCGCCCATAACAGTGTTCGCGTACATTTTGTGTGTCAGCAAAACCATGAAAATTAACCGCAGGCAATTTGTAAAGCGCTCGTATGCATTTTTCAACCGCAAAATCACATTGCATGAAATGCCTGTGTGGAAGCCACATTTTTTATTAAAAGTCTCTAATTAAATCAAAGGCTAAAACCTGATTATATTATTAATAAAATTCAAGCCCCTTGCATGCCACTCGATGTTCATTGAATCAATTGAATCAAGGATTTGAAGTTCGGAGGATCATTAATCGTGTTCATGTAAGCGGGTTACCAATAAAAGAGAATAAAGACAGACTTCAATATTCTCATTAAAACTAATTCAGTTTTAATTTCAATAAAAAAATCTTTGAAGTGCAAAAATTTGTACCCTTCATAACTTTCCACATAGAAAGATGATCCATTTCGACGTTCCCTACATTTTCAAATAACAAACACAGAAATTTACTTTAATGGAGTCTCTTTCTTATCAATCGAAAGAAAGTTCTTTGGTATTTATTTTTTGAGTATTATTTCCTTCAAATGTTGGCTGCAGCTACTTTTCAGATGCTCCATCCGTTGAATCCACTTTTCGATAACGCGTTCAAGCATTCCGACTGGTAAGTGGCGAATTAAATGCGTGATGTTTTGCTCCAAGCACTAAATCGAAGCATGATTATCCGCATATACATTAGGCTTCACATATTCTCATAGGAAAAGGTCTAACAGTGTGACATCACACGATCTTGGTGGCCAATCGATTGGCCCATATCAGTTACATATGTTAATATCTAACCTTCCAACATTGCTCAAAAATTGTTTGAATAACTTGTTATATGGAAACACTAGAGTAAATGTAAAATCCAAGCTTAGCTGGTCAAAGTTGTTCATTATTGTGGTTCAGGTTATCAGACGAGTAGCAAAAAATAATGCTGTGGTGATATTAAACCAATATAGAGTGATGTAGTCCCATACACGAGGATTTCCAATACAGTTTCAGGACTTTAAATATTCTTAAAGCAAGTATACCATGCCCATATAGATTGTTCTACGTGAGTATTTTCCGAGAAATGGCACTTAATCTTAAGTATAGAACAAAATATCTATCAGATAATCCACTAACCAACTCCAGCTATCACCAGAGACTTGATCTGATCTAAGTTATTTAGTCGACTAATAAGATCTGAACGCATTATAAATGACCAAAAGCCATCACATATAGAGTTGGTTCTTCCCGATATGTGCAGTGCAGCGATGCGCTGAAAATTTTCCATTGAATTCCGGTAGGTAGATTGCCCGTTCGTTTACGCCTACTACTGCACCGTAGAAAAGAATTGGTCTGACAATCGCTTTGTAACACCAGTTCACGAGATAGGGAGAAGAGAGCCTCATTGGAGGGAATTTTGTATTTTATAGTGAACATAAACAAATCAGTTTTCTCTGGTTTCAATTCAAGACCCCCTTGCAATGCTCAATTATGGATTGTATTAAGATACTGTTAATAGTGTTTCAACACCTTCCTTTAGATTACAAAGTCATCTGCATATGCAGATAGTAGAGGACTTTTCTTAACCATTTATTCGCCACTAATGTTCATATGACATGAGTTAGCACCCTACGCGCAGTACCTCTGTAGAATTTCTGGGTCATTATAGTGTCGCTAAATTCTTTTCTTACCTTTCCACAGACAGATACCTAATCACTTCTGCTTTCTTAAATGTTCCCTAGTTTCGATTTACCTATTTTACACCAAAATTACTGTAAAGCATGCTTTAAATACATATATATATTTTGATAACCGTTCGTTCCCATCGAATGACCGTCTACTGAAACTGTCTGAGAAATAGGAGTTTATACTAGTATGGCCGAAGAAGCTTTCATATCAAGATACAAATAAGTTATTGTGTATGTTTTCTAAAAGCGATTTATTGTTTATCATGCCAAAAGCTTTCAAAAATATGGAATGTGTATAAAATTACCTAACAGATCTGGTTAGGAGTATAGCTTTATTATTCTAAACTTAGAAGTTTTGTACCGGCTGATATAATAGAGCATCTTTTAGCGTTGTTGCCGCAAAAAAAGGAGCGTAAAAGGCTTTTAAAATTGGGTAATTGGGTTAGGAGATAGCTCAGATATTAAGATGAGGAAAGAGCGTCAACTTCCGCTGCATGTAAACTATATTACTCTTCACATATGAAAAAGTTTCCAATGCTAGAACTTGAATCCGATTTTTCAGTTTGTATTGTTTTGTCTTTGGGGACAAAAGAACGTGTGACAAGTTTTAGAGCGATGTCTAAAATACTGAGGAACTCGTTTGCGTACGATCGTATATACAGAGAGACAGATGGATAGACGGACATGGCACAAACGACTCAGTTCGTTGCGCTGACAGGACAACACGTAGAGGACACACCTACTGATAACGTACGCATACTCACCACACTTATAAAGTGCAACACTGGCCTATGACAACACGCAACACTGACAAGAGGGACGACCAAGTTAACAAAATGAATATGAGCACCGTCAGCAATCAGTCACTGTGCGCGACGTATGTACCTAAGCGGACGGAACATGTCAATAACATAAACTTATACTTTGCATTTATAACTCATGTACGTTTGTTTAATGGAAGATCCAACACTTATATTATATATATATTTTTTATGCGGTTTCTGGAGTTTCGTTCTGGGTGTAACATACTTTGGATAAACTTAATATAATTACGTTGAGATAATTCCTACAAAAGCGCATAAACACGACTTCATAAACGATGAAGGCTTACTCTTATTTTCAAAAGATTCATTCCACAAAAGTTATACTTAGTTGGCGGATTGTGGTAAAAAATGCTTTGAAGCCAAATAAATGTACCGAAACCCTGTGAGTTTTTTCCATACATGAAAATTCCTTTTAACTTTCTACCTTTCAAAAAACTATTAACAGTTTATTTTCATTAAAACTTATTAATGAAACATTTTCGCACAATGTAAAATTGATTGTTGGCAACTCTTGGAGGAACAACCGCTCGTGGTGATATCAGCGAGAAAACGCGGGAGCATAACACAATTACAAAATTAACACCAAAATATAACCGTAAAGAGCTTAAGAGCAGACCATGTTTCATAGTCAATGTGTGCCACCCGAAAGTTCGCACGAAAGCGCATAAATTTGCGAAACTTAAAATTTCATGTGGCTTTGTAAACTCAAGGCGTGTGATAGCTAGCGCTTTTATGCTTATAAGAATGTTGGACTTACGCGGTAGCATGAAGAGTTGCCTGTTAAAATTTTGTCATAAAATGTCTTCAAGTACACAGTTGCTGGGTTAATGAGTTTTTACGAAAACAACTGGAAGGAAAATAGTCAAGGGCGTAGCATCTCAGTACTGGGCTCTCACATTTTCGTACTATTTTAAATGAAAATTCTTAAGCATACAGGTATATAATGAAGATGATTTCAAACTATTATTTGCAGAAAAAATTTCAGGTTTTACTTTAACTTCACTTATTTTGTAAGAAGTATAAGTTTTTGCATCTTTATATTCACTAAAGATGGTTAGGAACTACTTGCTTCATAACGAGTTCTACTAACTGAGTTCCATACATTCCAGCTGAGACGAAAGCTGGCAGTTGAAGAGAGATGAATTTTGCCAGATTATTTTCTGATGTACTCATATCTTCTCTATTAGATATATTCATCTTAAAAAAATATCAGATATATCCCAGATATAAACCAGATATATACCAGTTGTTATTAGTTCAAGGCGCCTAAAAAATTTGCTAGTTTAATTTATGTATGTGCTCAGCAAGAAACTTATTTTCGATTTCGTTCAGATTTTCAAGATTTTCTTAAAAAATAGTTATTCTCTAATAAAATGCTCATTTTTCAACTAATTTTCCGTAAAACTTCTATTTTTCTAATTTTCTGACGAGTTCTGTTTGCATCAGAACCACTTTTGTACCAAACTGATATAATTCTCAATAATGTCTCAATAGTTTGAGTTAAGTTACAAAATACCAATTCTAAACTAGTACCCTTCTAACTAGTTGCCGTTTCACCGCTGTGTGATGTCCGCAGAGACGCTTATATACCCTGCATTTCGTGCTTATGGCGACTAGTGACTGTTTGCATGTCTCGCAATGTTCGCTTACACACATACACATGCATTTACTCTCCACAAACTTACACATCCACACAGATATTCTCAAACGTGGCTGCTGCGGCCTGTCAACAGCTACTAAAATTGCGTCTATTATGACGCCGCTAAGCGCCTGGTATTATTTACAATTTGGCGGTGGTGGCGATGGTTGTATTGGTGACATTAGCGCCGAGGAGCGTTGTGAATGGTGCAATTGGTGCACTTCATGCAAAAAGCTGCGCCGACCGCAACTTGACTCAAGATTTGGTTGCACAAGTGTCTAGCCATGCAAGCATGTGCACACATACGAGCCTGCGTGTTTGTGTGTGCTTATGATGGAGAGGAACACTTTTACAGCCGCTAAATACCTCGGGGAAATGTGTCACGTTAGTTAGTTAAATGGTAATTGCTGCTGTTGTTTGCGTTGTGCTCTTTTGTCTAATGTGAACTTATGACGGTTGTGGTCGGAAAGTGGTCATATTTCTAACTGCCGCACACATTATGTGATTGAAATTTTAAGGAAGTAAAAATAATTTGTAAAAATATTAAAAATAGTTCGGTGGTGGAATTTTGTGTCTTAAGACCTTTTATTTCAATGGTGTAGGCTGCCTGGCTTCTGCAATGACTTCGAGGTGGGAACAACAGAGATTAAAAATAGCTTAAAAATAAATGCATATTTGGCCAGAGAAGTTTTAAATTGAAATTCGTTAGGAGTTCTTTGTCATATCTTCGGACGCCAGCACATATTTTGAGCTGGACTTGAAAGGGCTACTATAATCCTATCTGCAGCTTCAAGGTTGTTGAACTATATACGAATAGTAAATATATGAATTTATTTATCTTTCATAAAGAATTTTAAAGAACCCAGGAGTTTTTTTAAACATATATACATAGATGGACATAGAACTAGTTCAGTGCTTGCTGGAGAGAATTTCCCTCTTTCACCTGAGACTTTGATCAATTTGTGGGAACTTCCGATGTCATAAGGAATTGGTTCTGGACAGTTTGGTATATTGTCTACTTTTGATTGAAATACAGATTTCATATATTGCGGTATAAAATCGCGAATGAAGTGTAAACTACCAAAGTATTAAAAGTAATAATAAAAGACAATTAACCAAGCAAATAATGTTGCTGTTGTTGTAGCGTAATTAAACATTCTGAAGCAATTGAGGAATGATGCCGAGTTGACAGTCCTTGGTCGAATAAAAATCCGGGTTTGTTCCTGTTACTTAGACCGGACTGTCGCACAGTGGCACCGCTCCATACATTTCTTGGAAAAAAATAGAAGAAGTGGTCGTACAACAATAAAACTTTGCAGAAACACTTCTCTGGACTAAATTTGAAATTTTGAAAAAATCTTGGAAAACCGCCCACTGCCACACCCACCTCCCATATAACTGCAATTGCCAAAATTTTTATTTTTGGACCTAGGGACTTGAAATTCGGGACACTTCTTAATTGAGTTCTCCTGATGAAAAAAAAAATTAAACTTAAACGCAAAGTGACGTTATCTATACCTTTACCTTGATAAAAATCCAATATAATATGCAATGTTTTAATTGAATATGTAACAAGCAAAAAATTGTGTTAGTTTTAATTTGTAATATTATGCAAGCACCATATCTTTAACAATGGGATCTGGTTCTAAGGAAATTTTTTTCGAATAACGCCTTAAGCTATTTATGTAAGGACCATTTGTATGAAATATTGGAAGTGATTTTTTAAATTAAAATCGATGTTACTAAAAGGGACGGTAATTGGCGGTTGTTTTTTGTTTTTTTTTAATTGAAAGTACAGACTCGGAACTTTCATTTTTTTATCGTAAGAGGGCTAAGCAAGGCAAAGCACATAAAGTTTTTTTCTATCAAAAAATGAAAAGTTGATATTTTTTAGTATAATTTTTGAAAAATTATAAAAATTAGCTTACTTTGCCAATTTCAATAAATTTTTTTTTATAAACAAGTAGGTGCTATATTTTCACTAAAAAATAAAAGAAAAGCCATAGCTATAAACTTACACACAAAAAAAATTCTTTATTTTGACAATAATTTTAATCTGATTTTATTGAATAACTTTCCGTCGACTTCTGTTAGTTTTTTTAACTATAAAATTTCACTTTTTATAAAAAACCTTGTTGAATTTTTCTTATCCAAATATTTCTTTACAAAACAAAATCATTAAAGTTTTGAAATTGGAAAGTGGAAAAATCCTATTTTTTCCGCCGAAATGCCACTGTGTGTCGTGGGAACGACCAATTACGTAATCGTCAGCTTCTTTTCATTTTGTTCAAGCGCTGCTCTCTTAACATATATTTACAACTGAAAAATAAAACAGATTTATTTCGTTAAACTTAGAACATTCTTTGGTATTTATTCTCTAAGGAGTATCTATTTCAAATGTCGACCGCGGCAACGTCTCAGATGGTCCATTCTTGAGTTCAATTTTCGATGACTCGTTCGAGCATTTCGACTGGTAACTGACGAACGACACGCGTTATGTTTTGTTTCAAGGCTTGAATTGAAGCGTGATTGTCCGTATAGATTTAGACTTCATATATATGTCTAACGGTGTGATATCAGACGATCTTGGTGACCAATCGACCAGCCCAAAACGTAAAATTATCTACATACTGAAGTGTTCGCTCAATAAATCAATTTATTGATGTGAGGTGTGGAAAGTGGCGCCGCCTAGTTAAAAGCAAAAGTCACCAAAATCACGAGCTTAAATTTCACATCAAACTGAAAACAATTTTTTTTTTTTAGATATAATGGCTAATCTTGAATCTCTTACGGTTGCTCATCGTCTCAAATGTGGCAATTTCGCTTACATACTCATTGAGCTACATATAAATGGCCCAACGCTGAATAAAATTTTTTTGGAAAACGTTAGATATTATCTGAACTTCTTAAGAGTCCATAGCGCGAAGCGATGTCGCTTGGGAAGGTCGAGCGGTTGCAGTCCTTCAGCTGTATTTTGTACGATTTCAAGCTAAGATCTCGACGTAAAAAGCGCAAAGTCGTTCAATACGTCAGTCCGAATTGCTGTGAACGACGCCGAATCGACTCTCCACGGTCTACGTGTACACTCTCAGCTACGGCTGTTATATTTTCTTCACTGCATGCTGGACGTCATCTATTCGGTCGAATATTATCCAATAATGAATGCTGGGTCTGATGATGGATGATGGTGTTGCGAATAGCACGTTCAGTAAGCGAACTATGATGACCATTATTTGAGAGACGCGCGCGAAACACATTCTTTACAGAACGTGAATTTTCGTAATAAAGTTAACGAATCCTTTCAATGGAGAAATGCCAAACAATATTGAAGAAAAATAACATTGCAGCTTAACACTACTTACGCGTGATCTGCCAAAAAAAGGTATAGTACCTCTACTTGGATCAGAGAATCCATAAAGTATACAAATAACAGATCAGAGTAAAGAGTTGAGTCCGCGTATGCCTGACTGTAGTATATGTATGAGTTTTTGTATGGAAACTTTTTTACTTGACGGAATATCTTAATGAAATTTGGCATAGCTTATTATCCATGGCAGCGCTGCAATTTCCAAAGAAATTGTTCAGATCAAATCATTATAGCATAAAGCCGCCTTATAAACTAACCAATCAAAATCAAGAAAGATATTTTTTATACCCTTCCATGCTATAAAAAATACACCAGTTAGGGGTATTGTAGCTTTGGTTTAGACGAATTTAACATTTTTTTGGTGTTTTCTACAAACTTTGAAGTAAATTTTGAGATTTTGCTGAAATATTTAGCGTTTACGTATGATGGCTAGGTTAATTTTACTTTGAAAACTTCCAGAGTTTTATATATTTTTTTGATATTTTGCTTTCTTATGACGATGATGATGATAACTTTAGTTTTATATTTTTTATATATAGTTTAGATAAAGTATTTTAGACATAGATATATTGCATATACTCGTGTGAACCTGAGAAAACATAAGTACCACATTTGATTACCCAAATCAAATCTTTATCTAAAATTTCTGCAATTTTACCTTGACTCATATGGATGCATCAATTCACATGCCCAAAGCTAATTTTATGGACCAATTTCGCACTTATGCTTTACTAGATTATGCTGTGCTATGTAGCATATGTTGTTGTTGCGCTAAAGTAGTCTCTACGTTGGTAGTGGCTCGCTAATGTTCTAAAAAAGGAAATATTGCGCGTACTTAATGCTGTTATTGTTATTGTTATTACCAGCGCGTTGAGGCGCCTCACATACCCACCCATAAGTGGCTACGTACATATTTTCGCAATTTCCATAATTCACTATTTTCCACTTTAGCGCTCGGTTTAAGCATTACAAAGCCGCTTTGGCTATTTAGCATAATTTTTTGACCACTCTTGTTCATCTTTTCGACATTATGTTGATGGCTGTGGCAACCGCTGCCACAACACCGGCACCAGCACCAGCACCAACAACACAGCATCCGCAACGCCGTACAGCAGTGTATTCAGGGTAAAGTCATTTGTGATGTTGCCGCTTGCTGATTGCAAAAACAAAAACAAGAAAAAAACTAGTTGAGGCGTTGGAAAAATAGGAACTATTACAATAGTGAGCTGATAGTAGACTCAAGCGGTCCAGCAGGCGGCCGGTTGGTTGGCCGGTCGGTCGTTGCGCTCAACACAAGTTGCATGCCGCAAGAGCTTGCGTCAGCCAGCACTCTTGCTAGCCTAGCTGGTTAGAGTTTATCAGCTGTGTTTTGTGATTTTCTCTTCTCTTTTCAAGTGTAAGCGACAGATAAACGCGGCAACATACTGCCTATGAAGATAGTGTTGCTGACATAGCAAAAGTGTTTTCATTTATTTAACGTACTTATTTAGGAAGATTATTTTTGTGGTTTTATGCGCGGGTGAAAAAAAAGCGTTGCGCTGGCGTCCGCTGTCGCCTCACGGACCACGGTAAGACACACACACATCTGCGCACCCCCATTCCACACTCCACACTGTGGCTCCTTGCTGTCAAATCGGGCAATTTTATTTGCTCGCTTTTGTCCGTCACTGCTCGTGTGCTGATAGCCGCAGCAGCTGATACTTATTCTTCGTCTGAGATTTTATTGCAATTTTTCAGTAGATTAACCTCCTTTCTGTGTATTATGTAGCTGGAGCTCGGTGCTTGGTGCTTTTAATGTAGCCGCCACTTCAATAGTTCTTCAACTACTTGGCTTGCATTATTTCTTATTACTACTACAAGTATTTTCAGCTTTGTACTCAATCTGTTTTATTGCCCGCAAGCCAAGTTGCTGTAACCTTGTTGTTCCTATTGTAGTTGTACTTGCCGTTGTTGTCGCTTTTTCAGCTCTTGGTTGCTTTCCGTAAGTCGGCAACAAATTGCATTTTGCGCATCACTCGCTCTGATCTCGGCTTGAAGTTGCCATTGTGCGTCCAGTGACTGGTGAAAATAAAAATAATGTGCGCATTTTGTCTCTCGCCGATAGAAACATTGCCATTTGCGACACGCCATACATACACGAAGCACAAACAACTGCGCTTTGTGAGAATTAATTTGCTCACACGCATATTATAAATCAGTCCCTTTGTTCTTTTGCTTCATTTGTATGCTTCTGCTTGTCTAGAATATGCAGAATATCATTGAGTTGTCGGAAATATATAAATATACCAATTTAACTGTTATCATTTATTCTGCCTCAAGTAGGATCAAGCTCTCATAGATTTTTGTTAGCGCCCTACCCATTTCGAGTTATATGAACTTATCCCCAAAGATCTGTTATGTGGTTAACAGTTGGTGATTATTTATGGTCATATTGAAGTAGGCGACGACCTCATGAAAAACTAGAGCATTTCTAATAGTTGAAATAAATGTGCTGTAACAAATATTGCTGCCGATGTAGGATATCTCAAAAGCAATACAAATCCGCAATAAAATCCGCAAGTAGCTAGGTCGCAGCACACGGGGAAAGGAGAAAGAAATGCTCGGTCCTTAACTACCAAGCACCCATATGGTCGCCTGCCTCCAGTGAAACGTAAACTACAAATTTGTAAGAACACTGCACTACGGACTGCGACAGGATGTCTCTTGATGTCCCCCATCGAACACCTGCATAGTGAGGCCCGTATGCTCCCAGTTAAGATGCATAATGAACTCCTCTCCAAACAGTCCCTGCTGAGGTGTTTTCATAGAAATCATCCTTACAGTCACCTGCTTGGAGCGGAGCATCAAGAGGTTTTTTCTCGACTAAAAAAGAACGAGAGTGATCCTTGCACAGCTTCGTTCTAGATAATGTAACAGGTTAAAATCCTATTTATCCAGAATAGACCCTGACATATCAAATATGTATATGTCCAGCGTGCAATAAGTCGCCGCATGACACCAGCCATCTCTTTGCTTGCCCTGCTAGCCCTACACATCTGACACTCTTTTCTCTCTGGTTCGACCCCGTCGAAACATCACATTTCCTGGGCCTACCGTTGGATAACAACTTATTTAATCTTTACCATGCTTACCAACGGAAATGAGGTACTCGTTACACCATAACAACAACAACAACTTCCTAGCGATAAATCATTATATATTTTTCTTTTTTAAATTTATTGAGACAAACTTCTGATGGCCGTATCACAGTAAAAAATTGGACGGAAACTGACTCCGTTGGGTTATAGAATACATCGTTTCCATACATGAACTTGATTTGGATCGGTCCGTTTGCAAGCCAGCATGTATGCCATAGCGCCTTGTGCCCTTTCTGTTGTGGCCAATAATTCATATCAAAGTTCCTAAAGATATCTTGTAAATAAAAATGCTTTCCATGCAAATTTCAGACACATCTCAAAACTGAGGTATTGGTTCGTTTATATACAGACAGGAGGATATGGCTAAATCGACTCAGCTCGTCCCGCTGATATACTACTGTGCGCAAAAAACAAGGTGACATGGTATTTATTTTGAAAATTCTTTATTTATTCTTCTAAATTATATTCATCCCCTTTAAAGTAATCCCCTCCCGATGCAATGCATTTATGACAACGGATTTTCCAATCTTCGAAACACTGGTTGTAGTCACTTTCCGGGATGGCCTTCAGTTCCGTCTTCGCTGCGGCTTGAATCTCCTCTATCGTATAAAAACGGTGTCCCCGGAGTGGTATTTTGAGCTTGGTGAACAGCCAGAAGTCGCACGGCGCCAGATCAGGTGAATACGGTGGTCGCGGAACGATATGGGTTGAGTTTTTGGCGAAATGATCACGAATTACGAGGGCAGTATGGGATGGTGCATTATTGTGGTGTGAAAACCAAGAATTGTCTTTCCACAATTCCGGCCTTTTTAGGCGGATAGCGTTACGTAAACGACACATAACGTTCAAATGATATTCCTTGTTGACTGTTTGACCGGTTGGAAGGAATTCATAATGGACAACACCATGATAATCGAAGAAAACAGTCAACATGACCTTGATTTTTCAGCGATTTGGCGCGATTTTTTTGGTCTCGGCTCACTTTTGGCACGATATTCGCTCGATTGATCGGTTGTTTCGGGGTCGCAAGCATAGATCCAAGTCTCATCGCCAGTTATAATGCATTTCATGACACCCTGGTAGTCGGAAAGCATCGTTTCACACACTTCAACGCGACGCCTTTTTTCCAAAAAATTCAATTTTTTTCGGTACCAGTCGAGATTTTACGCGCTTGAGGCCCAAAACATCCTTCAAAATGGTATATGTCAATTTCATCATCAAGGTCTCTAATTGTTATTCGATGATTTTTAAAGACCAAATCTTTGATTAGTTGAACGTGAGCTTCGTCGGTTGAGGTTGATAGTCGCCCTGGACGCTCTTCGTCTTCGACAAGTTCACGGCCGGCTTGGAACTCACTATACACTTGTAAACATTTTTTTTTTAGACATAGCCTCATCACCAAAGGCTTTTTGCACCATCCTCAACGTATCCGCAGCAGAAAATTGATTCCGTACACAAAATTTAATGCAAATTCTTTGCTCAACAAATTTCGACATCGCAAAAAAAAAAACGAAAAACTCAATTTTAGCAGCTCACAAAACGACACGTATCTCAAACTCTAATGAATAGTTTGACAAGAAATTTGACATAAATGTGACTGACAGTACTACCACTCAAAAAAAAAAAATAATAATAATAATTCTCCAAATCCTTCGACGCGCGCAGTTTAAATTCAATAATATTTGACACAGTAGTATATATGTATATATATATTTATATATGTATTTTATGGGGTATCCGTCGTTTGCTTCTGGGTATTACAAGCTCGTTTGAAATTTAAAATTTTAATGTATTAATAAATATACATACATATATATTCCCCAAAAACCGGCCATTGCATTGCAGACATCAGTTAAAATAAGTAGCCGCATTAAAACTTTTAAATTTCTCGGAATTCTTCTCCGTAAATACTTCGCCATAAAAAGTTAGATTATTTAGCATAACTTAAATGTGGCATCTAATTGAATTTTTATAACCCTACCGACCCTTTCGCGCACACCAACCAACTCCGTTACATAAGCGGCCCTAAAGTTAGCCTCATTGCAGAAGTAGTTTATTTAAATGGCTAAATGGGCAATAAAAATCTGTGGTCAGCAACTTTTTTCCAAGTGCTATCAAATATCGATTTATCTGCGAAATTATGCACAACAACTACAAACCTATCGCATACAGAGTTGCCGAAATGGTCAGATATGCCGCGTGGGCCGCAAAGTCAACGGAACAACAATAAAAAAAATATTACCGAAATTTGATCAATTCAAAGTTTCACATACTTTTCGGTCTAAATGCCGGAAAAATGCAAACATTTAAATTACGAAATTGCGCGCATTTACCGCTAGACGACATTACATATTGTTGGTGGGTAACACACATAAATAGAGTTTGTGCGGAATGAATTTCCATAGAATTCTTTTTCCGCCACAGTCAACGGGCGGGCTCACCCAATTTACCAGCCATTAAGGAAATTTGTGAAATTTGATGAGAAAGGAAAGATTAGTGAAATCAAAGGGCGAGTTGGGGAAATATTCCTTTTTCCCGCATTTTTATTTTTTTTAGCAAAAAAGTTGCTACTGAATAATTGAGGCAGCATATTGACGACAGCAAATACATATGTACGTTTGCGGGTGTACTTGATCACCATAAATGCGATGATGAGGGGTGACCACCAGAAAAGAAAGCTGTCAATGTAAGTGAGAAAAAGTGCGGAGCGGTGCGAAATACGCGTTTTTATTGTGAACTGGGCGAATGGATGCGAAGAAAGGACATTGCTTGCAAATTTAATAAGCAAAACGGTTATGGTACATTTCCGTTATACAAACGAAGTTTGGAGAAGTATACTTTCGAAATCTTTTGTACGATAATGAAAATTTAATAACGATAATGAAAATTTAAGTAAAACAGCAAAATTAAAGAGAAAATTATTTGATGAAGAAAATATGATTATTGAGCGTTAAAGCAATTTTTGCGTTTCTCGAAGCTATGCGAAAAAGGTTGGGAAACTTGCGAAAAGGAACTTCGATTTTAGAGTAATGAGTATAAACTAAATTAATTAAGGAGGGAAAAGGTCTTATTTCGTTATTTAATAAGCTCATAAAGCTTTTTATTAGTTCCTTCTATTTTGTGATTCGTCTGACGAATGAGCGTTTCATCGTCTCAGCTCTTCATTTTTAAGATTATTCGTTCTCTTTGCTTATTGATTTTCAGATTACTCGCACTTACTTTTTTCACACGCTGATACATAGTCATTACTTTACTCTGAGGTTCACATGTTTATTTGTTATATTATGATGAGAAAAGCTGGGCCAGCTATGATTGCATAGGCAAATTGAGGTTGCTCCCTGCGCTAAATTCCTAGTTGAGCGAAAAAAGAGGACTAGGGGGTATAAAATCGCGGAAGCTGCCAGCTTCACCCTGTCAAAAGATGAAGTACTTGAGTCTCGGCCTTTACAGAATACTATCAGGGAAGTCCAACATTGAGGAAGTCTTTGGGTTGTCTTAAATTGTTGTTAAATAGTTTCTTTACAGGGAAGCGGTGTGGTTGCCACTCAATAAAAATTGTGCTTTGTTCTATGGAACCATTGTTATATATACTGTTATATGGTGAACATAGCCGATAAGTGGGTTTCTCCGAAGGTTGCAATCAGATTCTGGGAAAGCGGACACATTAAGGTTCCCAGAGAAGAACATTCCGGATTCCTCTCTCTCTTCGACTGTATCCCAGATAACTTTGGCTACTGCATCACGTTAGAGCACTACTTCTAGCTCTTTTCCGCGCACATACCTCCGAGAAATATGTGAGCGAAATAAAGCGCTGAAGAAGAGCTTTTTCGCAAATGGTAGAAATAGAAGTTAGGAAGTGGAGCCCTCTGAAGGATGCTTTCAATCAACTCTTGTTTCAGACAGCCAAATGTCTTTCATATGGAAGTGGCAGCCATCACGACTGGTACTTCTCTGAAGAGCAGCTTCTTTTAGAGAGGTAAGCATAAGCTCCGATAGCAGAGCTGATCTATGGTCAAAGAGTGCCTCACTAGCAGTAGCATACAATACTAACATACTAAATTTCCCTGGCCAAAATGAAAGTTTTGGAAACTGTAAATTCGAGGAACTTCCTAGAAAGTGTTTTCCCTGTTTTAGTACATTCGAGCATCGGATTATTGGACTTCCCGCAAACCGAGCAAGTGTTAGTCAGCAACAAGCGCTGCTGGGGTTGTAAAAATCTTCCGGCCCAGAGTGGTGCGTAGGAGAATCATTACCCTACCTAAGAGTTCTGGGCATCATAATGGTCAGGTGAATATCGGTGTCCAAGAGGGAGTACTCGTGACCAAATATCACTAATCTAAAAAGTTAACTTAAATGATGACTGGTCTCAGGTATACGAGTAGGCGTGACAAAGGACATTTCAAGATCTCATATCCTGAATTTCATTTGAGAATGAAAGGGGGTCTAAAGTACGCCCAAAATATTTTTTAACTAACTGTAAATAATATATAGAAGCCGAGAACTTTAGTAAGTCTGATTTAGAAAGGTAGCGAGCTAGAAGAAAGGATGAAAATTACGAATTAAAACAATGAAATCCACCAGAGGCCTTTCGTAAATTGAACGACTTTAAATTTTTGAGAAAAAGTACCGAGACTTCTTTCTACACTTTTCACGAACACACAATCAAAATGAAAGCAAACGAACACGCACTTGCAGCGTAAATAAGACCGTGTTGAGTGACTGCGGTTTGAGCTAAGAGCAATGAAGTGACTTCGCATTGAGCGACTGACAAGAGCACACAGAACAAGCGGCAGCGCAGGGAAGAGAGCAACCCACGGTCACCAACTTGCCGCGGAAAGTGGACAAAATCAGTAACAAACCGAAACTCAACAGAAGAATCGCAAACAAAGGCTCTCAAACAATGGCACGCGCTCGCTCTCACCCCCGCGTTTATTGCCGAAATTGACCCTAAATTGCCAATGACATTCCGCGCATCCAACGAACGATTGCAGCCAGACAAAGAGTCGGACACGCACACATGCAGACAGCGAGTCAATAGCCGTGGCTTTTCTTCAGCGATTTGAGAATTTCCCTTTTTTTCTTTTTGTGTGTTTTCTGCTTTTCACTACTCCACTTTTTAATTGGCCATTTGCACAAAGAGGACAAGAATTGTATATGAAACGCTTTGATTGTACCAATTGCATCGTCCTCATCGAGGAAACATAAGAGGCTGTTGAATAAACAAAAACACACAGTGCAAATAGATTGGGGGAGATCAAAGACTCGGCCGGATAGCGAACGTTGTGTGGGGGTGAGTGTGTGTGTGTGTGACTTACAATCGACAATATGTAAATATATCTGAGCACATCTAATATTTTCAAGTCGAATGGCGACGAAGGAAGAATGAAATGGAAAAAGCAAAAAAAAAAAACAAAATCCAAAAGCTGCTTAACATAGAAATACGGAAACGTCCACAAAGAAGAAACGTCTGTGAGTTCGACTTAGTTAGTGTTTTTTGTTAGTATTTTTCCTAAATTTTTTATATATTTTTTTTTGGGTTTTCTGTATTTGTCGCCGGTCACTCCGCCCGCCATCGTGCAAATAGCATTTGAAAGTTAAGCAAAATATGAGTCTCTGTCAGTGACCAACCTCCGCTTTATTAAATTTAAATGACTTGTAGCCATCATGAATATGTCATAGCCATTGTGTTTTCGAGCATATGCCATTGCTACGCGCCTAAAAATATGTTTTCCTATGACGCTGTGCTTATGTTTTGTAAACAATTTTTTATATTTGAATGTCAAGTGGTGGCAACCTTCATACTTAAGTGGCAATTTAATAACAGCATAACAGCGGAAGAAGCTCATAAACGGAGAAAATAGTACAAAGGTTATCAAAGGAACAGAGATATTTATAGATGTAGAAAGAAAAAATAAAAGTGAAAGCTTCGTTTCCGCATGGCAGCTTTTGAGGAGATGCAATCAATTTGTTTTTGTGGCATTAATTTGTTTTTGTCTTGTGATTACCGCGAACAAATATTAATGTGAATACACAAATATGAAACATAAGTGTGAATCATACATTTTAATGCTCAAAGTAGGCGTGACAAACAGTGATTACGGAACAGAGTTTATGTAGTCGTAGGGAGTAGTAGTAGTAAATCAACATTTCGACAGAAGATTGAAGAAGGCATAATAATCAAAAGTCAGGTTTCACAACACTCTAGAAATTTCCCAACAGTTTTATCTCAAGCTAGAAAAAATAAATATATACGATTCTAATAGATTTTGCACTTCCGCTTTGGGACTCTTCGATTGAAAATTTTTGGTGAAATTATTGATAAGAGGTTACCATGCATATACTCAAGAAATCTTACCTTGAAGCAAAATCTATCAAGATTGCTATTAAATAACAAAATATCCTGAAACGTATAATAAATTCAAACAATATTAGCAACCAAAAAAGAAAAAACATTTCATTCAACGAATGAAGTTAAAAATTACGAGCCAGAACACTCTCTTAAAACAACACAACACAGCTGTTACTATTTTTATGAATTCGTCTTGTCATGAAACTATGCTTATGAGAATACTATATTATCTTCCTTTACATATAATCTCATCCCTTTCAAAATACAACTCTGCCACGGTTTTTGGGTGTCGTTAAAGCTTTTTGAGAGTTGTTGAGCTTTTTGTGAGCTTATGAGCTTTTTAAGAACTAAGCGAAAGGAATATTCGTGTTGAAACTTGCGAGGGTGTTTGATTAGATCAAGATAAAATCTGAAATATCTATGTTTTCATAAAGAAAGAAATTATTATTTTTGTTTTTAAAGTGCGCTAAGGTCCAACTGTCAACTACCTTAAGTTGAAATTTTTATTGGCAGAACTTCGAAGATTCTGAAATTATAGATATAAATGATGATTGGGTATAGCAAGTCAGTTCACATATACGCCAACTAGTCCCTCCAGTTTTGAATTATTCATCCGAAATTTTTCGAATGTCCTGTACTCCATAAGAAATTTTTCGGAACCGTCGATATCGGACCACTGTAACTTATAGCTCTATGCACAACCTGAGCCAACTACCACGAGATCAGCTTTCTGAATAATAAGTCTTATTGAGCCTACTACTCGGTGAAGTTTTTTATCAGCAAACGGATCGGAACTTATATGTATAGCCAACCTAGGAAATCAACTATCGACTAGATAAGTACGAAACGCCAACTTCTGGAGCAGATTGAAGAAAAACGGATCGACACACACTATTTTCTTGTCTATTTCAAGGTTGCCCTTGGTGGCGCAAAAAAGACAGACTTTGCGGTATGGAAAGTCTGTCTTTGCCATCACTAAAACACTTTTACGGCTTGATAAAATGACATTGAGCGCTGCAATCATTTGACACCAAATGAGGGTTTTTTTTTAAGAGTCATCAGTTATTGATTTACGCCGACGATATCGGTACAGGATTTTGTTTGCAACTTTCTCAAGTTGAGAAATAAAAGCGAAGCAGATGTGTCTGACGGAGAACGAAGCAAGACAAAGTCTTACTGTCATCCAACAAAGTTGTAACAAGGAGGGAGGGAAAGTATTACTGTATCTTGGATCCAGTATGAATACCAACAGCGACGTCAGCAACGAAATCAATCGCAGAACAGAAGCTTTTATGAACTCAACAGGAAACTGAAAAATAGAGTTCACTCTGGCATAACGAACAGCGATGAGCACTCGAGTAAAAATTTCTTTGAAGAATAAGCTGTTTGAACTCTTCCGTTATTAGAATGTAAGCAAAATAAACGATTGGGGCCCCCCAGTGGACGACGAAGTGAAGGACGACATTCGGTAACAGCAATAATCTAAAAGATAATGATAGCATATAGCTGCCATACTAACTTAACGATTAAAATTATTGGATGGAAACCATTTTATTTGTCAAGGTATCTTCACGAACTCGATTACAATTAATTGTCATCCAATCTGATTACTTTAGTAAGACTTTAACTAAGTTTGCTGCCTATATTATTATGTTATACTGAAAAAGCCTCGCCATAACAAAATGTCATAGTATTAAGATGACCGAGAGATTTATCCTACTATATTACTTTTACTTTTGCTTCCATATTGTCTACAGGTTGTTCTATAAAAAGTTCTTGACTTTCTCAATTTTTTCTCAATGCTTTGCTGTATTTAATGAATGGAAAATATATGGTAATATTTAACCGCATAACCTTTTATGCATAAAAAACTCATAGCTTACATTTTAATTTGCCTTATTATTCCAAATAGAGATGACCAACGCGGTCTGGCCATGGCTTTGTTGTTTGACTAATTGACCAAATTAGTGCGACTTTCGGTGGCAGCTTTTGCGAATTCTCGTCATAAAGCGAGCAATATCAGCAAAAAACACGCATATATTTTTATCTGTTTGTGTGTTGTTGCCGGCAGCTGTTTTGCTAAAATGACCACAGCGAAATAGTGATAAAAATATAACTGCTGATGGCTGACTGTTGAGGGAGTTTATGATATTCCCCGAAAGTCCACGCGCATTTAATTATTTATTGCAGAAAAAATAAATGAATGAAATTTATACACATGAAAAGTTTCGTAGCCACATGTTTTTATTGCGCATAAATTTCAAATTAAATAGCCGTTTCAGTTTCGATGGAGAATATTATTATTTATATTTATGGCTTTAATGCAAGTTTTACGGGGAAAATTCATGAAACCCTCTAGAAAGTCGTATTTTGTAAAGAAATATGTGGGAAAAGAAAGACTTGATCTAACAGGTGGACAAATGCGAAATGGCACTCTATTTTTCCGAGATTCGGAGAAATATGTGTCCCTAAAACTTTATATTTTTCAACTTTTTATTATTATTTTATGAGATTGGAAAAGAGATACGTTCAGTAAACTAGAGTCCAGCGAAGCTCTTTGCTGTTACCTCTCAGTGATTTGCTGAAACTTGGAGAGTAGCGATCTGAACAGCAACTGGTATAAATCACATAAAATGGCATAATCTAAGAGGGAATAAATGGCAAGTTTTTATACCATTTCAATGCGGTGTCTACATGCTCTCCTGTTTTGAATGCTGATGTATAATTTATTGTTGAGCATAGCTCAAAAATAGAGAACAGAAAAGTGGCAAATCGTACAAAGATTATACCAGCAAAAAAGGAAATTTGATGTCGAATTTGGAAAGAGTAGAGTGCGCAGGATATTGAATTTGGATAGATCATTTCATTGCATTTTCATCATCCGTACATCGGATTCCCACTTAGACTGTTTTATTAGCGCCTTTTAACACCGGAAAGTTTTTTGATCACAGAAAGACGGTTTTTATTTGAAATGTGGAGAAAATACCAATTGCAAAGGTCGGATCAGGTTTCTTAACTGATAGCATGCCAAAACTCCTAAAATTTATGTCAAGCAATTGCTTTTGTCCAAACTTAAACTCATTAGGAAACCTTATTTTCCAAAACCAGAATAATTTTTAATTTTCATTATAATTTAACTTCTAAACTTACACTTTGATAGATTCAGGTGCTGAAGTGTAACTGTTTGTCTAAATAGGTCCATATTTAAGAAGATAATAGATGATAAATTATAGAGGTAATATTTTAATAGGCAGCCGGAAAGCATTCTAAGTGCTGAATGGTCTTGAGAAAGGTTCAAAGTTGGAGTCTCTCTACATATTAGTTCAAGTAAAGAACAATCCATTGATTTTGCATTGCATTGAGAGTTTTGCTCAACACAGTTGGAACTAACCGAGGTTAAATATGTACCGTTTTGTTCGATAACTTGTCGATATTGAAGGTATGACAAAAATCTTTTACAGTTAATTTACGAAAGCTTCTCCTGAGGCGAACTTGTCAAAAATAAAATTATTCATCATGGAAAGAAACTGGTTGAAATTACTTGATGCCTATTCCAAACTATAAAATATAGGGAAAAATTATCTCATCATAGTGCAAGAAACTTTTGGCGAGTTCCTATCGATGTGTGTAGCCTACCGTTGTCCTGATGGAACACAATTCCTTTCCTATTGGTCAAAGCTGGCTTCTCTGTGAATACTTATTACCAACACTGGCAGTTCAAGTTCGCAACTAAGAATTCGGCGACAGAAAGACAGCTCATAGTAGCTGTCAATTCCACCGAACACATGGAAAAACTTTCCTGACTCTTAATTATAATTCGTGGTTAGTTTGCACCGTCTCACCGTGATTCGACAACAATCTTTTTCGTTAAAAATAACCAGCCGCTGCAGAAATGGGTCAATTTTGTTACGATTGAACAACGATTTGCACAAAAAATTCGTTCCTTAGGAAAATTTTGTATTCATAAAATAATGGAAATTCAACGCAGCATCACTCCTTCAAATAATTGCTACTTTGGACTGAGAAGGCAATTGAAAAGTAAAGTAAAAGTCCTCTCTCGAAGAACAAAGACCAAACTCTTCAAATTCCTGATTATTCCCGTCCTCCAGTATAGTGCAAAGGCATGGAAAATGGCATCATTTAATGAATCGGCCTTTAAAAGATCAAGAGAAAGGTTTGCGGAAGATGCATGGTCCTTTGCGCATTGGAATGAGCGAATATCGGATTCGTTGGAACGATGAGCTGTACGAGATATACGACGACATTGAAATAGTACAGCGAACCTAGAGACAGCGGCTGCGCTAGCTAAGTCATATTGTCCGGATGGAAGAGGAAACTCCACTTGAAGGTTTTCGCTAATAAAAATTTCCCTCATTTTATAAAAAACTTGCAAACTCAAAATAATCTTAATTTTAGGTTTAGGGCTAGTTTCGAAGAAATTTTCGACATATGTTCTGCTTTGAATACTTATTCATGCTAAATTTCATGAACATACATATGTATCTCTAACCGATATCTAAAAAACTAATCGGCTAAATCGACTTATCACATCATCATATTCATTTACATATATTATATCTTAAGAGTTTTCAATGCTTCCTTCTAAGTGTTACAAACTTCGTGGCATAGTTCATGGTATAATTATAGTTTACAATGAGCGAAGTTTTTCTTAATAACCTAAAATTAATAATAACTAATCACAAAGCTTATAAAATGTGGCGAATACCAAAAAATAATGGTTATTTCAAAGTAAGTACTCACCTTTCTTCAACAAAAATCAAAGTAAACAATCTTAAGTGATTAAAAGAGCTGCTAAAGTAGAACAATTTTATAATTTTTAGGAAAAATAAGTACCTCTTATGATTATGTTTTTAAAAACATTGCCAGAAAGCAAAGAATGCTTACTCCACCTGCTTAGTTGCAGCCAAATTCACCAACTCAATTAACAAACCAGCCTGACTCCCACTGCAATCCGGCTTAAACGAAAACATTAATAACTGAAAATTCTCTTAACTCTGCCCTAGCTCTGCTACATATATAATCACTAGTTAGTGCCATATTAAAACGGAAAGTGCAGGCAAGCGTGTGCATGTGTGAGTGCGCGTTTGAGTTTGCAACTTGAAACCATGCATGCCACCCTACAGCACATACACACACCCACAGACCCACACGTGTACAGTTTGCTAGCTGTTGATTGAAACTCGAAACAGCAGCGTTTACCTCAACTCCATCAGAAAGTTCCAGCCGCAGCAATTTCAGCAGCAAAGCTCAAGTCTCTGCGCACTGCGGCGGCCGTAGAAGGGAACGACTCCGAAAAGAGCGCTCACCCTTTGGTCTCTGTTTAAGTTGCGTACGCATTTAATGAGCGCATTCAGTTGCAAATTTTCTGCAAATTACACGCACGAGAGGGCCCCTCGCCCATCGCCAGCTGGTGCGCCATGCAAAATGCACACATAGACACCCACACACACCCGAGCGAGACTAGCTTGTGAGTTTGTGTGCGCGTTGTGCCTAATGTTGCCAAATGCAGGTGACGCGTATAAAGATTTTCTTGATTGCTTTCACCCAAGAAAGCTTTCCGAGGAAACTTTCGCAGGGGCTGCACGAAGGCGTGCTGGCGCAGGTTGTGTGGGGGCATACAATTTAATCATAGGAATTACATGCGTACACGTTGAATGCAACGCTGACATAAGCAACTTTTCGCTTTTGTTGTTATTGCTGCAATACTGCTCGCCGTCGTTGTCGTCGAGGTGCTGGAAATTGCGTATTTTTCTTCAAATTACAGCTGACAGCAGCCGCCATTCGCATTTGTTTAACCTGTGCCTTTTGTACCCAGGCAAGTAGGAGAGTTCCTTTGCGAGATAACTGAATGTGCGTATCTGCTAGTTGTTGTTGTGTACATATGCGTGCGTGTGTAGTACATTAAGGAGGTTTGACTTGTACTTATGGGGTGTGAATCGTCAATATAATCTGTCTCGGCAGACGCAGGGATTGGGATAGTTTAATATAAATATGAGACCAGCAGAGAATACTCAAATAAATGGCAAGTTTCAAAAAAATATCGGCGTAAAAAATTGCATACCCTGCGCTTAGCTCCATAATAAATATTCTCAACCTGGAACTTTTCAGCAATTTAACGCAAATTTCCATAAACCTTTGCATGTGTTCTTAACTGGTTGCCAACTAACTACAACTACCTAGAATATGAGTAAGCTAATTAAACAACAAAAAATTAAAAATATTTATTTTCGAAAATTTTGCATAAAATGGTTAAAACTACATACAAAAGGTACCATAAATAGTTTTTACGCAAATCTATAATTTGTCAGAAAAATACCCCTAAACAAAGTATAATACTTTTTTTTCTAAATTATTATAACTCCTTTTGTCCAAGGTCAACACGAATCTTTCATTAGATTATTCTGTTTTGATAAGAAGAAAGTACCAACCATTACGTTTACTAAAACTAATTTGTAAAATCGAATTATATATTACTAAGAGGGCTTTAAAAGTATTTTAGACTCATAATGGCAAATTATTTTTGAGACAATAGCCTTAAAGAGTTATGTGTATATAGTATTCAAAATCGATTTTTTTAAATTTATTTTCTTAACATGCTGTGCCCAAAAAATAAGGTGACATTGTATTTATTTTGAAAATTCTTTATTTATTCTTCCAAATCAATTTCATCCCCTTCAAAGTAATCCCCTCCCGATGCAATGCACTTATGCCAATGGATTTTCCAATCTTCGAAACACTGGTTGTAGTCACTTTCTGGGTTGGCCTTCAGTTCCGTCTTCGCTGCGGCTTGAATCTCCTCTATCGTATAAAAACGGTGTCCCCGGAGCGGTCTTTTGAGCTTGGTGAACAGCCAGAAGTCGAACGACGCTAGATCATGTGAATACGGTGGTTGCGGAACGATATGTGTTGAGATTTTGACGAAATGATTACGAATTACGAGGGCAGTATGGGATGGTGCATTATCGTGGTGTGAAAACCAATAAATGTCTTTCCACAATTCCGGCTTTTTTAGGCGGATAGCGTTATGGAAACGACGCATAATGTTCAAATAATATTCCTTGTTGACTGTTTGATGGGTCGGAAGGAATTCATAATGCACAACACCACGATAATCGAAGAAAACAGTCAACATGACCTTGATATTTGAGCGACTTTGGCGCGATTTTTTTGGTCTCGGCTCGCTTTTGGTACGATATTCGCTCGATTGATCGGTTGTTTCGGGGTCCTAAGCATAGATCCAAATCTTATCGCCAGTTATAATGCATTTCATGACACCCTGGTAGTCGGAAAGCACCGTGTCACACACTTCAACGCGACGCCTTTTTTCCAAAAAATTCAATGTTTTCGCTACCAGTCGAGATTTGACGCGCTTGAGGCCCAAAACATCCTTCAAAATGGTATTGTCTGAGCCTTTCGATATGGAAACTTCATCAGCAAGGTCTCTAATTGTTAATCGACGGTTTTTCAACACCAAATCTTTGGTTTGTTGAACGTGAGCTTCGTCGGTTGAGGTTGATGGTCGCTCTGGGCGCTCTTCGCCTTCAACACGTTCACAGCCGGATTGAAACTCACTATACAACTTGTAAACATTTTTTTAGAAATAGCCTCATCACCAAAAGTTTTCTGCACCATCCTCAACGTATCCGCAGCAGAAAATTGGTTCCGTAAACAAAATTTAATGCAAATTATTTGCTCAACAAATTTCGACATCGCAAAAAACGAAAAACTCACTTTTAGCAGCTCACAAAACGACACGTATCTCAAACACTAATGAATATTTTGACATGAAATTTGACATAAATGTGACTGACGGTACTACCAACCTAAAAAAAAAATAATAATTCTCCAAATCCTTCGACGCGCGCAGTTTAAATTCAAATGTCACCTTATTTCTTGGGCACCGTAGTATATCCCAACCAACAGTAGAACCTTCTAACAAATTGTTCAGTTCGGATCGCTATAGCATATGGCTGCTACTTAAGTGGATACATCAAAATCAAGATGGAGATTTCTTTACTTTTTTATTCTATAAAAAGTCAAGTGTATTTCATCCTCGGTGCACCAAAGTCAAAGTATTTTCTTCTTATATGAAGTGGTTTGATGCAATAAAAGAGTGAACAAAAAATTTCATTGCGATTGTTAATACCGAAACCAAAGCAAGCCAAATAAATTTAGCGAAAATGAAATGTTCAAAATGACTTCGCCAAAAAATATGCTGGAAGCTGACTCAGTTTACTGCACATCTTAGTGTATATCTATACTTATAAAATTATTTTGAACAACAAAGTTTGTTAATATTGTATGTATAAAATTTTCATACTCTGAAAGTTGCTCTTCGATAGTAGAAGAAACATATATATTTTTCTTTATATAATATTTTTTATAATATATTTTGTGTACGAAATATTTAAAATACAACCACCAACATATGGATATCTATGCTGTGAAGTTTTGTATTGTCTGCTGAGAGGATTATTGCTGTGCCTGCTTTGTAACTCAGAAGCAAAACAAACAGGCTTAGAGTGCATTAAGATGTACAATATTATGGTAGTTGCAATAACAGCTCAATTGTCCCAAGTCCCCGACCTGCCACATAGATGGTGTTGCTGGAATTATATCCATATGATTACAGCCCTTACTTTCAAAAGGCGCGTGCATAAATCTGACAGCTGTCGGGTTATTAATTTGTAAATTATATAGTTTTGCGTGAGCTTTAGCAACATTTATTATTGGGAAAAATGAATAAAAGAGAATTTCGCGTGTTGTTGAAATATTGCTTTTTTAAAGGAAAAAATTATAGTTGAAAAAAAGATATCTTTATAATGAGTTGCCGGACACTGCAGCAAGAAAATCAAGCATCAAAAATTGGTAAGTTAAGACGTTGAAAGATCTGGTCACCCAAAAGAGGTTGTTACCGACAAAAACATAAAAAATCATTGGATGACAGTAACGTGAAGTTATTTGGAATAGCAGGAGCTCTAAATGTATCAACTGCACGTGTACATCACATCATTCACGAATATTTGGGTATGAGAAAGCATCTGTGTAAAAAAAAGAAAGTGTTGTTTCACCAAGGCAATGAACCGTGTCACACAAGTCATTGCCTCTGCATCCACCATATTCTCCAGATCGACCCCATCGACTTTTTTCAATTTTCAGACCTCAAAGGAATGCTCGTGGGTAAGAAATTTTCGTCAAATGAATGATTTGATCGAAGAAACTGAGACATATTTTAAAGCGAAGAACATATCGTAATACAAAAATGGTATCGAACCTTACAAAACTATGTTGAATGTAACTTATCACGTTAAGGACTGTCATCACCATAAACTGAAGATCACAATAAAATAAAGAAATTGAGACTCGACAGTCAAGAGCCAGAAATCTTACTGGCATTATTGGAATATCGGAAGGATCAGTCCAAATTATTTTGAGTGCCGAAGAAAAGTGAAAACCCGATTGGTTCCAAAATCATTCAATTTTTCGAAATCAGCGTCGCATTAACGTCAGAAAGACAATGCTTTTCGACTACCAGGATGTCATGAAACTGGCGATTCGGATCTACGCCTACAACCCGAAACAGACGATCGATCAACTGAACATAGTGGCCAAGGTGAGTTGAAGGAGAAAAAACCACGTCAAAGCAAGTCAAAAATCGAGGATAAGTTGACAGCTTTATTCGATTATCGAGATGTGGTGGTCTCCTAATTTTTGAACTCCCAAATTATCAAGAAGAAGTACTATTTGCGTGTTACGTTTCGTTTACGGAGGCCCTATACTTTATGGGAGTGGATTTATGGTAATATTTGAGTTCAGATTCGTAGAGTCTGTTAAACAAAATCAACATCGAATATAAAGCTACACATTTCACGCTCACTATATACTTGGTATTAGGTCTTGCTAAGGCTTTTCGATTCACTTAATGAGTGAAAGGTAGATTTTCAAATCTTCGACTTTAGAACGCTGCACACTTTTCCCTCATCGGTAATGAAAAAAAAGAAAAAAAAAAATTTGTTTAGAGCTAAGTAGCCATCTCGATCTCTCTATCTCTAAAACAATTTGAAAGTGTGAAATGCCGTGAAAATACAACAACACTAGACAGGTACTCGTTGTCACATTTTGTTGCACTAATAATCGGCTGCGCTCGTTTATACCAAATACTCGGTGACTAATAGACCGTTACATTAGTGCTGCTATTATGTTGTGGTAAGGGTAAAACGGTACTTTACTTCGCTTCCACGGTCAATAAAAATCTGGTTAAATTTGCATAAAATGCACTGGTTGTTGTTGTTGCAGTGGCTTTACCTTCTCTGCACCTCTGACGGTCTATATGCGATGCGCCACAATTATTAGCTGCAGCTGCACAGTCACACACACCTACAAGGGAAGATATAGGGCGGTGGATATGCAAAAATCAGTGCATCACGGCGGAAATTTCCCCGTTACTTTTGGTACTTTCGCGTTTCTTTGCTTTTGTTCATACCTCAGTCGCCGTGTTTTGTTTTGGCAATTTTAAGAAACAAAGTGGAACGAATGGCGAAACAAAACTGTAAATGGCCAAAACATAATCGGAGGCACTGCCACTGCCATCTGCTGTTGCTTCTGTTGCAATCTTCTGAGCTGTTAAATAACGCATACACACACATAATGGCTAATAGCGCCTGCGGCTACAACTGTAAGCAACGAAACGGTAGCCACGAAGCGCTAACCGAAAGTCTGCCATGGAGCCATCCAGCCGGCGTTGTGACTAACCGCCAGCCGCCAGATTAACCAAACAACAACACATGTTTGCGCAAACTTTCAAAACTTTTTCGTTTTCAGTCAACTATCTATATTTACGTCTGCTTTGTTTTTAAGTTTTGCGGTATTTTTTACAAGTTTATTTTTGTCGTGTTACGGAATTTTATTTTTAGTTTATTCTCGCAGTCGACGTTTTTTTGTTTTTTTTTGTTGCTTTTTGCTGACCACTTACAGCTTGTTCAGTTAGCTGTTGATATTTTTGAATGTTGTCGTTAAATGCTTCGCCTATGATGTCTAATGCGCTACTTAACATGCGATTACAATCGCCAAGAAAAGTTTCGAAGAAAACCGCATATTGCGCCGTTAATGAGCAGGTGAAGGAAGTGGCTAAGGAGCGCTGGTTAACGGTAGTACATGAATAGCTTTTTGTAGCGGAACTGTTTAGATCATAATGTTCTTTTTTTCATAAATTGTGTATGGAGGCAAAAAGACAAATCTGAAAAGGTTGAGTTTGGATTATCATCCCGGAAATCACACACTTGGTCAAGGAAAATTATAGAAACTTTGAGAATGTATTTTCTAATGATGATCGTTTTTCTACAGAAGATGTTACGCTTCCGATTGTATAATAACTGCTTTCAATTTTAATATTCAATCACGAAGCTTCGAACCAATTAGCATTGTTGATACGAGTATAAAAGAAGTTCTCAAAAAAGATCACTCAGTGCCTCATACTCGGTAGATTACTTTCTACTACTTTTCATTTTGGTTTATCCTATTGGTTTATTCCAAAAAATGTTCATTTAATTCTTAGAAGTGGTATTTTTATGTATCGAACTATCATCTACTAAAACACTAATTTTTCCAAAGTATTTTGTTTTACTTTTCCCCAGAATAGTGAGTCTATTTTTATATGTTTTGGAGGGTGTTTTCAAAATTAAGTTAGGTTAGATTGCTGATCAAAGATCGCACGTGGACTGCTATATGTAGTTCTTTGTGAAGCCATAGAAAAGAAAAACTGCTGTTTTTGAATTTATAATTTAGCAAAACGTTTAGTAGCCAAAACAAATTTGCACAGACGTTTAATTTCTGCTTCTGTCGGTTCGGTGAGATGTTTGCAGGTATGCGCTCCCAAGTGCATAAGTCTTGACCTCCCATGCACGGGAACGTCAAGAAGCAAATGTTGAGTTGTTTTCCCGTCATCTTCTTTCGTTCAGCTTCTGCAACTGGCATCAGGTAAGATTCCAAAACTTACTGAATGTTAAAAGTCCCACGTCTAGGTAAAGGCTCGCCCTTGAGGGCTAAGAGATCCCTAGATCACTTTCTATAGATCTTGGGACAAAAAAATTTTGCGATTAGATGAGATTATATCAGTTTTTAATCAAAACACGATTGACTGATAAACTTTCTTGAAAGTTTTTTGTAAAATAATTACTTTGTTTCATAAAATGTTCTATAAGGATTTTTGCTATGGTGGTGAATTGTGTGAGCTTCAAGGCAAGGCTTAATATAATATACAAATCACTTTTAACCATTTCTGAAAATTGAAAATTTTCATTTAGCTAAGCATAATTTCGATGTTTGACTTTGAGATGGTAAGATAGTATTAGTTTTCGAGAAAGCTTTTTTTAATTACAACGGACTTATTTTCATAAGGGAATGTTGATTTTGAAGCGTTCGGTGAAACAGCGGACCGTGATTGTCAACCAGACAAAATTCTACACAAATAATGTATTAGTATTGGTATTGAGCTTTGGAGCGTTAAAGTGGTATAGACTTAATTCATAATTCTATCGTATCCATAATGATAAATATCGATTTTCACAGAGTCAATACTCAAAATCGTCAAATACACGTTAACTTAGAGTTTTATTAGATGCCCAAATGAGCGGAAGATACTTTTAGCTTGGCATATGCCTCGAACTTTTGCACTTTGACGTAATTTTTTTTTTAATTTTAACTTAATATTTGAAGGAATAAAACATCCAAGTAAAGGTATTTCTTTCAATAGCCAATTTTGACAAATCCTGCGTGAGTCGTGTCAAGCTGTTATGTAATTTTTGTTCAATATTGTTTGACATTTTATGGTGGAAATATTTGCGCTTGAACCCCGTTAACAAATCAATCAATTTTATTACGAAAATTCACGTTCTTTAAATAATGTGCTTCGCTCAACTTATGGTCAATATATTTGGCCATATCCATACCCCATCTGGAGACCCAGTATTCATTATTGGAAAATATTAGATGAATAGACCACGTTCAGTGCGCTATAAAGAAAATATAGCAGCCGCTTCGCTCTATGGGCTCTTATAAAGATCCAAGAAGATTCGACGTTTTCGATCCAAAATTTGTTCAGCGATGAACGCTCCCATTTCATTGAGAAAAAACAACAGTTTGGTGTGGTTTGTACGCCGATGAAATAAAGGGTCCATATTTCTTCAGAAATGATGCCGAGGAGAAGGTAACCGTCAATATATTCTTAAAAATTTTATGAGCACACAACTCAGGACCATAAAGTATTCAACTAATATTTTTAGTCCGAGTAATGTGAAGTGAAAAACTACGGATCTATTCACCTGCCCGCTTGTTTTCCTAAATTAGGGTCTAAAGGAGTTAAACTATCAGATATTAAACTGAAATTTCAGTTCAGGGTATGTACCCTTGGGCTTCAATACGAAATTTAATAGTTATGTTAACTTCATATCACTGAACTTTCACTAGAAACACTTTTTACACATATAATAATAATTCACATTATGATTTTTTGCACTTATTTTGATCATGTCTACTAAATTGCAGAATTAGGGCTTCAATTTTGAACTTATTTTCGAGTGAGGTTTAGATTTAGATTTGCATGTCAAGTATAGCTTACTATAAACATTGCTAAAATGTGATAAACACGGATTGAGAATCTGTAGCACAAATTAATAGCTATTGGAACGGTTTAATACGTGATTAAAAATAATATTACTATTTTCACAAAATTACCTTCAGAGTTTTTTGTAAAATACTTCAATATTCAAGCATCATGCAGAGATCTTGACTTACCTGCAAGGAGAAAGATTATTATTAGAAATGTGAACATTAAATTTACTTCGAAAAAGAGTCATAATATCCAAAATTGTTATAAAAAAAAAAAACATTACAAATATAATACAAATACTTGAACTGTCAAAAGTAATTATAAAGCAATATAATAGCAATTTTGTGGAATAAATATTAAGCGATCAAAGCGGATAAAGTAAATAGGCTTCACTGAACATATAACACGTTCACATACATATTAGCCACATGTGTACAAACAAAATAAAGAACGAGAATAACGCAATAGAAAAAGAAGCCAACAATAAGAATACAAATTACACGAAATCAAGAAGCATTAAAGACTGCGACTTTCAAAATAAAATAAAGCCATAAAACCGAACTGGCCGGTAGCTGGACCGAAAAGCAGTTAAGACAACAAAAAGCCAAAATCAAAGAAAACGAAAAACGCGAAAAAAAATCGCGCAAATGAGCCAACAGGTAGAGCAACCAGCCGAGCCATAGAGTTGACCCACATTTTTTTAGCGTCTGCAAATGTGTGGCAACCAGTAACAGCTGTAACGGTTGACCATAAGTTGCCAAAAATGAAAGGAAGTGACGGGATGACTAAAAGATGTACGAGAGATTGGCACTTAAGTGCCGGGACATATACACAAACAAACATTCACATGTAAACAAGTATATATATGTGAGTATATACATATGTATGAGTATGTATAATTCTAAAAGCGGCTGAGAATTTCCAAATGTAATGAAATAATTACTGCTAAAAAGCAAAAAAGATCGTTTATTCATCTTCACTTTGATTGGGTTTGTGTCATCATGACACTTGGAAATCAGCTTAAGCTTGTTGTTGTGGGCGCAGGTGCGCAAGAATGGAATATTTTTGAGTCTCTTGTGTAGATAAGCGCGTGTTTTTTTGCTTATTGTGTTAATTGTAGACTTTTATCTCGCCATTTATTAATTCACATGCACACACTCACACATCACCGTTTCAAAGAAATTCAAATTCTTTGCGCTTTTATGCTTTTACGACTATTTTTATGGCGTTTTAAATGCCATTCATATAAGAAGCTTTTGAATTTTACTTTTGTTTGAGATGAATTTCATTTTTATTGAAATGCTTGCGACTTGTGAGTCGTCCACAACAGCAACAACATTATAAATATGCTCTAAAGAATAAAAGAGAAAACCATAATTAATAAACCGTGTTATAATGCTAATCTTAGATTTATAAATGACAAAAGAAGAAAGTTGTTTATTATGCAAATTAATCGAGTCGCTTTGTGTGAATTTCGAAATATTTGTGTCATCCATTTGTGTCATTATTTTTTACGGTTATTATCATATTTAAGCTAATAAATTCAATTTTGCAGTTTTCTTGGAATAAGAGAGAGATAAATTGCACTATTCTATTCAAAATTCGAATATGGTCTTGAATAGTTAGGTCATCAATTGGGAGCTTATGCTCGTATTGATTAAAGGAAGCTCGTTTTTTTACTAGTTTTAAAATATTGTAATATGCCAAGTGTTTGCAGAATTTTTCAACTCTGCAAAAAATAGCCTAGAGTATAACTAAACTATTAGGGTTAGAGAGAGAATTAACAAGTAGAAGATGCTTCAGTATGTATAGAATTTCAGCTGTCGAAATCAGTATTTGCTAATCGTCAGAGTCTCATTTTTGATATATTCACTCAACTGCTTGGAAAAATCTTCAAAGTTTTTGTACGAAAATGTTATACTTTTTTTGAGTACAGAAGTTACAGGCGCTATTAGAAATTCTCTGAATTTCATGATAAATTGCAATTGTTTCTTATAAATAAAGGAATATAATCCAACCATTTACATTTGGATTTACCCAATTCTGGCTCTATATAGTTAGTTCTATTATCCCAAGAAATGATATGGCTGCTATAACCTGCACTAAAAAAATATGTATGACGTTGAAAATTGTATAAAATTATGGAGAAAAAAAATTGTTCTGTGAATAGATAAAATGCGTAAATTTTCGGCTTCAAAATTTCCAAAATGAACCAACCATACCATTTTATTAGAATTATGCCCGACTACTTTACAACGTCTTCTAAAACATCCAAAGCAATAGAGCCGCTGGATGGCGACCGTTGAACCAGGACTAAAATTTTTACAGCTTACCTTTTTTCTGAAACACATACCTAATTTTAACAAACCATTTTAACCTTGGCTCCGAAATATATTTCGAAAATAATCAACGTCAAATCGAAAATAAGTGAAAATATCTAGAATTCATTGGATATTTGACGCGGTAATAATTTCAAAAAAGGTTCCAATGCAAATGGACTACGCTGAGTTTACAACAGCGCTACAGTCGTAAGTCCTTTTTATTGTTGTCCATCTGATTTTCCAACGGTGAGGAGGTCTCCCTCTTCCTCTGGCGTGTATTCCGTCGAATACTTTCAGAGCCGGATTATTGCGTCCATTCGGAGGACTTGAACTTGCAAATGTAGCCGCTGTCACTTAGTTCGCGGAACTACTTATGTCAATGTCACCGCATATATAATATCATACAGCTCAACGTTCCGTCGAATGCGATAATCTTCTGCAGAACCTTTCTCTCGAAATATCGTAACGCCGACTCATCAGATGTCGACATCGTCTATGTCTCTATATCATATGTGAGTGGATGATGACTGACTTGTAGAGTTTGGTCTTTGTTCATCGAGAGAGAGCTTTACGTCTCAATTGCCTACTCAGTCCGAAGTAGTATCTGTTGGCCAGAGTAATTCTGCGTTGGTTTTAGAGGCTGAAATAGTTGTTGCTGTTAGTGCTGTTTCCAAGATAGGCGAAATTATCCCCGACTTCAAAGTTATAACTTCAAACAGTGGCGTGGGAGTCACGTCGCAAATGCGATGTCTTTATGACTGGTGACAGGAGATATTTCTTCTTACCGTCGTTCAATAACAAGCACATTTACTTCACTTCTTCGTACAAACTGCAGAAGGCAAAATTAACGGCGTGGTTATCAATGATGTCGATGTTATCGCCATACGCCAAGAATTGAAGACTCTAGCAGAAGATTGCACTTTCTCGATTAAGCTCTGCGGCTTGAATTACTTTCTCCAGGAATAGATTTGGTGCATGGTGATTATCTGACCAGTTGGTATTTTTTCCGGCCTGAAGTCACAGTGATAAGTACCCCTTTGTTTGTTTACGGTGGGCCTTAATCTTTCGCAAACGCTCGATAGAACCTTATATGAGATATTGAGAAGGCATATCCCACTGTAGTTGGCGCAGATTGTAGGGTCTCCATTTTTGTGGATTGTGCAGAGCACACTTAAATTCCAAGAATCGGGCATGCTTTCGTCCGACCATATTCTACAAAGAAGCTGATGCATGCTCCTTATCTGTTCTTCGCCGCCGTGTTTGAATAGCTCGGCCGGCAATCCATCGGCCCCCGCCGCTTTGTTGTTCTTCAGGCGGGTAATTGCTATTCGAACTTCTTCATAGTCGAGCAATGGAACGTCTGATTAATCGTCCTCGATTGGGGAATCGGGTTCACCATCTTCAGATGCTATTTTTTCACTGCTGTTCAGCAGGCTGAAGAAGTATTCCCTCCATAATTTCAGTATACTCCATCCAATTAGGTTTATTAAGTAAAATTTTGAAAACATGCAATTTTGAGCTTATTGAACTGATATGAATTCGATTTATAAGTTTTCCCAAATACCACTAAGCGTTTTGTGGACAGCCATTCAAGGTTTGGTGCCTGATGTGTTCCAAATATCCTGTGTTTAGTTTGTGTTACAGATGAGCATTCTCAGTGAAATTAAAAAAAAAAAAAAATGCCCCGTTATAATAACTCTGAAAACTCTATTCCGGAACCTTTTTAACAAGTCCTTGGTTATCTTGCAGTTGGTTATTGATTTCTATCTGTTTGTTCCAGCTATTTGTTCAAAGTAAGTACATAGAAAATTTTCTTTTGATTGTTCTCAGCAAATGATCTCAACGGACATGATAGCTTTTTCGTTAACGAAAGGCCTCCTTTCGCAGGAACCCAAACTAAGCATAATTGGAATTGATTTGGCAGTGTGCTTAAAGTCTTTGGGCAATTGTAAGCTGGAATTGATAAGTGGCAAGGCCAGCAATGTTGCTCGGCTATCAATGCATATGGTTCTTTAGTATAGGCGCTCTCTATACCCTATACTACCGCGTGAAAGTTGCTGGCTAAGATTAGATTATAGAGTGATTTCAAGATCATCAGAGTGTACTATATACCCGTCGCTACTCCAGAGTACATTTTTGTCGCGATATTAAATTATAACAATTTTTTTCTTCTTATTCTGGTTTAATATGGAAATCACCTAGAAAAGAGATATACTCGTATGAATTTTAGCCTAACCTTATTACCTTTTGTAGAAGAGAGAACCTCAAAAATTGAGGAAGAAGCGAAGAATTAGTATGTAAATATGTATTTAATCGTGCTGACCCACTTCACACAACAGCAGCAAAATGCAATATTACATTATATACAAATTTACATTTAAGCCTACATACATATATTTATACAAAAAGCCGCAATGAAGGTGATGATGACAATAGTGAGGCGATAATGAAATTAACATGACTTGGCAATGGGGAAGTTGTTGGTCGGCCTGACCATGACAGTGACAGTGATAATGTTGGTGAATATGCAAATTTACTCGTTGATATTTCTGTGCGCGTGTGTGAGTGGTAACAGCTGGTAGCATGTGGTTGTTGTGATTGAAATTGTGAAGTCGGTGTCGTTGCTGGTGTCGCTGTCACTGGCATATTTATAGCTTTTCATTGCTAGTGACAGTGGCAGTAGAAATTTGGGCAAATAAGTTTTTATCACATTGTTGTTGTAGTGGTGCGTTCGACGTGATTTTAATTTTCACCAAGCCGATATGAAGATGACTTTATGTATCTTAAGTCATTGGACTTACAAACCAATACATTTAATATATAGTACATATCAAAAGTGTTTTTCGTCGAATCAGAAATAGTTGTAGAGTTGTATTTTTGATTTTATGCCAGTGTGTGCGTTAATGTAAAGAAGGGCGAGGCCGTCCAGCGTAAGATTTAGTATTGAAAATATATTTTAGTAGTTGAAAAAGTGATAGTATTGGAACACGATTGAGAAAGTATGCGCTTTTCGGTAATATGTTAGTTGCAAAAGTATAATTGAATTTGTCACTTTCTGTTTCTTTTCCAATAGAGTTTATCTGATTAGGAAATTTTTGTTTTCAAAAATTATCTACCCTGTTATTTTAGTTTTGTAAAATCAATAAAAATTACTATGGTATCTATAAAAATATCGCACTTTCTTCCGTTTGGAGTTCAGGCAGCATGCGTATGTCGAAGGAAAATCGGTTGATACTGTCCCACATGGGGTATTGGGGTCCATCGAAGTTTCTTAGAAAAAGTATAATTCACTCTAGCGGCATTTATTGACGGGGAAGGTGCATTCGACAAAGCTAGCATGGCTGCAGCGTTATTGGCTATTGCTTCTTCTGACATTAATCATAACCTGTTGTCTTGGTTAAGTCATATGCTAAGCAATATGCGATGGGCAATGCGAACGAGTAAAGGGGACCCACGAGGAACTAAACACATGGTTTTCATTACACAGTAGAGAAGATTGGGCCAATGGTTGTGTGATGGACAGTTCCAACGGTAAAATCTATATATATACTGACAAACCAAAGAGTGAGCCAAGAACAGAAGCAGGCTTTTCTGTAGTAATCAATACACGGAGCTTCAAACTAAATGACTACAATTCGGTCTTTCAGACTAAGTCCCATTGCGTTCGGTTATGCAAGATGACAATCAATAGATTTTTAACAGAAAACACAGTTAATATTATCTGGATACCAGGTCATAAAGGAATAAAAGGAAATGAAAAGGCAGAAGAGCTGGCCCGCTCGGTGGCAGCGGAAGACACAATATCTCTAAGCTGCGCCAGGCATTCAGCTTCTTCAAGGGTTGTATGAAAGAGTGGACGCTAGACTAACATTTTAGGTCAGCTAACCTTTTAACCGAAAGCGAGTTTAGCAACATTATAGGGTTCATAGCAGAGCACCTACTCTTAAGATCCTACCTTAAGAAAATGGATTGGGTGGAAGAAAGGGTATGAGCGGGGGAAGATGAGCCGCTGAAGCATTATCTATGCAAATGCTTAGTCTTCAACTCAATGAGAAGGAATAAATTGTATGGCTGCCAATACTCTAAAGAAAATAATCAAGTTTTCACTTCTGATTCAACCAACCAATAATACAGCGCAAACAGTTAATATCGATTAGTATCGAATAGTAATGTTTCCAGTTATTTATTGTAAAAATGCGACTCAGAAACTCGTGACAGTTTAAGAGTTTTTCTACCGTTTATTTTTTTGTTTTTTTCTTTCTTAGTTTTGCAGATATTTATATATAAAAGTAATTTTTATAGATCTCATATGGAGTGAAACCGATTAATGCTTTTTCCGATCTATTCACTGTTGAGTCTCACCAACAGCAAGTGAATTAATTTTAGAAACTCATATGGTTGTTCATAAATACTGAAGGTTCACTTTCATCTGGGCTGACCAATTTTCTATGAGAATGCTTCTTGAATTTGATAGCTCAACTTTATGTAACATTTTTATTTGTTGAATACTTCGTGCGACGTTTTTATATACATACTATCTCTCGTAAAACCTAGAACCTAGAAAAATTAGAGATTATATATGCCTAAGTATACCCGCGGACTACTCTCATACCTTTGAATATATTCATCACGGCGGCGCTTATGTTTTTCTTCTTCAAGTCTTGCGAACTAACGATTGATATTATTTATTTATATAACCATTTTCATAACTTTTATAATTAAATTATTTTTTTATTTTTATTTTTAAGTATTTTAGTAAGTACAAAGGTAACCAAGAGACTCCGAAAACGTTTTTAAATCCAGCAGAACGTCCAAACTGTATTTTAATGTATAAAAAGGGTCTTCGAAACAAAAACAAAATGCCAAAATCGTGGTAATTAAATATTCCAGTTTGTTTCAGTTTTAGCGAGCAAGCACAAAAAAGTGAAAAACTCACAGATTTAAGTTAAAGTTGTGGTTAAATTATTATAGTGCAAAGCGGCCATAAATATAAATTGCTCATAAACTGTAATTCATTTACCACATGCAATTTCTCAATGTCGTCACGCTGAGTGTTGAATTTTAAAGTGCGGTGATGTCAACGAAAGTCGAATGTCTTGACTTCCTGATGTGGTAAGTGAGTTATGTCTGCAAGTGGCTACACGTAAATATGTTGTCGTAAAACGTAAAGTGACTTAAGCTGGCGAAAACACGACGAAAATTGGCGCAGTGGCGCAAAGAAAGGCCAAAGGCGGCAAAGGCAGTTTCATGTGGACGAGTGACACTCAGCAGCGCAGAAGCTTAATGCGGCGAGCTTAAGGTTTGAGCGCGGCAATGCCGACAATACATACAAACATATATTCTAACCAACACAATCTTAGCGCTTTTGTTGGTGTAATTTTTTTGTTTGCAATTTTTGTTGTTTTTGTTGTTTTTGCTGCTAAAACAGGTAATATTTACCGAGAGTTTTTCTGTGCTGTTAAAAGCCACTGTGCGCGTCGCCACCGCCGTCAATCTACTTAAGGCAAGTCACGTGCACAAACACCTACTCGGCGTGGCGTTTGTTAGTCCATTGGCTGTTAAGCGCAGCATTCGCAGCAGCAGCAGTTGTCAGTTTGCTTTTAAAACATATTCCATATTCCGCCACCAACTATCAATTTGGGCCAATAACACGAAGGTGTGGTTAATTCTGTCTATCTCTCAGTTTGCTCTTGAATCTCGCGCCCATTTCCTTTCATTTTCCATTCGCCATTATTTACTTCAACGCGCTTATTAACACCAGCATTGAGTGCAGCCCTATTTCCGTTATAATTCAATAGTCCAACAATCGTTTGCTTGCCATAAGCGCCCGTGTGTAATTAAATTTAATTGATCCACTTTCGAGTGTCCGCATAATGAGTCGCACACTTTTACTACGGATTCTTCACGCTGCCAATCAATTGAGTATTCACCTCTCGTCTCCGCCGCGCTTTGCTATGCTTCGACAACAATACGTTCGCGGTGTGCGTGTGCGTTTTTGTAGCTCAATTAATTTTGAGTGATTGAAAATGTGTTTTGAAGATGTAGAACCATGCGTATCGAATTGCCAATTTAAAGCTTCGCATCAGTTTCGTTCGTTCGAGAAATTTTGTGTGGAATTTCGACTTCGCTTATTGCTCTTCAAACTTGGTGTTAATTGCATTCGCGACGCTTTTTGAAATAATTGCAACACTTTTTCTAATTTCTTAAAGAGTCGGAAATACCTTTTTATGTTTTTGGAAAGTAGAAAATACTGGAAAGTCGAAGTTTTAATTAATCAATTAAGTACTTTAATGTACTTATTCAACAACATCAATTAACTTTTACAAGAAAACACATGAATATACTGCCAAGTATCATACAAAATTAATGGTGACTGTCATATCATGCTTTTCTAATCCTTCGTTTTTGGTATTGGTGTAGTTATGGTGACTGAAAACCAGGGCATTTTAAAATTATGCAGGGAACGCTTAGCCAGTCTGTTGAATGGCAGTGAAAGCATGACACCGGGAGATGGTGCACCTGAGTCCCCAATTGATGACGATGGAGCAGACGTTCCATTGCCCAACCATGAAGAAGTTCGAATAGCAACTACTCGTCTGAAGAATCGTCCGAGCTATTCAAACACGGCGGCGAAGAACTGATAAGGAGCAGGCATCAGCTTCTTTGTAGGACATGATCAGTCGGCGATTGGAATTTAAGTGTGCTCTGCCCAATCTACACAAAGGGAAACCCCGCAATCTGCCTTATATATCACATATATGGTGCTACATATCAAGCGTATTGTATGAAAGATTAAAGCTCGCGAAGGACCCCTCCGAGCCGTTCGTTATCAAACGAGGTTTCAGATATTGAGTTATTTTTGTGCGACTTCTTCGATCTACTCTTGGAGAAAATAATTCGGCTGATTTCCAGAATGAAGAGGATATGAAATATCTCCTGTCATCAAACAAACAGTCGTCGAACTCGCGACTTGGCTCTCACGTCACTGTTGACACTCATAACTTCGAAGTGGCAGATTATTTCGTCTATGTATCTTACAACCAGTATTAACAGCAACAACAACGCAGAATTGCTCTTGCCAACGGGTACTACTTCGGACTGAATAGGCAATTGAGAAGTAAAGTAAGTAAAACGCTGGCTAGGTCATGTCGTCCTAATGGAGGAAAACACTCCATCTCTGAAAGTATTTGATACAGTGCACGCCTGGAATGCAGAGGAAAAGGAAGGCCTTCCCGTTGGAAATAGTCTTTCCAACGGGTAGGTTTGACTACACCTAGAATCTCCAATTGGCGCCAAACAGCGAAAAATAGGAACGTCTTGCGATCAGTTTTAAACAGCTCTAGCCGCGAGTGCCTTGTCTACGCCAAATAAGAAAAATAAGATGGATATATAAGGCTCGAGAGTGGGTCTTTATGAAATATTCCTTTGCAGTAATCTTTACTTAGGTTAGGTTATAGGACCGATCCCAAAGATACCAGAGGATCGCAATTGTGCTGTTTATAGTCAGAATTGCGTGGAGTCAGAACGAACTCCGTTTATATGATTTAAATGTCGGCTTAGTGACTTGTATCCTTTATAAATCTGTTTAGTTTAAATCTGTTTAATTTATATTCACGCCAACGCAGCTGAATGTGTAAAAGCTTGGGTTCGCAGGAATTGTAGCATTGATTTCGCGAATTCGGGCAATCAAGGAGAAAATGTTGAGATGTTTCCCTTCGGCCTCCTTCAAGCAGCTTCTGCAACTAACATATGATAAGATTCTGAACTTTACTACGTGAACAACAAAAGAACCAGGTTTAGTTACAACTCCCAGAATTAAGGAAAGCTGAACCTGGCTGAGGACGAGGAGCTCGTTAATTATTATTATAACTTTACGACAGAAAGATTCTGCGACCGCACAGATACCGATAGTGTTTACCCACTCCTTCCAGGCGCAGCTATGCAGTGATAAACCGCAAAAGGATAACGGTTCTTGGCAGCGAGGCTTTGGCACACTTCCTTGCTTGCTCATTAGTTTCTCGGTTTCATGCGATTCCGGTATGAAATGGAACTCTTATCCAGAAGTAAGTTTTCTTCAAGCCGTGACCCAAACATGAAAGAGCTCAGAGCTCCTTTCGTTTTTCTTGTTGTTTTAGCGGTAGTCTTATCCCAACTGCTGTTCAATATGATTGCCATCGAATTCATCTAACAACAGGCTCTGAAAACATATTGTTTCATCGGGGTTGGAACATTGAAACAGGATTGTTAGATGTGTGGGAGTCATTTGATATGCAAAGAAGTGGTTATTGGCATGTAGCGATTCATCACACTCAGCAACTACATATATTGTATATATATATTTAATACTGTATAATTAGGACAAGTGGTAAGTTACTAAAGGGTTGCTCTATATTCTCGGAACAACTCGAGTTCTTCGTACGGTGGCTTAACTCTGATATCCACTTACTATATTCATGGTGATGAAGTCGGTAAATGGACGAATGACGGTCAGTGTCTGAAGATAGTAGCGTCCGTAGTCTGGTTAGTGATACTATACTCCAGCGACATATTCCTACGTTGGAATCAAGGCTAAGTTACTTGAAAGTAAGAATAGTTCAGTAAATGAGAAAAACTTAAAAATATTACGACAAATTTAAACTTCAATCTATAAGATTTTCAACGGTGTCGAATTGCTAATAATTTCTCAGCATTAAGCTGCAATTCTCTCTTTGAGAGGATATTAAGGCCTACATAAGAAAGGCAAGAGAGCATATAATTGAAATAGCGCCACATTAAGAAATATTATTTTACTTAATCACAACTATTTGTCATACGTATGAGCGCATTATACAACAAACATGCATACAACAAACAATTCACCTGCTCAGCACTGGGTCAGCAATAATTTAAGCGCAGCTTACGGCTACGTCTGCGCCTCTTCCTGACTGTCTGCTAGCCAAAGGCGTGAATACTTTTGATTAAACTGAGAATGATGATGCTGATAACTGATGGCTCATGGCCGATTATGAATGTTTATGTGTTTGTATATACATATATTTATTTCCATATGTTACACTGCTCAGAAGCCGTCAGCTCGTCTAGGTAAATATGGAAAGTCATTGGCTTATTGTAATGCACTTTGTTTTGCTTCAAGTGGAATCTGGTATGAAATATGTTTGATGTTCCAGTTGACAACACTGGTTTAACAAAATAAATAAAACGCCTGTATATTACGAATTATAAGCGATAAGTGCTGCTCGCAACACTTCCCACTGGTTGAGTAAACACTCGAGGCACACTTACATTTTCGACTTTCTTGCTTCCATTTGCATTTTAATATTATTTTTCTTGTTTGACCAACCCACTTCTACTCGTGTTCGACAATTATTATTCATTCACTTTCACATCGGTATTATGAATAATAAAAAAATACTTTAATACCTTTAAGGTCATTAACACGCCGCTGGCGTTTCGTGACCTCACCCCACCTAGTCGATCGTGATGCCGTAGTGTGACGACGAAGAACTTGTTAACCAACTCGTCTGACAGCAAATCGGTGCCGGCTGGCGGTGAAGCAGACAAAATATACTTTTCAGAATTTGATTACTCACAATGACAATGGGAGATTTCACTTTGATAGCGGCATTGAAGTCTGTTTTCGGCTATTCACGCATTTCCGACAGCTCTGCAGCGCCCTCGGCTTCTTTCACCACTCGCCAAGCGTCTTACACGAAAATACCGGCGCAGAATTTAATTGCGAAAGTAAACTTTGGCAGCCGTGGCTGCGGCAGAGCAGGGGTGTCTGTGTCCCCACACAACCTAACTCCACACACACACTTAAAAAGAAGTTATGTTTACTTAGTGACACCGACGTGCATTGCGTAGCGCTCGTAAATCGCAACGTAATGCGGTTGTATGTGTGCTTTTGCCCCAATTTGAGGCGATTTAGGTCAATTTGCACATTTCACTTGATTCGCACTCTACTTCGCTTTTGATTTTGTTATTTGCTCTGCTTTACATTCTTCCACTTTTGCTACTCTGTTGCTGTTGTTGTTGTGCTAAAATCAAAATTGCCAAACCGAAAATTGTGAGCCTTTGATTTTACCAGACGGTGCTTGAAATGTGCATTTTAATTGCGCAGCCCGTATAAAATTTTAACGGCCACTAGTAAAATGGGTCCGAGGTTAATGGCAAGGGTGCATAAACTGGGTGCTTAACTTCTGGAAATGTATGCCTGTTTGTATGTATGTATATATATGTGAATGTAATGTAATGTATAATGTGAATGCTTGGGAAAAATGTTCGCATGTATAAGTTTCGGTGTGAGGGAAATTCTCAGTTTTTTCGCAGTTGGGTAAATAATTTCATAATTAAAGGAAATTACAGAAATGTTTTGCCCTTTTGCTTTTAAAATCTCAACTGAAATATATTAATATATAAGTATATATGCATGTATATTACAGCGGCTTGAATAATGGGGAGCCGAAAAACCGGAAAAGGCGCATATACGGGAAATGTTTTATGAATCACTCTGAAGAACTTTGCCTAAGAGATTACGGGTCTGAAGCTGGTTTCGAGCCAGCCATTTTTAAGATAGGATCATAGAATTTTTTCGTCCGTTTTTCAGATATCCGTATGAAAATTAATACGTATGCGCATTTTGATATTATATTAAAAAATTTTCAGAATGACATATCTCCCATACAATGGATATTTTGATTTTTTAAAGCGGTTTCAGACCCATAGTCCCTTAGACAAAGTTGCTCAAAATAATCCGTTGGACATTATCCGTGTACGCGATTTGATTAAAAAAAATATATGCAAAAATTTATGAATAGTATAGTTATTAGATGGGGTAATATTTTAAAATATATTTTGACAAAATTCAGACAACAATCGTTCTTCGAAATATAAAATAATGATCATTAAACAATAGGGCAATTCCTTCTTATATTTTCCTACGCAATAAAAAATACTATATTTTAGGGTCGGAATTGCTCCTTGCTTACTTGGGGGTTATTTTTGACTTTAGTTTTAATTCTTCTTTTTCTTCAACGGTTTTCAAAGCTAAAGAACTTTCAAATTAGGAAATGCCACGACTCATTTTATTCATTTCAATAAGATACTACTGTGATCAAATTGAAAGGTCTAATTTATACTTCGCGTGATTTTTAAATCGGTGAATTTTTTTCCCTAAGTTGGTAGTACTGTTAGTGACATCTGTGCTAAATTTCTTGTCAAAGTATTTGTTAGTATTTGAGATACGCGTTGTTTTGTGAGGCTCTGAAGTGAATTCTTCGATTTTTACTATGTCTGAATTTATTTAACAAAGAAGTGCGATAATGCACCATCTCACACTGCATTTGTTATTCGTGATCATTTTGTCACACTTTCAACTAATATCGTGCCGCAACCACCGCATTCGCCTGATGTACCTTCGTGTAACCTCTGGCTATCCTCTTGACCAATCCGATGACACCGTTTTGACTCAATTGAGGATATAAAAGCTGAATCGAAGAAGGATCTGATGGACATAATGACGGAGGATCTTTCCAAGTGCTATGATGACTGGAGAATTCGTTCGCATAAGTGTATGGCAGCGGGTGGGCATTACTTTGAAGGAGATGAAATCGACAAAATTCACCTTTCAATTGGATCACAATAGTATGAGTTCAATTACTACACAATTTTGCTTTTAGAATACTTAGTGTAGGGCTTCTGCTCGAAGCCAATGGTTTGCGGGGTTACATATTGTTCTAAATTCTCGAATATAGTCCGAAATGTTCAAGTTGATCCGAGTATTAGTTGCGGAGATACAGCATTAGCAACTTATGCGCTAGAGGCTAACTCGGCTAAGTGCGCCGTCTTTAATCGCGTTTTTCTCGAAACTATGTTCTTGAAGCCGGTTGGCAAGATTTATCGAGGACTACTCAACCGTTCTTTATAAAACTTTATACAGGTCTTAACAATTATTAAAGGCTTGGATGAAGGATTTTTTTCGATTACAACTATTTGGATAAAATGTCGCAAAATTTTAATTTTTTTTTTTTCAAATTTCTATGAAAAATACAATTTTCAGTTTTTGTTTTACGTCGTCTAAGTGCTAAGTTAAGGTTTTAACTAAAAGACTTATTTTTTCACCGTGGATGGTCATGTAAAGAGTTATCCTGCCACAGCGGGCGTATATTTTTTGCAAGGGGTCGCCGGGAATGCGTCTTAATAACCGAGTTTAAAATATTTTTTCCCAAAAGTTCAGAACTTCTTTGATAACAGTGAGTGTTTACAACAATAAAAAATTATAATAAAATATTTAATTTTTTATATGAGAAAAAATTGTTGAAAAAAGTGATTTTTTACGCGAGGAAACCCATGGAACCCCTAATTAAATATTATTTAAAACAAAATGTATTTATTTCTTAAGGAAACGAAATGAAAGGGATATGGTTCTCTATGAGAGCAGTTGCAAGGCAACAGCGCAAGTGCTGTTGGTTCGTTTGAACACCTCGTACGTACAGCTCATTCTATTCGCCACACTCTAACGCTTGCTAAGTGGAATTCAAATATTAAAAATTATATTTATGAAATTTACTCAGCTCATTTGACTCTATAGGCAACTCTACTGCTTATTACGGCCAACTTTACAAATATCTTTATACGATTATTGGCCGCTAGCACAATTATAGCCAAATAAAATCATAGCACGCATGGCAAACCACTTCAACCACTTGATCCACTTGACTATTTGTAATGAAAAGGTTTTTAATAATATTTTTAAACAAATTAAATATTTTTAAAGTGAATTTTATTAAAATTCAGAGTTATGAAATATTGAATAATTCACCGAAATTCTTTATTTACCAGCCTTCAATAAATAAATGCAAAAAAATTTGTATTAAAAATTATTATCTATATTTAAAAAGTCTACGTAACTACGATTGCTTGAAATTCCGAAATATCTATATAAATAATAATTCCCCGTAGCCACATTAATATGCTGAGCTATTTAGCCTGAAAATCAATGAAAAATCGCTTGAAATTCCGCAGGCTTGTGTGTGTGTACTTTATTGCAGCTAATAGCAAAGTTTTAAGCCAAACACGGCTATAATATTAATGTTTTTGTATATTTTGTATACAAATTAATTTTAATTTCTAACAACGCAGCCAATTCCCAACTCGAGCCGAAAAAGCTATTTGGCATGCAGAATGTGAAGCGGATGCAAGCACACATAAAACGCTACGTATGCGTATGAGTGTATGAGTGCATATGTGTGCGTGAGTGTGTAATTATTCGCTGATAAAAATTTGCGTGGAATTTTATGCAGATGGGAAAAAGTTTAAAATGAAATATTCGGCAGCAGATTACAGCAGAGCTACAGCCATGCTGCTGCATTGTGTTGTTGTTGTACATACGGCTTAGTTGGACACGCTGGTGCACTGAGTTCGCCGTACAGTTCGATGATGGTCAACATCAATCCCAAGAGAATAATTTGCCATATTTTATTTATATCAGAGGCGCGCACATATGGCTACTTGCTGCAGCAATATGTATGCATGTGTGTATGTATGTGTATTGCCAAAATATTTGAAATAATGAATTCATGTATAAATATATTTACATATATGCACGTATTTAATGCTACTAATTCCCACCTCTCGACGCTGACGTTGCCGCTTGGGCGCTCATTTGTTTGCTTTACGCGATTTCAATGCCACTACCGGCTTTATAACGGTATGTTGCGATGAACACCTGTCTACATATAAATATTTTGAGAGGCATGTGCTAAGTTACAACAACAAATAACTGTTGAACAAAGCAATCTGCCTTCCAAATTAGCCCTGGTGATTGCCGGGCTAAAAGGTTTCGATATTCTCGCTCATATCTCTACCATATATCAATGTATAAGTGTGTGTGTGTATGTGGCTGTGTGCCCGCGAACGTTACGGTTGTAATTTTTTCCATAATCCATTAGCAACGCGGCAACAAATTATGATTTATGATGCTTTTACTAATTTTAGAAAATTTTTAAAAAATACCCACCATCAACAGTTGGCACGCTGCCGCTGTCCACCACTGTATATAAATATGTGTGTGTACAGGTTAGTACCTGAGGAAATTTATTGCCATTAAGAAAGGTGCAAAATTTTTCAAATTCAAATGAAAAGGCGCAAGAAGTCGACAGTCGGTGGCGCATGAAGATTTTCTGAACGAACGCGAATTAGGCCAACGTTGGTGGTGCTAGTGGTGAAGGGGCGATAAATGTGTTATTAAATTGTGCGCGGCCAGTTGTTGCCGCAAGTTCAGCGGTTTTCACCTCACAATCGCTCAGCGGAAACGTATAACGGGAGCGATTAGATGTCACATTATCGCCTTAATGGTTTTTAATTCAAAGCTGTCAAACGATATGAATTACTACTGTAAGTGCTCGACGGCGGCTTGGCACGTTGCAGATTTATGGCAAATGTATTTAATTACCCACTGGTGGCAGGTTCTACTAAAAGGTGTTTAAAGGTTTGCCCAAAAAGATTAATTAAAAGGTTAAATACCGCGTGACAGCGCTTTTATCGAACAATACCCGAAAGCATTGAGTTTTGGGTAGGTACTCATTTAAGCAAAACAGAATTTAAGAAATTTTTGTATAAAAATTATCACATAAGCTTAAAAAGCTTCCTCTGGAAACTCCATTGTTTCACCGTGGTGGAGTTGTTCAGTCACCTGAGTTTGTGAGGCTTTATCGCTAAGTTAACATGGTAAGTTTGGGTGAAGGGGGGTCTCCTTTTATGCTGCTAGGTTCTGTAAGCACTGTCCTATAAAAGGTACGGTAAAATTTTCCACTTTGTCTCTTAACATAGATAAACTTGCAGCCATTAAAGACGACTACCATCTTGAATATGAACAGCGGCTTTGAGTGAAGACCTAATAAAAGTGAAAAGGAAATTGGGCGTCCTCAAAATCAGACAGCATTAAGAAAACAAAAGTAAGATTCGAAATTTCTCTATGGGTCGTTACTTTGTTGCTCAGTTTCGCAGACACAATTCCACTCTTGTCCACCACTGGCTAAAATCGTGCTAAGCGACGGAGAGGACGACAGAGCTGCGAGTTCGGATGAGTCTCAACCTTTGATAAAGAGACTGAGGTCGCAGGAGACTGTTGTAGGGAAAACGGAGTCATTTCCCACGAAGAATAGAAGCCAGTTTCAGCGACAGTGTCCTCAGGCTTCATGAAGTTGGTCAACGAAAATCTGCAGCCGTCTCCTAGATGTGAACGTGAGGGTTTGCGCCATGGAATACACAAACTTGTCACCCGTGCCAACGGTAGACAGGGTTATAGAAGTTCCACCATATCCTCGCAATCTTGTATTTTTTCCAACCAAATCCTACACTCCTTGGATAACAGAGCAAATGTTGCGATACTGCAATCCTTCTCCTCCAACCTACGACTGGTGTGTAATTAAGCTTGAGAAAGGTAATGCAATGTCATGACCTCGAAATTGTGGTTCTTGGGATACTCTCTAGCGATGCCAAGCCATTTTCCAAAATTGTTTGGAGCATGTTTTCAGTTGCCGTATAAACAACAATATTTGAGGGTTCTTTGAAGATGTTAAAAACTCATATTCTAGAAAAATCGCAAAACCTACATACATTGCAAGCTTGAATTGACTAACCGATTTTTTAATGCTCATATTATGAAATATAAGCCCACCCATTTAAAAATCGCTTATTAAACTTTTGAAGACAACAAAGCAATTAAAGTCGCACTAATTGCCAGTTAAGTCAAAATTTTATGCGCCATAAATTTCCAGTGCCATGAAAATGCCGACGACTAGTAAAAATACAATAATTAAGGCGGAAAGCGCTCCAACTCAAGAGAAAACTACACACACATACACCCATATTCATACTGCAATAAATTCGTTTTATTTGTTGGTGTCCTTCCCAAATTAGTTTTTCTGTTTACTTGCAAGGTTCTAACGGTGTTTAGCAAATTCATAAAATTATGGCCTTAAACTTTAAATTTGAGCTAGTGCAACGTTTAATTAAGATATCAAAAGCATACTGACAAAAAGAGGCAACCGAATAAGTCAACCATTACGTCGCTGGGGTTGAGCCAACAGAATGTGACACAAGTAATAAAGCAGCACAACAACAAATGCCTCGAAAGTAGCCGCAAATATAATAATTAATGTCAACCAACAGCCAAACGGCGTCCGTCCCACTCAGCGCTGAGCTGCTACTTAGAAACGCGCTAATGACATTCAAGCTATTCGAGCGCTTTGGTCAATGACACTTTGGCCCACTGAAGCCAACAAACACACTGACACACCGGAATCCAATACTATGTGGAGTCTCGTCGCGCTTGTGTGGGTGGTGTCCGGTTAGCTTTGAAGCTCCATGTAATATTAAATTTTTATGGCTTTTGCTGAAAATCCTTGCTTAATGATTTATCCCATGTTTTATGTGGTGCTTAGGAAATTTTGTTGCGAGTTTTTATTTACAGCTTCATATCTGATTCATTTTTATGTTGATAAGCTAAATGAGATATTATTAGAATCGTTATTTTTACGCGATTAAATTCATTTTTGAATTTTTCTTTAGTAAAATTATGAAAATCTTAAAAATACTTTCTTATTGAATTTAGCGCTGAAGTAAGTAGAGCAAAAAAGGCAGTTTTCACAGTTATCTTAGCATGATGAACTGGTGCTAAAAAATGCCCACTCAAATTGTTAAATTAAAATTACATTTAAGTTTGTTTGTAGAATGCTGTGAGGAGTTTTCGAAAGCTTTGCAAGCTTTTGGAGAATACATTAATCCCCGACTTGAAAATGAAGATTTGAAATTGCATGTAAGTATGCTGTTGGATGGGTTGAAGTTTTCAAGAGTTTTTGGAAGCTTTCGAAGAAATCATGAAAATACATTAATCTATGACTCAAACATAAAGCTCTTAAAATTGCGTTTAATTATGTTTGTATAATTCGTTGAAGAGCTTTTGAAAACATCTTGAGAATTAAATTAATCTACGCCTCAAAATGTGTCGAAGAGCTTTCAAGAGCTTTTGGGAGCTTTCGAAGAAATCGTGAAAATACATGAATCTACGACCAAAAATGAAAGTTTTTAAATATAATGCGTTTAAAGCTTTCAGAGTTTTGGGAGCTTTAGGAGAAATCATGAAAAATATAATATATTAAGCTACGACTCGAAAATCAAGTTTATAAATTGCATTTAAGTATGTTTGTTTAATGCGTTGAAGAGCTTTCAAGAGCTTTGAGAGCTTTTTAAAGAGGAATGTATTCTGTGACAACCGGGAACTTGGTAGGGAATCTTAAAAACATAGAACCCCAATAAAAGGTCTCGGTAAGAGTAAAAGTTTAGCAGGAGCTCAAACCAAATTGTTTTTACCGACTCATCGCCAGACTCATACTCAACATATCAGATTCGTTTCTTGAGAAACATCTATAATTTTGTTAATGGGAATAAAAACACAAATCATATACCTTTTTGAGTCACCAAATTTTTCGTCCATTTCAATATTCTAACGTAGAACTCGCTAACTGTGCGTTCAAAGTTAGTCAAGGGGTGACAAAGCCCACTAGATATAGTTTATAATCGAGGTACTTCATTATCATACTCGTTTGGGTGCCTGGTCTTAGCAGAATCGCTGAAAACTGCAAAGCCGATGAGTTAGCAAGAAAAGGTACGCTTACCCCTCCCACAAGGGAATGGGAATCAGTTCGATTGTCATGGTCATCTTACGTTATAGCCCTGGACTTATCAATCTCGCGTGTGTCTGGCAGACCTTGGTTGACTACCAAATTTTGCGCGACTGCGACCTTCTAGCCTATAGTAGAACTACTGAACTAATTACGCTTACCAAAGTTTATCTTTTCGCAATCGTAGGAGTTCTTAATGGACATTATTAATACTTTAAGAGAAGAAAAAGAGTTGGAAGCATCCAAGCACTTTCTCCTTCAGTCAAAACTTTGGCGCAGGAGAAGACAAGGTCGTAGCTAACATTAGCCGCCTCTTCGTCGACACATGAGCGGGTTGTGATCAATTTTTCAGCGGTTATAGATACCACAACGGTCCGGCGTTATAAGATTTCTAGCTGTGAGGTTCCCCTTTACGATCCACTATTTGACCTAAGCTAACTTAATCTGCTTATTCTCAATTCTTATTCTCTCCCAAAACGTCCAAAGTCGGATTGATGCAAATGAAAATAATTCGGTGAAGAATTTTGTGTTGACAAGCCATGTTTTGGCTTCAAGGAGTTTAGTTCACATTCAACACAATGAAAGTGTTTGGCTTTTGAAGATCTATTTTAAATGATTTAAGAGATTTTACAGGATATAAACTCCTTTATTTGATAGCAAGATTTGTTTATTTAGTTAAATAACTATGTACACTTACATACATAAATAAACTGCTGTACATACATTTAACAAAAATATATACCTATATATCTCTCAGTACTCAAAAATAAATATTATTTTCATGTTAAATTGATACTAGTAAATTATTATTAACGAACTTACCAAGCTATTGTAACAGCTTACTTTAACCGCAAACTATTGTTGTTCAATTGCCGCAGCATGAAATCGACCCTAGAAATTAAGAGAATATATATATAATTAGTAATTTATAAATTATTTGGAGGATTCATGATATAAATGATATATTGGCATAATAATATATATATGTCGCGTCACACTTTAATAAACTATAAATCGATTGTGCGATTTTAGTGCACCAATTAAGATGAAAGCAAAATATCAAGCAATATTAATTAATTTGTACGAAAAAAGTGATTTCTCCTCGAATTTCTTTATTAAATCATTGTCCTAACCAATCGATTGGTTAAGCTTCAGCTTGGTCATTTTAGCAGCTTTCTATATCAATTATACGTTTAATTGGACCGCAAAACAATAGGAGCAATAACACTTGAGTAGCTCGGTGTTAGTTACGAGCAATTAAAATGAGTAATTGCGAAGTATCAAATGTGGTAAGTAAGCAAGTATAAGAACACATGTTCATATATGTAATATATAATTTAATCACTTTCTATTTCATAAAAGATAGATTATTATATATTATGCATAAAGTATTTTTGCGTATGATTGTTGTCGTCTGAATTTAAAGTCGACACCATTTTATCACTTAGCAGAAAATAATTTAATATTGTAAATGCAAGATCGATTACCCATAAAATGTTAAATGCAGTTTTATTAATTCGACAAATATTTCATTAAGGGGTTAGGTAGTAAGAATTTTAAAAAAATTTTTTTTTTTTCATTTTTGCATTTTTGTTAAGTGTAATATCTTAAAAATGTTCTCTGAAAATTTCACGTTGATCCGATAATTAGTTTTCGAGTTATTCGACAAATAACAAAGAGAGCTCGGGCACTTCAAAGCGCTAGTGTGAAACCTTACTTTACTTTAAACTATGTTTTTTGATTTTGTGACAACTGTCACTCGAAACCCGCTCACTAGATTTTAATGAAATTTATACAGCTTTTAGAAAACATAATAAACTCGGGCCTGATCGAAGGATTTTTTTTCAAAAATTTCGATTTTTTAAGACCATTGATTTTTTCCCAAAAATTTAGACAAAAATTTCCTGAGGCCGCCATTTTGTTAATTTTTGAAAAAAAAAATCCTTCGATAATGTCCAAAATTGTTTATTTATAAAACCAATTTCTTTTGTCCGATTGATTTTAGACGAATCTCCAAGGACTTATGGTTGTTCATCGTCATTAGAGGTTCTCGACCAATATGCAGATGAACTTGTCACTGACAACTTAAATATTGAAAAATTTCCAATATATTTTTCACGAGAAAAAAACTTGAGTAAAAAATGAGATATCTTCTTCATACTCCTTTGCAAAAAAGTAATGTGCAGTTCGTAGATAGACATAATCGGACCATTGCCGTAATGAATCTCTAGGAACATTAGTTTATGGCATGTTAATAGTATGTAGTATTGACAAAAATAGATAAAATATAAAATCATATAATCTTATCCTATCCCATCTCTTAAGTTGGATCAAACTGAACACAATGTGCTAAACTTTATTAAAATCGGTGCGGTAGTTTAGGTGTTTATCCCGGACAAAGTGCCACACCTAATTTTTATATATGTACATATATAGACTGCTCTCTCGTTGGACACTGGTGGTGTTATTTATACTATAAATTGTGATTTTCGTCCTTTTCAGACATCAGTTTTGAATTTCGACGTTTCGGGATTCGGATGCAATTAACTTAAATTACGTTTCTTTCTAAAACATTAAATATTTTTACACATTTAAAACAGTCTGTTCTCGGTTTTCATTGTTAAGAGTTAAGAGTAGTATTGTTTTGAATAAGTTTAGTTTCATGAAATGGAAGATATAGAACTTTTGAATACAAAATTTAGAAAACGCTGGTGAAGATCGTAGCGACATTAGTTTTAACTTCGATAAACTGTCCAACTTTTTTATTTCAAATTCTTCCTCAACCTCATACCCTCGTACTTTCTCTTTTTTTTAAGAACTTAATAGCAAAGGCCGGAATGCCAGTTCTGTTGAGGTAAAGTGAGATTATATCATCCATCTGAAACTATTCACGATGGTCAAGCATAAATCCTGGTGCATATTGTTAATGCTTTTTTACAAGTTTTCTTTTTGAAATCCATTTAAGCGCAAATTTAGGGCTAAAAATTCGAAAGAATCTCTGAATTCGTTGTAAATTTTAATAGATTAAATTAGGTTAAATGGTCGAATCTAACAGGTTATTCTTCTCTTGGACTGCTTATGAAGCTAGTTCATTGTGGTATCTAGAAATCTTATAAAATTGATTATAAGGACCCTCATGACGCGAAGCGCTTTGAGCCGGTAAATTTAACAAAAATGCAAAACATTTAAGTATTACTTTTCTCCACATAGGTAGATACTGCTTAACATATTATTTAAATACATCCATATTTTATAGCGATCAAAGAATTAAATTAAAATTCACTCCAACCTAAGCTCGCATACTTTCAACATTATGCAACGTACGCTATATTTTTAATCAAGAATAAAATATGTTCGTGCATAATTTGGTTATATTATCAACTAAGCTCTTTCAACCTAGTTGTTAAAATTCGCTTAACATATTTACTGGTGTGGGTAGAAATTTGCTCAAATTTTAGCCTGAATTTCCATCATTTCCCACATGCTAGGCATGCTATTCCAAACTGTCCTTGCGACCAACCACGCTATTAAATATAAAATATAATACATTATTATGTAACAAAAGCCGCAAGCTTAGTAAGTTCAGCCGCAACCTCCATGATTATCGAAAGAGACAAACAAAGAAAAAGAGAGAAAGAGAGGGAGACAGATGAAATAATTGTTTTGCTATTGAATATTAATATTCAAATGCATGTTTTCCAATGTCAGGCCACTAATTAGGAATTAATCTGACTATGGTAAATATCATTAAAATAATGCCAAAGGCGTGATGTTCGTTGTTCGCGTGCGGTTGAGCTTAGTTTCCGAAATGCAGCACAAAAGTTGAAACATGCAACAAACGCGGTGGCTTAAGCTGATTACGAAACACGCACACACACACACACACATACACACATATACACAGAATATGCCAAATTTTCGCCGCGACGAGCAAATTAGTGAAACATGCAAATATTTTGCCATGAACTTGCGATTCAAAGCCATGCATGTGGCAACAATTACGCATTTCAATCAAGTTGATAGCCTGTGAACCGCTATAGAGGTGAAAAAAATCAGGCTGCGTCGGGAATCACGGAATATTAAAAACTATTTTCGGTATTTCGAAACAAGCAGCGATGTCCAAAATCGCTTAGCTGCATTTGTATTGGCACATTTTCCATTTGGCTGCGCGAAAATTGCAAAACTGTATCTGAGCGATAACTGTTTATTACGTATATATGTTTGCTTATTAACGGTAAATTATACGCTGAATAAATTAGTTGGTTTGGCGTTGTTTGAGCAATTGTCCGTACTGTTTTTAAATTATTATAAAAATTATATAAAATGCATTAATGCATACAAACACATATTGGGCATGCATATCATACAAACCTTCATCTCTGATAAATTTTTGCATTAACCGGCGTAAGCATGCATTATAACTTACAGCTAATAATGTAAATATTGTTTCACACGGCCAAACATAGACATATCAGTATTACTCTTAATAAAATATGTTATTTGACACACCTCACAGCCAACTTAAAGGGGCTTTTGAAACTCTATAAAATTATTTATTTTTAAATATTTTTCAAATTAACTGGTTGCAAAATGCGCTCTCATTTTGGTTTTAAACATTTTCTAATCATATTGATTGAAGTTTCATATATCTATAATATTGAATCGTATTTTAGTTAGCCGATATTACATCTTATCCAAAGAAGTAATATTTGCTTTTGACTCGCCAAAATTTAAAAAGTAGCGCATCGAATACACAACTGACCTAAATAATATAGACGGGCACCGTCAAGCAGATACACAATAAATTGGCGTAAGGGATTAGTTAGTTCTCTTTCATTCGTATATACGTAGTTATTTATATTTTTTTCTCGACATGTCGAGCCACCAAATTTTGTACGTAATGTCCATGTCTAGATGTGCAATATGAGCTGTCGCGCCGTGTTCTTGGAAATAGATATCGTCTTCGTCGATTTCATCAAATTCCTTGAAAAAAGTCGGTCAGTGTCGTGTTATCTTAATTACACTCACTAATGTACCGATAGAAATAAGGTCCAATGATTCTGCCCTGATTTGTCAAACCACAATCCGCACCAAGCGATATTAAGCCAGAAATGGGCCTCATCTGTAAGGATGATTTTTCGGATTTCCGGATTTTCCAGAGAATGTCTGATACAGATCTATAAGCAAAGATGACCCCTACAAGCTATCAAAATCACGTCATTCCTATTGGTACACGCTGAACACGTCATCACGATCATTTTCAGTTAGAATTTTGTTCGTGTAATATTTGATAAATACATAGGTTGCTATATATATTTCTGGACTAGTTAACACTAAGTGTTGCCAGGTGCAATCTGACATTTCCATTGGAAAGTTTGACCTTTTTTAGCATAACATCACTCAGAACGTTTTGTCATTTAATCGTGAATTGTTTTATTTACAGGGAATTAAAAAATTCATCTCGGCCAAAAAATTGAATTAACTTGTGAACATTTTTAAGTGATCATTTTTCACAACTTTCGACGTAGATTATCACGACAAGAGTGCATCGATGAACTAAAATCTTTGTATGGCTATGAAGTACCAACCCATAGCACTGTGAAAAACTGTTACAACGAATTCAATCGTGGCCGACGCTCGCTCAAAGACGAATTCCGTGAAGATCGTCCAAAAACAGCCGTTGTGCCAGAAAACATCGATGCCGTACGTGAACTGATAATGCAAGACCGTCATGTAACATACCTTCAGATAGAGGCATGCCTATGCATTTCTCCCAATCGACCGTGTGGGTCTTCCAAGAGGAGCCAAGTCCAACGAAAAAAACAAAAACCATTTTTGTTGATAAATATGCCTATTTTCATTATTAGGCCTGAAATATATATAGCAGCCCTCGTATCTAAGTTTATTTACTGTAGCGAACAAGATGGCTCCAGAAGGCAAAGTTCTTTAAACATGTTACTTTACAACTCATTTTTATAAATAAATAATTTTATAATTTTTGCATATATAGAATATAGCAACTATATGTTGACAAATTGCGTCTCATGTTGTTTGTCCGAGGTGAACTCCGAAACTATCGCACCGATTTTTGTAAAATTAAGCAAATTCTTTTTAGTTCGATCCAACTTCAAAGATAGGATAGTTATTTATTCATACGTAGAGAATATATGTTTGCCTATGTGTTCAAAATGCAAAAAGAGGAATTTAGCAACAATTATAATATAATTATTGTATAATTTTGAGTAAAATGCAAATTGTCGAGAAAAAATCGAACTTCAACAATCAGTTGTAGTATTGCACAGATCAATTCAAGATTTGAATGACACACTTAAGCTTTTGTGTGGTGCTGTTGGGGAACGTGTTTGGTATTCAAAAAGATCCCTATAAATACTCTTGAAGCACACATTTTGACTGGGAGCTTAATAGAGAATTGGTCACGTGGTAGTTAACCAGTATTTTAAAGGCTACAGTTTCCTATTGGTTTAACTTTCGCTATGCTTATAAGACACCGCCTAATTTATCATATCTTTCTTCACAGTTTAGAGCAAAAATTGGAAATAATTTTTATAAGACTACTTTACTTGGATACTGAGTTGGACTGTACTTCTCCAACTCCACTTTATGGTAATACTAATATAAGCATACAATAGTAAGACTTTCATCATAATTTTAAAATTATTAATTTATTCTATAAAAATTTATTTTGTACCTTTCAAAGTAATCTTCCTTGGCACCAATACACTTGTCTCCAGTCCTCAAAATAGTTTTTAAAGTAAATTTCCCGAGTAGCCTTCAAGCGATTCACGTTTATTGACTTCAATCGACTCAACACGGTTTCCCAGGAGCGATCGTTTTACAGTCAACGCGTTCTCGAGCCTCTTTAAATAATTTGTAGCAATCAAAAAACTTGTTCGCGACGAAGTCTTTTTCCAACATTCTGAACGTTTCGATACCAGCTATTTGATTCCGCACACAAAATTTAATGGAACTTTTTTATCGAATAATTTCAGTCATCGTAAAAATCGCCAAATGACCTTTAAGTACTTCAGGGAGACATGAGTATACTAAACATTAATGATTGTTTTGATGTGAAATTTAGCACAGCTATCAATGACAGTCATATCAACTTAGAAGAAAAGTATTTCAACTAATTTATTTACGCGCGAAATTTAAATTAAAAACTCTTACTATTTTTTGCCCACACGATTCGCACTTTAATTGACTTCTGCGAGAAAGTGAGTTTCTAAAATCTGAAGCTATCACAAATGCGCTTTAGTCACGCTTATCTACACACGTATTGATAATATCGAAATGATATACATATATATATGTATATATATATATATAGTATAGTGTATAGGATTTATATATGTATGAAAGCTTTGCATGCCAAATTCATTTTGGCATTATTCCGCAGTGTTAAACGTACGTGTGTGCGTAACTTTGTGAAAATATTTTTCCCATTCATCACCGTGCAAAATACCTTATTATTTGATTTTTAATATTTTCACGAAGTTTTGGTGAAATTGGCGAACCATTGATTGGCCAGCGCAAATACAAATAGCAATATTGCTTGCTCGTTTACAATCGAGTCAATTAAAGAGCTGTTTATTAATTTGACACACAATAAATGAAATATTAGTCGAGTGTTTTCATTGCAGCATTGTTTGTAGCAAACAAAAAAATCAATAATAGTTGTTATAATAAAATTGAAAAGCGATAAAAATTATAACACTCACACACTCGCATATAATATTTCAAACAACTTGCGCGCATAATGGCTTTTAATAAAATATGACAATTACGCGTAATTGTATTAATTTATTTTATTGACTCAACACAAATTTAATTGACACATACTTACGCAGCTCACAAGCATTGTTGTGTATGAGTGTGTTTTTTGCAGCACGTGTTAAAGCTTTGTGTTGTATACGTACTTTTTAGCGATCGCATATCATTGCTCGAGTTTAAGAAAAAATTGTATTACTCGTCAAAGGTACCTAAACTATTAGAGGGGCGAAGTAAGTTACATACATACATATGTATGTATGTACTAGTAATGAGAAAAATAAATGAAGAGTTATTTGCTTTAGCTTACGTCAGCCATAAGTAGCAATCTTAATTTTTTTGACACTTAGTCATGGGAACGGTTTGACACAAAGGCTTGTGAAGTTATAAAAAACATAATAGTAGTTTATATACTTAAAAAAGTAATTTATTTATAAAGAGAATTATTGTATGTTGGAACTCAATAAACACAATATAGATGAAGAGCTCTTAAAGCTTAAGTATCACTAATGTCTAAAACTTTCGGCAATTCTGCGCTCAAGAGGTATTTATGAGTGAAATATACTTTTTATGATCGAATGGTTTTCAATATCGATTTCATGCCCAGAGCCCGCAGTTTTATCAAAGCAACTTTAACCCCTGAATTCTCTACCGATTGTTAGTCAGTACTGCAATCAAATCTTTCTCAGAGTGCAGCCTAGTTTACCAATGGATTGAAGACTTTTTGGAAAGAAGTGCTCTATTTCATAAACATTGGCTGTAGCCATTCAACTATTGTTCATCTTTTATAAAATAAAAAAGAGAATAGTGATGTTTTGGATCGTCCTCGAAAGTTAACTGAGAAAACAGGCAACTTAATGTGGCGGATAAGTTTAAATAATAACAAGAATTTAAAAATACACTTTCTGACGGGACTGAGGTGCAAAGTTTTCATCAATTGCATTTAAACGTCAAAAACATACGCCGACGTCTTAGAGATTTGGGTTTATATGCAAGTTGCCTTGCCAAAAAGCCACTTTTAACACAAAAACTGAAGGCTGCAAAACTTGTTTGATCTAAAATATATCAAAAGTGGGACCAATATAATTGTCAACAGATTATTTGGTTTGACGAAAGCAAATTTAATTTGCTGAACTTGCAAAATTTACTTTACGTGCGGTGTTCAGAGGTTCCCGAGTAATTGGGTAGTAAAGAAAATTAAGTTTCCTCAAAGGCAAAGGATTTGATACCAATTTTCATGCCATGGTTAACAGTTTTTTAGTACATGCAATTGAAGAGTGTTATTCTCAAAGATATCGCCTTATCTTCCAGGATGACTTAACACCATGTCATCGAGCAAAAAGGCTAAGTTTTGATTGGAAACAAATCTTGTATAAAACATTTATGCAATATTGGTGTTTATCCTATTATGCTCGAATTTTTACTTTTAGTTGGCCAATACATTTAACCATCTAAGGATTCAGCTCTTGAATTAGCCTGGAAATCACCAAATTTAAACTCTAATGAGCACATATGGCACATGATGAATTGTGAAGTTGCCAAAAAGAAGCCCAAACAAGAAAAAACGTTAACTTCGGTTCCACCGAAGCTAAATACCCTTCACAGGTGCATTTCTGTTAGTAACTATGTGTCCAGTTTGTAAGGCAGCTATATGTTATAGTTAACCGATCTGAACAATTTCTTCGTAGATTACATTGTTGCTTTAGAAAATAATATATACCAAATTTCGTGAATATATCTTGTCAAATGTGAAAGTTTTCCATACAAGAACTTGATTCCGATCGCTCAGTTTGTATGGTAGCTATATGCTATAGTTAACCGATTTGAACAATTTCTTCGGAGATTACATTGTTGCTTTAGAAAATAATATATACCAAATTTCGTGAATATATCTTGCCAAATGAGAAAGTTGTCCATACAAGAACTTGATTCCGATCGCTCAGTTTGTATGGCAGCTATATGCTATAGTTAACCGATCTGAACAATTTTTTCGGATATTACTTTTTTGCCCTAGAAAATAATCTATACCAAATTTGGTGAAGATACATTGTCAAATGCGAAAGTTTTCCATATGAGAACTTGATTCCGATCGTTCAGTTTATATGGCAGCTATATGTTATAGTGGTCCGATATCGGCCGTTCCGACAAATGAGCAGCTTCTTGAAGAGAAAATGATGTTTGCAAAATTTCAAAAGGATATCTTAAAAACTGAGGGACTAGTTCGTATATATACAGACAGACGGACAGACGGACAGACGGACGGACGGACAGACGGACAGACGGACAGACAGACGGACATGGCTAAATCGACTCAGCTCAACATACTGATCATTTATATATATACTTTATAGGGTCTCCGACGCTTCCTTCTGGGTGTTACAAACATCGTGACAAACTTAATATACCCTGTTCAGGGTATAAAAATAGAAGTCAATTGACAGAGATTCAACACTAAACTCGAGTTTAGGGCTAAAGAATTGAATTGAGAATTTAATGTACCGCATATTATTATGATGAGTTGACTGTGTAAAAATACCGAATTATTTTTTAAATTGACATATGTAACTATATTTAGAAGAAATGTTTAAAAAATTAAGTTACTCAACTCATAATAATTGGATGTTAGTGTACAATAGGTTAAATGGTCTATCAGTAAAGGCACCTTACTTGGATAGTTCGTAACTCCCGCCCTCATAAATCAATAGTGCCTTGAGCCGAGCAGAAATTTTTGTGGCGTCCAATGTCAGTTTCGCCTATCTCTTCTGGTTGGCTAAGGGTATGAATGCCGAGATCATTTATCCTCAGTCTTGCAAAGGCTGGACAATGGAGTAGAACGTGTTTGGATGTGTCCACCTCACATTCTTCTATGCATTTTGACAACTAGCGTCGAACTGCATTTTTAGCCTTGTAAGCGCACGCGAGGTCCATAAGTTCAGTGCTAGAACGCAAGATGACAACGGAGATCCAACTCGTTCCCACTCTGATGTGAGCGAGGTGTGGTATACCCTTCGTCTTCCAGTTTTGATAAATGTAAAGTGACAATTTTTCTTGACAACAGACTTCAAGTACTATTTGAAGTCCAACGAAATATTTAAAATAGAACTAAAATAATTAAGAGACTTCAGCTTTTACTATATTGTAATTAACTGTTTGTGTGAACAAATTAGTTTCGTCTAATAAGAGCCAAGTTATCTAATTTGCTATTAGAAGCGCAAGAGCTTTTGTAGGTATACTGGTAACAATCTTCTTTGCTCGTTAACAATTTCAAAACGACCTCATTGTCTCATGTGTTATTATCTTTGCTTCTGCCTCATAACGCTGACTAAATTTGTTAATTAGTATTGTTAAGGAGCATCTATGGTGATACTTATGTGGTGTTTACTACTCGTAACCACTCATTTATCTATCGCAAGCAAGTCCTATATGTACTATAGATAATATATACCATATCTTGAGTACTTGTAAAGCTTATTAGAGCAATAAAAATCATGTATTAGTAAGTCTTGACAAAATCTTCCTTACTTAAGTTTTACATTATCTATAACACTCATCAACTTTTGAACGAATTGGCTCGTTTTTAGGTGGATATTTACCGCCCGGAAAAATTCCCATAAACTCTTTTATTACCATTACGCTTTTGAAGGTCAAATTTGTTGTTGTAACAAAATTTTATGTATTGTTTCTTTCGTTTTCGTTTACGCATTTGGAATTGAGCTTTTGACTCCTCATAAAAGTGGTTTACAACAAAAAACACGAACGCATTCCCAAATTCTTAAATTGACCAGAATAATCAATCGTGAACTAAGAGTAAACGACTCACGTCGCAGAAGAGATCTTTTGGACGTTGTGACGGGCTAAACTCAAGCAGCCGCCGTTCAAATCGAAGCTAGGTGAGTAACAGCACTGATCTAAACCACGTTCGTTAGAACAAAAAAGTTGAGTCGGAAGGGGAAGAGACCGACATTACTGCCAGCGGACGGTTGTTCGATAGGGTTCGACAACCCCATGAGAGCTGGCATGAGTAGGGCGATGAGCTGACTACCTTGATTCGTACCCTTATGGATGAGGTGCTCAAAGGCTGTCAGTATTCTCCTTTCGCCTCCGGTGTTTTCTTCAGGTCAGGTCAGCTACTAATAGACTGAAGAGATAAGGACAGTGGTTGACGGACTGGGTTGCGAAGCTAGAGGGGTGGACAGGAACAACACCTTGTTTCAAGATTGGGAAGAAATACCGCCGACACCTAAATGCGCGGATAGAAAAGTTTGATTGAAAACACAAAACTAGGGCTTAAGATTTATTAAAAAAAAATATTCCAATTATGCTAATATTAAAAATAAGATTTTCCGATTTGAATTATTAATATAATTTTTTTGTATTACTGTTTGAAAACCTTTTTTTCTCCTTCTTGTATTTGAAGTGATTTCCTACCTTAAAAATCTGTTGCAGAACTCACCCTTCAAAAGTTATTAAAGCTTGGAATTCCAGAATATAAAGTGAAAAAAAATAATAAATTTTTTATCCAACTTAATCTTCTAAGCTCAAGTAGAATACTTTCGCGGGGAAATTTAATTAAAAACTTCCGACTTTAACTGAAGAAAGCCTTTAGGAATTTTATGGGTAGTGTTACTCGTGTTCATATAATTTTTCTTGGGAGTGGATAAAGGACTGTAAACACTTGTAATAATATTTGCCCGGGCTGTATAGATACCTATCGTCACCTAAAATACAAAAGAACGTATCACCAAAAAATCGAAATTGAGTTTTTGTTGCTACATTTTGTTACATATACATTCCGCTATCTATTTATTTATTAAATGAAAAATAATAATACAATTATTATCTTACAGAGTAAGAAGCACTAGCTGCCAGGGCTTACGGTTATCTAATATAACCATTTTACAACCAAAACTCAAATTTCGTTTCATATTAGTGGTTTCTATTACATCGTTATTCCCTCGGCAGTAAACTTATGAAAAGTGATGTTACGTTATTTTGCATTTTAGGTGACGATATACTCGTATCTGTATCAATATTTGATAATTTTGACTTCCTATTTAGAGAAAGTGGTACAAAATATTAGAAATATTGTATTGCAAATCTTCTAAAAGGGTTTTAAGGGAGGAGCCTGCTTCAGAAGCTTCAAAAACTCGCTTTTTTGAGAATTTTTTTGGGAGGGAAAGAAGTAATTGATAAAAACGAAATTTCTAGGGTTTATAGTTATATATTTAAACATCATCTGAAAATTTTTTAGATGCGAAATCTTTGATATTCTGCCTTTGGGAAGCAATTGACCGAAGCATCTCGAATGTGCATTTGTCGGACGGCGGGCAGGATGCAGGTCGCAATTTCGATCGGAAACAAAAAATTCAAAAAGATTGATATATATAACTTATATAACTAATAACTTTTTTTCCAGTTGAACTTAGAAAATTCCCAAAAAATAAGTGTAAAATTCTAAAATTTTTTTAAAAATGGAAAAAGAAGTGTTTTTTGACAAAAACAAAATTTACTTTATATTGTTTAAAAATATGTTTAAACTTGACTTGTCTAAGTTTTTTTTAGTTTAAATAGTTGATAATTTATTGACAATAGATTTTGCCCCAACTCCATATGACATTTAATTTGTTTTCTATCCTGCCTACCAATTAAGAAAAATCGAAAAAATGAAAAACCGAAAAATCGCGCGTCAAAGTTTTCACTTTGTGCCCAAGCGCTCATATATCTGCTAGATGCTTGGTCACTATTTCTCTTCCAGCTTCGACAATATGAGTTTTGATGTCCCATCTATAACTTTGGGGATATATTCTTAGATAGTTTTTAAAGAGATTTAATCAAAAATAATAATTTGATTTTTTGAAGTTTTTAAAGCATTTTTACCCTTCAAGGTGAAATACGATAATTTCTTCTGTCAGAAATACAAGTAAAACTCCATATCTTACTCCATACTCGAAAAATTTCAGAAAACGAACTAAATATTCACTTGAGCACTATTGACTAGCAAAAATGGTGGCTTAGATTCAGAATGATGTGAACTCAATGGACTATTCGCTAGTCATGACATAATTTAATCTAGAGCATAACCCGCATATTGACCATTTTTCAGGTTGTTTGATAAGTCTGTATGCATATAGGAATATATATGTATGTTACATATGTAAGCATACTGTGCATTTTACGATATCCGCAAATAATAGATATTTTGTTGCATGAAGTGCAGCAAATCTTTATTAATTAAAAACTCTTTGAAAACTTGTGCCATCACTCGCAGAGCAAACGCACGAATGTGTGGCAGAAGGTGTGAGCAAAAGCCACAATTAGCCTTGCAACAGCAAGCTGCGCTGAAGATAGGCGTTGTTTTGAAACAAACACATGTACATATATGTATATGTATGTATATGTGTATGTGTCGGTGTGTGCGCGCACTATTATTTTATTCAAACACAAATTAGCTGGTGAAACAATTTCGCGCGATTGTATAATATGCGTTGGCTGCGGCGATGGAATTTGAAGGCTGGCGCGCACAATGCAGCCGCATTAACATTAACAAGCTCCAATTCAGATAAACTTTACGCCAACATATTACCGTTATATCAAATTGAGCACCATTCACGCTACAAAACCATAAACACACATACAAACGCACACAAACACATTTATGCACACATTCATACATATGTACGAAGCGTGAAGCAAGCAACACTCATTGTGTATATAATCTGCCTGCCACCAAATAGTTTGTGTTGCATAAAGAGTCTGTATGTGGCAGCGTCGGCCGTCAACGGAAGATGCTACATTCGAGCGGTTTTCGTTAACACTTTGATGCGCCTCTAATGGCGGCAACAACAATAACGCGCAATAAAAGTTCGCATTTTCCGCTGTTCATGCAACAAATGCAGCCGCGTTGCGCGCCCCCCGCCACATATTGTGTGACAACTTAATTGTATAGGGTGATTTTTTAAGAGCTTGATAACTTTTTTTTTAAAAAAAACGCATAAAATTTGCAAAATCTCATCGGTTCTTTATTTGAAACGTTAGATTGGTTCATGACATTTACTTTTTGAAGATAATTTCATTTAAATGTTGACCGCGGCTGCGTCTTAGGTGGTCCATTCGGAAAGTCCAATTTTGGGCAACTTTTTCGAGCATTTCGGCCGGAATAGCCCGAATTTCTTCGGAAATGTTGTCTTCCAAAGCTGGAATAGTTGCTGGCTTATTTCTGTAGACTTTAGACTTGACGTAGCCCCACAAAAAATAGTCTAAAGGCGTTAAATCGCATGATCTTGGTGGCCAACTTACGGGTCCATTTCTTGAGATGAATTGTTGTCCGAAGTTTTCCCTCAAAATGGCCATAGAATCGCGAGCTGTGTGGCATGTAGCGCCATCTTGTTGAAACCACATGTCAACCAAGTTCAGTTCTTCCATTTTTGGCAACAAAAAGTTTGTTAGCATCGAACGATAGCGATCGCCATTCACCGTAACGTTGCGTCCAACAGCATCTTTGAAAAAATACGGTCCAATGATTCCACCAGCGTACAAACCACACCAAACAGTGCATTTTTCGGGATGCATGGGCAGTTCTTGAACGGCTTCTGGTTGCTCTTCACCCCAAATGCGGCAATTTTGCTTATTTACGTAGCCATTCAACCAGAAATGAGCCTCATCGCTCATCGGACGTAAAGCGCGAAACACATTTCGAACCGAACACTGATTTTGGTAATAAAATTCAATGATTTGCAAGCGTTGCTCGTTAGCAAGTCTATTCATGATGAAATGTCAAAGCATACTGAGCATCTTTCTCTTTGACACCATGTCTGAAATCCCACGTGATCTGTCAAATACTAATGCATGAAAATCCTAACCTCAAAAAAATCACCCGTTACGTTGCAACCAGATTTTTAGTTGAATGTTAATTTTCACACGTTGCACTTGCAACATTTCTGCGCTGCTTTGTTGTTGTTGCCACTGCTGCAACTCTTGCCAAGCGCGAGCAGGCGCACTCGTTTTGGCGAAAACGCCCCTCACACGCAGGTCAAATGTGCTCGTGAGCATGTGGAGCATTTGGCTGCGGCATGCGATTCTTGAGCGCGCTGACGGCTGACGACCTGACGACGACGGCCTGTCATTGCGGGCGTCAAGTGTTAGTTCTTTGTTTAAGCATGCATGCTCAGATTTTCTTCGGCTTTTGGTGTGCAATTTGCGTCGCCTCAGAGTAAACAGCAATTCTTGCCTGCTCTGCTGTGAACTAGACTAAAAGAGCGCATGGTTGCATTTTTGTTTTTGTTTGCGGCAGCAATTTTGGTATGCCATTATTTCGCAGATTTTGCGCATTTTTGAGAAGGTTAGCGCATTAACTTTATTATAACTGTGAGAAGAAATTTCATAAGTACCTACTACCATTAATGTCAACATCAGCTTTAATTCCGTCATTTGTTTTTAAGTAACGGAAATAGAACACAATTTTGGTTGAGGAATCGAAATGGAATGTCGGACTCTGCACTAAAAAATAACGGTATAATACAAACAATAGGAAAGCTTTAACTGGGGAATTACAATGTGGAGTAATGAAATAATAAAACGGTATCGCAGGAAATTGCAAATCTTGTGAGCTAGGAAGGAAAGGCACCGTAAAAACGCTATCGGTAGAATGGGAGAGAGTCGGTGCATCCGTATCCTCTTTTGCTTTACTACTAGATAGCTAGACTTGGCGAGAGCTTGGCCACCATCGATACATGCGCTGTCGCAAACGTAATTTGGCCTAAGATCGGTCGCTAGAGATCTAGTGATCTCTTTGCCCTACCCAAGGTCTAGCCTCTCCCAAGTTGTGGGGCTTTTAACACGTCATTGCTCTATTGGCGTCCTTCCTGTAAGATTGGGAATCTTACTAGATGCTATCTGCAGAAGTTGTATGGAAGAAGATGAGGTGGAAACAACTCTACACTACCTTCTTGCCTATCCCGCGTTTGGGAAGCCAAGGCTTAAACACTTGGGTACGCATACCTTTAGATTTCCCACCGTATCGACGAGAGTGGAAATTAAACGTCTGTGAAAATTTATATTGGCTATTAAGCATTTTGCTAATTTATAAGTTCGAATACGGGAGTTTTTCTTTTCTATGACTTCACAAAGGACTTACATATAGCAGCCTAGTTGCGATCTTTGATCAGCCATCTAACCAAATTATTCTGTCGAGGAAATGATTCCTAGAAAAGGGAACATTTACCATAGTTGTTCAGAGTACTAGAATTCGACCAGTTTAGTCGGGTTGGCTTAAAATGAGTATTTGTATAGGCGTGTGGTTTTCAAAGAAGTAATAATGTATTTCGGTGCAAATTTATAATCCAAACGAGATGACCACTAGTCCCGATTTTCACAAAAAAGGTTTTTTCAGCGATGAAGCTCACTTTGGTTGCAGAGGTATTTGAATTTAAGATAATTCACAAGTCATTATTCAGACGCCGTTACATTATCAAAAAGTCACTCTGTCATTCTTTGTGCTCTGTGGAAAGTGGCATGATGGCCGCAATGTTGCAAGTAAAGGTAAACATAGGGAACACTACGGAACCATGATTAATGATTTTTTCGTGGCTAAGTTGGAGGATGTTGATGTAGACGACCATTAGTTGCAACAAGATGGATCTACATGCCAATCTATTGAAGGATTCTTTTGGAGAGCACATTGTCTCAAGTCGTGGTCGTGCGGTGCGATGTAACACAGCTGGACTGTTTCTTGCGATTGATTGCGTGGAAGAGAATATTCGGCGCGTTATTACTGACATATTTCTCTAATTACTGCAAAAGTCAGTCGAAAATTGGAATTCATTCCAGCTTGTCGCGGCGGTTACTTGGCTCAAACAATTTGTTGGACATAATAACACTTTTTAATTCTTCTGGAAAACCACATGTCCACAAAAACATAATTCATCATTCGAAAACATAAAAATGCAAATTTTAATGAGCTTGGCGATTTTCGTTTGTCTTTTCGTTGCACACACTTCCAAAAACGATACTGTAAGAATGCTCTAACCTTCATATTTGCGTGTGACTTTTTCCTATCACTTAAAGAGTCGTCGCTTTACTCTTATAAACATGAAATTGGCTGAAATAGCTAAAGAATATTCTAAAAAAAGAGTTTGAGACGTGTTTCGACGAGTGGCATAATTATCGATTTAACTGTCGGCAATTTTGTTGGTTAATATCTCCAAAGTATTAGAAAGAATATTTTTACGTAGGCTTTTGCCGGTGTTGGAAGGCAAACAGCTTTAGCCACATGATTGGCTTCGCTTCAGAAAATTTCATGGCTCAATTGAACAATGTAATATTGTTGTAAATGTAAATTTATAGCTGATGTTATGGAAAATAATAAATATTGCTCTGATGTGTTCCTTGATGTCCGCGAAGCATTTCTCAAAGTCTGGCATATAGTCCTATTATTCAAATTAAAAGAAAATTACTAATGCCTTAGTATTGGCTGTCTTATTTGTACAATCGGATATTCTACGTTAGTTGCCGTGATGTTGAATCGGATTTGAGACCAGTTCCAGCTGGCGTGCCCCAAGGCAGTGTACTTGTCCTTGTGCTTAACATTCTTTATACAGCATAGCATACCTTTCAGGAATCAACTCTGATTTCACAATGACGGCAACAAATGCACTGCTTGCATCAAGTGGTAACTTAGATGCAATTGAATGCTCTGAAAACATGGCTCTCTTAATGGAATATTGGCATCAACAAAAAAAAGTCCGTTGAAAAAACATAAGTACATATATATGGTCAGTTGTTACCAACAAAATAAAATTATTGGTGTTTGTAATTGATAAGAGGCCCAATTGGAAAGATCACGTAAACATAAAAAAATCAGCTAGGATTAAAGTTGGCGCAGCTATACTGGCTCCTTAGACCAAGAGCCCACCTCAGTCTAAAGAATAAGTTTTAAATTTATACTCATTGTGTTTTCATGGAATTTAGTTTTTATTTTTATAATTAAACAGATTCTAAATATATTGAAATTTACAACAAAAAAATAAAAATTCCCATTATTTTTAGAACTCGCATTTGTAAGAGAAAGCTTCTATTTTAAAGTAATAAAAAATCAAAATTTTTTTACAGCTTTTAATATTATATTTGCCCTTTATATATAATGCTAACAGAATGCTCACAATCAATATTAATAGCAGCCTGTTAATAAAGCTTTCCAAAATCTTCTGCAGACATTATTTTATGTATTTGCTAATTAATAATAAACTCAAGACAACACTCTTGAGCTACTGCAAAATTCATAAGCATTTGCTAAATAATAGCAAACTTAACGGCGCTGGCTTAGTAGGTCAACTGTGGCAATCAATGAAGCATTAAATTTCATCAGTAATTAATGTGTGCTAATAATATAGATAAATGTACGACATTGCCGTGTTTTATGTGTGAAATATATTGAAATAAATGTGCACATAAAGCAAAGCTACTCAATGAAATTTATGTATCTAGAACTAGAGGAGAAAAGCGCTTCACTTAAACACACATACACATAGAGCAATGAAATAAATTCTGCGCTGCTTGAAAGTTCTAACATTTATATGTATGTATGTGCGTACGTGTGAGTGTAGAACAATACACGTAGTGACTGCAAGTCTGTTATGTACTTTTAGATTTAGAAAGTAGCTGTGACTTTTTACAGTAACCCCAACCCAACTAAGTCATATTTAAGTAGAATAAATTTAATACCAGTCGCTGGCGAGTGCGCATGCGCGCCTTTCTCATTCTTTATTTATTTATTTTTCTCAGCTTTTTTTTTCACCTATGCAGCAGTATCAGAATAGCAAAAACAATAGCAACGTTGGTGGAAAGAAAAATTACATTTCCCAGAACGGTGGACAGCCGATAGCCGACGGCCGACAGCCGGTTATTAAATAGAAAGGAGTATACAGGTTTCACCAGCTACCGCAAGCTTATAGCCGGCGAAATGCTGCCAAGCGCTGGGAAAAGCACAAAACAAAATTAATAAATGTATTAGGAAAATAATAATAAGCAAGCAAGCGGGCAAGCAAAGAATATTGTTTGGAAATTTCTAGTAGCTGAAAGCGATGATCAGCGCATTGCAGATGGTCAACGAGCGATGAGAATGTGTTGACAGTGTACCAATAAGCATACCAACAACAAACAGGCGCAGGGAGGCGAGCAAGCAAACAATTGAATAAACAATCGACGGAGACCCCAAGAATCACTGCGGCTGCTGCTGGTGAGCGCTGTGTGGAGGAGCGTTGCAATGAGGCGCGCTGAAATGGTGACAGGCAGAGGGCGAAAGCCGGTTGCCTGATGGAATGAACGAAACGGCAGATAAAACCTTAAAAGTGTGTCAAATGAAAATTATGGCCAGTTTATGCAAGCGCATAAATTATCTGCAGCAGCAAGTGGTAGAAGCTGATGCTCAAGCAGAGGCAGCATGCCGTTGAGAGTAGTTCGAGTTGCAGTGAGCACAGTGGTGGGCGTTTATATTGTAAATCACAAATGCTTTTAAAATGTTGTTAAAATTTTTTGGTAATAATATGTAATGCTTGAATTATTCTGAATTTACAATTAAATATTTAAATTAAATTTGTAAGCTTTTAAGGGATTTCATATAGTCTTTTAAAGTTATAAGTTATAACGAACCGAAAACATAGCTTTGAAAATTGTAATTGTGGAAACCCATTTGTATATGCAATTCAACAACAATTTTTTTTAAGTGTAAAATATATGATTTTTGTATAAAAATGTCACGGGCAGCAAGACACTCTTAATTTCATATCGACTTTAGTATATACACTCGGTATCAAATTTGACCCGGACTAGTTCATTTAACTCGAATGGAAAAAAATCGATTGGTTTGGTACAAAATCTTCTTATATTCGTGTGAAGTTTGATCTCCATTTTGCAATTAGTCACGAACGATTAGCACAGCATTTTTCTAGTGACTTTGATATATTGAGTCCACGGACAAATTACGCCTTCCTTGAAGCGGATTTTCCGTTGCGAAAACAGAAAAAAAGTCTCCTGAAATCAAATCTGGTATATACGAAGACTGAGCGATAACTCTCTGTTAATGTTTGAAAAAAAAAGTCAAAAATAATAATGCTAAAGTGTTATAGGTACGAGTCTAGTATTGGCATGCTTCATACTCAAAACGTACCTAAAACATACCCAAAACATTAACCAAAATGGTTGATTAGATCTATAAGAGATGTTATGCTAATCTGCTATCTTTCTAATGTCAAAATTTAAATTTTTTCAATATTTTTGCCATGAAAGTTTTCGATGACTAGATAACCTTTTGCACTTCAAGTACATGTGTTAGTGATAAATTAGACTCCCAAAGATACACCTTTAACATTTTCAACGTTTTCGTGATTCCATTGGACACAAAAAGGTCTAGCTAACCTATTGTACTGTGTTTTCCATAAAAAGGATGACGAAGCAAACTTTTTGTCCGTCAACAACAACAGCTGTCAACGGTAGTAACACCTTTACAAGAAACTCTTTTAGTATGTTATACGTTAGCACAACAGATCACAGAGTTCAGCTCTAACCTCGCTTTAGGATGTTAGGCTAGTCTTGGATTTTGTGAAAAATTTCTTTTTTTTTGGCTTACAGTTCACTTTAGTGACTTTAAAAATATTGTTCAACAAAATCGATCCAAGTCTTTAAAGTAATAAAGCTTTGTGTTCGAGCTCATCAGCAATTAAAAAAAACTTCTCGAAATTGAAATCCTGTAATCCTTGTAGTATTAAAACTTTGCGTGTGAGGTCATCAGCAAATCACAATTTTTCGAAAATGAAATCGTGCCAATGTGATAATTATATATCTCGTTTTTTATGTCGATTCATATAGTACAGATTACAAATGGTGACATTAAATTTTTATTTACCTAAACACTTTTTTTCATATAGCCTCTTCCTCATGTGGCCAAAATTCAAAATAAGGATTGTTGTGAGATCCCTAGACTAGCCTAACCACTTAAATTTCTTCTTTAAGCAAATTTTTCTGACTTGACTTGAGATTAAAGTACATCTTATAGATAAGTTAGAATTAACTATTTAGAAATGCCTTAAAAATTAGCTCCCAATGAATAACTGTTAAATATTTTTCTACAATACAGCGTGACAGGCCCACTGTGACGCTGTAATTGGCTATACAATGAGATGTGATGCGATGGGCGTGCTGATACTTGCCTTTACAAGACCAATTTTTTTTTAATATCATCTTTTCCTGCGCAGCAAGTTTCGCATTATTTTATTTGCCTGAAACATTTTTTTTTTATCTGAAACTTTTCAGCGAAGCAGCCAAGCTAATTACTTAATCAGCGCACAACAAAAGCAAGCTTGGGCAAGTCGCGCTAATGCAAAAAAAGGCTTCGGTGAAAAAATAATTAAATAAAGTAAAAAGTAGTAATTATTAGGCAAATAAATAGAGACAATGAGGCACAAAAAAGAAAGAAAACTTGGCGTTGTGGTAGGTCCCAAAAATTAAGAAATATTGCAGAGCTTTTCATATGGACTTGCAGATCGGTTTTGATGTTGCCACTTTGCATTGTCTGCGATGCAGTTATTGTGGCGTGTTGCAACGACAGAAATATAAAAGAGCACGGAAAGATAAATGGAAAATATTGACACATATGAAAACAACACTTTTTAATTATTTGTCTCAAGCAATAAGCAGCAAGTGAGGGAAAACTGGAGGGATATGAGGCATGCGAACGTACAAAATTTGGATTGTGAAGGTTTTAACTAACGGTAACTGCATGAAATATAGCGAAGGGCAATCACTTTTGAATTAGAAATCTATCATTACGAACACCCTGTATCAGACTGCAGACTGGGTTTCTGTATTTGAACTTTTCAGCATTCTCAAACGTTCGTTTCGCTTGTGTTTGTCAATAATAACAAAAGCAATAACATGCATATATAATAAAAATTAACCACAACAAGAGATGAGCAAATAAAAGAGCGGAAGCCAGAGCAAGAAAAACACACACATAAACAAATTTACTTTATGCGTGCCTGTGTGCTGAGACCGCAAACAGGAATGTTTGGCTCCAGGAAGTCGACTCCATTCATTGTGCTATTGCGCTGGCGCAAACTGTTAACATAAGTTCGGAGTCATTTGGTCGGAGATTTTTCGCTTAAAAATCAATTTAAAGTTTGGAAAACTAATTTTGAACTTTTATTAAAAAATATTAATATTCCTTTGTTCAAATGTGGATATAAATTACAGACAACTGTTTGTGGTATGTGTTGAAAGTAGTATAGACTTCAACTAATTCAAATGTTTTCAAACGCACATTTTGTCTATGCAACAGCAACCATCAGCATTTAACTTGAAATATTTCTCTTCATTACCACAAAACAATAGACAAATTGAGTTGAATGTTTTTCTCTGCGTTATGATAAATTCCCACTGTTAATCAACTTCAGCACCCACTGTGAGACCCCTCTGTCAGCCCTTGTTTGTGCAATTCTGCAGCTTAGTGCAGCAAAATCATGCATTTAATTGGCTTTCCAAATAACTGGACATATTAATTTTCGATAAGTAGTGAGTACATTATTAACCAACTATTAATGAATAAATACATATGTTTGTGCTACATAATTAAAAGATAATATATATATACCTGAAAACTTGGGTTACTGTGTCGAAGAGACTATTCGTGATGGTTTTTGCTTGGTCACATACCGACAGGGGATATGTGTATAGGAAAAAATCGCTGAAGAAGTCATCCAGTGAACTCTTTAAGGGAGATGAGCATTCACTCCGACAGCAGCGCCGCAATACTAGCGCTGAGCTCGCTAACTGTGCATCAAAGTTAGTTTAAGAGCGTCTGTAATCAGATAACTAGAGTAGACCACAAGAGATCCTACTAAACCATAGTTAAGTTCCTCCGGCAGCAATCGTAAGAGTTTTTACTGAACATTGTTTAGTATTTATTCATACGGTAAGGGTAAAAATAATGCTAAAAGTGTAAGAGCAGGTGGTGAAGTGGAAACATACAAGCACTTTCTCCTTCGCCTTTACAAGACTGAGGTTGAAATCTCAACTCACCAAATTTGTGATGCCTAATGATCATTTATACATACCCTAAACAAATTTACAGCGAAAAGGAAGCACGACTGGTGCGCTGTTGTAGACTCGACTATAACCGCGTAAACAGTGTCTATGCAAATAAAGAATGATTAATTATATAGGAATTTTAGATAGCATCAAAGACCGACGTTATAAGGTGTCAAAGTGAGATTCCTGATAGAATCGACCTCTTAACCTAACATTGTAATACCCAGAAGGAAACATCGGATCTGCAAACATATATGTAAATAATATGCGAAACAAGCTGAATCGATTTAGTCATGTTCACCTATCTCTTCGTCTGGTCCTTTTTTTGGATATACTATATACACACGTCGCTCAGTTTGTAGATATCGATTTGAAATCGCTTTTTTCTTCCAGCTTATTTACCGTAATGACTTTTCAGACGCTCCGAAAGCTCGGCCGGGAGTTTCTTATGCATCCATCGTATAGCTTGAATCACACAGCATGTGGTTACTACCTGTTCCTGTCTATGGTGAATGATTTTAATGATGAACTAGTTTCAACAGAAGCTTTTGAAAATTGACCGGAGTTATAGACCCTATATAATAATGGATGTTACCAAAATAATGGTTTGGTTCGCGATCTGCATCCAATATTAGGTCTGCATTATCGCCCAGTAGAGTTATTTATTCGAGAAACCATTTATCGGTTTCGCAACATGTTTGAGTCCAGCCACCATAGCGAGCAACAATTGCAGCTGTAGAGCCATAATTAATGTTTTTCGTGCCTGAATTGCAACAGGAAGGTGCAATACCATAAAGTCAACGAAACAATCAATTTATTAAAGCCCGTCGTAGACCTGTGGTGTGTCTTCCAAGATCGTGAGATTTATCACCGCTAGAATATTTTAGGGAGGATATGAGAAGTCGCTTGTCTACGCAGAAAAGACCAAGACGATTGATGCCTTGGAAGAGAATATTGGTCACATTCACTTCCTCGAAATCATGTTGGAAATATGTATGATGGTAAAGTTTGATCTTTTTAGTATAACTAAATTCTTGGCCATAAAATTAAATGAAATGAAGTGATTTTCATTATTTTTTATTGCTTTGCAATAAGTCCGCTTTTGTGACTATTCTTTGACAATGCCACAGAAAAGTATGTTAAAGGAAACAGCGTTTCTTAGGTTTCTTTTCTGGGTATGGTTTTGATCGTGGAACATTTGCTTTACTCCTTTCGGAATTTTTGATGCTTTTTATTGTAGGATCACATAACACTCATCCCTTCTGTGGTGATATCACTTGAAGGAGTATAAGTCTAGCTTTCTTTCGTTTACATAGACCTTAGAGCCGTGTGGGATAGTTTTGAAAGTTTTTGAGGATTGAGGTCTTACTGATTATATGTTTATATTGGCTCAGTTCCCCTTTGGAAACTTTTCAAGGTTTTAATATACTGTATTTATTATAATTTCCCACACTGCTCTTCCTATGTCTGTAGATGTTTATTCTCACGAGTAGAAACATACATACACCAACAGCTATTTCAGCTAAATTTAATAATCACTACTTCCGCTTACATTGATCTTAATTTTATGTAGGAAATTAATTAAAAATAAATTTGATATTCTTCCTAGCATTAAAATCCACTTAAGCGCATTACGCACACAATTACAGATGCTCAGAAGACCAGTACTACAGAAGCACGGTAAACTTGCAAGTACTCTTTGTTTGTATGTATGTAAGTATGTATACAACCATAATTGCTACAATTTTATGAGCTATTTGCAGTGGCGGTAAAGGCAAACAACTCGTTGTTCTAAGCGCAGTTGGATGGGTAACGAGTCGCCGATCAAAGACGAAATCCGGTAAAAGCGGCAGAACAAATAGACATTAACACAGATAATAGAATGTTACAGATGAAAGACGCTCTCAGCTGGCTGCAGGTGTACGCGCATGAATGTAGAATTTTATGTTGCTACTCATTGTTGTTGTTGTTGCCATTGTTTACTACGGCCGCATGGAGAATATGAAAATAGTGAAGTGAAAATTGTAGACATTGCAACTCGGAAAGTGGTCGACCGGGCCGAGGCATGTGAGGAGCTGCGCTTCTTTCTCGACTTTTTTCAGCGTTGCAGAAGCTTGGCGTATTGGAATGCAATGGAACTTCATTGCATTGTGTTGCAGGATGATTGGCAACTTTACGAAGCGTGTGCTTGTTTATTTTATTGTTGTTGTTATTGTTGTTGCAGTATTATTGCAGGTTGTATACGTACATACGTTCGAAGACTCGCCAGTAATAGCTCTTTGCTGAGTTGGAGTTATTATTGCAAGTTGTTGTTGTTGTCTAATATTGTTGTTGTGTGCTGTTTTTGTTGTCGTTTCGTTCACGCTTGCATTGCTTACTACTTAAAGCAATAATTAGAACGTTTTCCAAGAATGATGCTGCACAAAAGGCATACAAACTGGCACATAAGCACACACACACATACATACAACATACACATACATATGTGCATAGACGCAAACAAACACACATACATACATACATGGCGATTGGACAATTGGAATTTCTACGCATTGGAGCAATCAATTGCTGATGCTTAGGCCATAACAGATTGGAGTTATTCTGGAGTTGTTGTTGTTGTTCTTGTTATAAAAGCTGTAATTTTGTTCTTTGCGAGCTTAAATGGCATGACAGCAGAAAGGCCATAGTGGCCATATAGTTAATAGAAAGCAGCACAACAACAATGCAGTTGCAAAATGGAAATTGAATGAGCCTCGGGGAAAAACGAGCGAAATCTTTAACAACAAAAACAAGCTGAAGAAAAAGTAAATACCAATGCGAGTCCAACAAATCCATTTGTGCGCCAGAAGTGAAGACTCATTTTTGTTTAGCAATTTCTAGACAAATCTACATACATACAAGTAAATTCTTAACTGCGCTCCATTGACACTATTTAAGCGTGTAGTTATGTATATATGTATGTAAGTATGTGTGCGTTGGCATTTAAGTAAACAATAAATATGTTTTCATGTCAATTGTTTGCAAAGCGAAAAAAGAGCGTTCTAAGTTTAAGCAAAAAACACACACACACGCTCATAACACACATACATGCTTGCGCATGCGCAGCCAATGAACTGCTTAAATGCGTCAATTCATGGTAAAATTAAATAGTTAACTTCAGAATGCGCTTGTTCTTGCTGTTGTTGTTGTGTTTTCCGCACTTGCGCTTGTCAGTGGCGGAACTAGTTTGCTGAAGTGAACTGCAAACTGTCAAAAGCGTAGTTGCGTACTTACATACATATGTGCTTAAACAAACCGCAAGTACAATAACAACAAAACATTGCAGCAATTTGCAATAACAAAAAGCAAAAACATGTTAGCTACGACTTCACCGAAGCAATAATGCCCTGCACGAATGCAAGATTCTTGATTGGCCAGTTTGTATGACAGCTTTATGATATAGTAATTTTTTCTGAACTGTTTCTTTGGATATTATGGCAGTGGCTTGGATAAGAATCCGTGCGAAGTTTTGTGAAGATATCTTTTCAAATAAAAGAGTTGTCCATACAAAGACTTGTTTCCGATGGTTCAGTTTGTATGGTAGCTATATGTTATAGAACTCCGATCTAAACAATTTCTACAGGAATTAAAGCAATTTTTTAGGCAATAGTTCTTCCCAAATTTCGTGGAAATAGCTTGTCAAATAAATGAGCTTTCCATACAATAACTGGTTTCCGATAATTCAATTTGTATGACTGATATATGCATTAGGAGTCCGATATCGACGGTTCCAACAAATAAGCAGCTTCCTGAGAAAAGAGTAACGCGTACAAAATTTTATACAGATATCTCAAAAACTAGGGGCTACTAACTGGCGTATATACATATATACGGACAGAGAGCCATGCTGATCATTTATGTAAGGTATATACCCGTTTCATAATATTATATACCTGTTTCATTGTGTATTCGACATTTCTTTCTTGGCCAAACTTCGTTTTTAAACTTAATATACTCTCTTCAGGGCATAAAAACACATATGTACATACACGCACACATATACAAAAGCACAGCAGCAGAAGAAGTTGCTAAAGTCCAAGAACCAGCGCTGCTAGCAGACAGCTAGAAAAGGGTGCAAATACATACATATGAACTCATATGTTACATACATACATCCAAATAAACAAATGCTGGTATAAAACAACAACAAATAATACAAAAAGAACAATAATAATCAGAACATTGCAAAAATAGCACATACAACAAAAAATTTACGTAAAATACAACAACCACTACATACATCGTTGCTGATGGTTTCACAGCTCACCGCTGCTTCAATTCTCGCGCTGCTTCGACTTCTGCTACAAGTGCTCACTTTTAACTAGTTGTAATAAGTGAAAGAAGAATGAAATGAAAACTTGTCTTTAATTAAAATATACAACAGGAAAACAAACTGCAAATGCGTAAGGGGCAACAACAATTGTTGTTTGTTGTTGCAATAAATGCTGGAGCAATGCCAAGTACGGTGGCATAAGAAATGCCGCTGAAGAATGCGGCGAAAAGAGCAAGCGACAACAAATGGCAACTTTTTTATGGCGAAAATTAGCTGCAGAAGTTGATTGCTGATTGGTGGCAAACAGAAAATGCAGAATAAGTGGAAGTGGGGGAAAAAGTCTGGCGATAAATATTTTAACAAATCTCTTGAGCAGGATAAGAACAATAATGCGTTGGCTTAAATAACAAGAGTATTGTAAATTGTTGGAGTTTTAGATGCAAAGTTACACATCTAATAATCTAATATCTAAAAATATTATTGATAAACATATTAAATCATATAACCAATAAACAATTTATATTTGAAGCAACTACCATGCATATCGTATCAAATCACATGGAAACATTTTGTGAATTGCGCTATACAATGAAATTTCACAGTCTTTAAATCGGACAGATTCCATAACCGGAGGCCTCTAATAACCGACCACCTCCCATAACCGGACAGATTTCATGAAGCCAATGTTCTTAACGGGTGATTTTTTTGAGGTTAGGATTTTCATGCAGTAGTATTTGACAGATCACGTGGGATGTCAGACATGGTGTCAAAGAGAAAGATGCTCAGTATGCTTTGACATTTCATCATGAATAGACTTACTAACGAGCAACGCTTGCAAATCATTGAATTTTATTACCAAAATCAGTGTTCGGTTCGAAATGTGTTTCGCGTCCGTGTCCGATGAGCGATGAGGCTCATTTCTGGTTGAATGGCTACGTAAATAAGCAAAATTGCCGCATTTGGGGTGAAGAGCAACCAGAAGCCGTTCAAGAACTGCCCATGCATCCCGAAAAATGCACTGTTTGGTGTGGTTTGTACGCTGGTGGAATCATTGGACCGTATTTTTTCAAAGATGCTGTTGGACGCAACGTTACGGTGAATGGCGATCGCTATCGTTCGATGCTAACAAACTTTTTGTTGCCAAAAATGGAAGAACTGAACTTGGTTGACATGTGGTTTCAACAAGATGGCGCTACATGCCACACAGCTCGCGATTCTATGGCCATTTTGAGGGAAAACTTCGGACAACAATTCATCTCAAGAAATGGACCCGTAAGTTGGCCACCAAGATCATGCGATTTAACGCCTTTAGACTATTTTTTGTGGGGCTACGTCAAGTCTAAAGTCTACAGAAATAAGCCAGCAACTATTCCAGCTTTGGAAGACAACATTTCCGAAGAAATTCGGGCTATTCCGGCCGAAATGCTCGAAAAAGTTGCCCAAAATTGGACTTTCCGAATGGACCACCTAAGACGCAGCCGCGGTCAACATTTAAATGAAATTATCTTCAAAAAGTAAATGTCATGAACCAATCTAACGTTTCAAATAAAGAACCGATGAGATTTTGCAAATTTTATGCGTTTTTTTTTTTTAAAAAGTTATCAAGCTCTTAAAAAATCACCCTTTATTAATGTTTTCATACAAAACCACTTGCTATAACTGGACATGAAAACATTCCATTGACCGGACACGTACACTATTTAGGTAATTTTTCATTCAAATTATCTTTAAACGGACCAGATTTCATATAGTGTTAAAAGAAAATTGTATAGAATTTGTAGTTCCCGTTTTGTTTTTTAATTCTTAATGATTTGTGGTTTTTCGAGACAGTTTTTTTAAGAAAAATACGCAAAATGATCACAGCAAACAAACTGACTTGCGCTGGCAATCTTTGGTCTGCGGTGGCTCAATAGATTATTAATGGGATAATTGTCATTCATTTACTCCTCTTGAAGTTGGTTCGAATTTATTAGGTCAATAGAAATATAGTTCCGAGTTGCAGCTGCTGACACAAAGAATACATTTTAAACACCGTTTTTGTCACGCTTCATATATAGACTGCTCCTAAACGGGACAGAAATACTGCGACGGTGATTGTGCGGTTATAAGAAATTGCTTTGTATCCGCTTATCTAAGAACTCTTCACTTTCGATAGATCAAATCTCCGAATGTACACAAAATGCTTTTTAAGGAATTCATCAGTGTTTCAAAGGCGACTTGAAACCGAGCATAAATCGTTACCCCATAGAATTAATGAGCGGAATATCCTTCTCCTCAGCAGTCGGTGATCTTATCTCATATGTTGCAGCTAATTTCTTTATTTTTCATCGATTTGTATAGTTTTAAGTGTTCAGGAATGTATACTAAGCTCATGGCTTATCAAACCATCTGAGTTGGATATCTAACTGACCTATGTTTCATGAATTGGAACCCATCAGGAACAAAACCTTGCAAGGGTGTCCAAAAAAAAAGAGATTCAATGTGTATAAGGAGTTTCTTTGGGAGCACTGCTTATGCGCAACAATTTCACGAAATAGCAGGATTGTAACGGGCGCATCCAGCACTAATTGGGTCCACTAATTGACCACACTGCTACCTCGCTTCTTAGCTAGTAGCATCCGAAATCTCAAACAAGAACGTATGTATATTTAAGTATTATTCCGTATATAGTCAGATCTTTTTTCAATTGAAGTAGCTGCTCTCTTCTTTTGTCCTTTTTTTCTGTTCTCATGGGCCACAAAAGAGATTGTTGAATATGTTTTTTCGGCAGATATTTGTGGCATATGCCAAAAGGCCTGTTGATCAAAGTTGAGAACTTTCGGCATCACTGTAAGAATGAGGACGATATGTGTGTGCAACCCACGAAACCAAATTAAAGGGATCCTACTTTTATGAATGTGGCTTTGAACAAATAATCGATGCCGAAGATTTATAAAGACTTAAAGGTCATGTAGTAATATTGCAATGCATATACGAGCCAAAAATAGTGATTATATAGAAATAGAAATTCAAAGCAAATTTTTTTTTGTTTTTCAATAAAATTTTAAAATAAATAACATTATAGTATAAAGTAGAGGTCTACGTTAAGTTAAGTAATGCAAAGTAATTCGTCTTTATATAAAGTTGTTCCATATTAAAATATTAAATAAAGCAATAAAAGCTTGGAATAAAACTAAGCCAAACGTGATTGGCTTAAAAGCACCACAACAACTTGAACGAGTTAAAATGCAGAAAATTGTGCTGCGGTCACAAGTTCACAACCGACACAAGACTTCCTTATACATGCGTACATGTCTATATATATACTTACATGTATGTATGTATGAAAGAGTGGACGTATGTATGTACAATATAGATATATAATTATTAGTGCAGCTAACGTAAGTGTACAGGTATTTTTTGCAATTTATATATGCTTATGACTGTGTATGTGTGGTGAGCACGATCTATATTTATTTATTAAAAAGTGGTATACGTTTGCCTGCAAATATGCACATTAGGATAGTCCTTAAGTCTGGAAAAATTGGTATTAAATTGACTAGCTCCTAGTTATGTTGATACTTATGTATGAGGTGCTGACTTTACTTGTGGAAGGTATCATATAAAAAATGTTGAATCCGATTTGAGACGGTTAATCTGACTGTCCGCGAGTAAGATTTAAGATTAGATTAGATTAGAGGTACGATTTTTCGATGGAAATTCAAAATATTTAACACTTGCATTCATTGCAAAAAATTAGTATTTTCTTCAAACTAAATTTTTTTTATAGGATATAAGAAAAATATTCAATATATTTTTAGGTGCTATACCATGCTTTAAAGTTCAGTATATTAGTATCTTCTGCGGTATAGATATTTTCAATTATATTGGGGTTGTTTAGTTCAGGTTGTTCAAACCGAAATAACTATTTCTTTTATTCTTTAAAGACCATTCGATTATACAAATTTCAGACTCTCCTTTACTTAACTAAACTAACTTCAAAGCTAAAAATTTTAGTGAAATCCACCTCGAATTTTATACACCTTTACACCCTAGTAACACAATTAAGGCTTATAAAAAATATAATTTTTCTTTTATATAATAAATAATTGAAAAAAAAAAAAATCTTGATATGCAAAGAATTTGCAGTACTCCACTTTTGTCGCTACACCCGCACTACCATCAATGAGCTATAAAAATTGTGTTGCAAATGGTCAAACAAAAGCGACAGCACGAATCAAAATGCAAGGAAAAAATTAAAGAATAAAAAAAAAATTAAATAATTTAATAAAAATAGAAAAACATGTTAACTTCAGTGGCACCGAGGCTAGCATATACCTTCACAAATAAACAAGTTTTCATAAAAGAACTTGATTTTGAACATTCACTTTGTATGACAGTTATACGCTCTGATGGTCCGAGCTCGAACATTTCTTCGGATATTATGTAAATGCTTGTCTTAAGCAATAACCAAGCAAAATTGCGTGATCGTACTTTCAGTATCCTGTATGTGTCGACAGTATGGACAGTTTCAACAAATGAGCAGGTACGACAGTCGGTTCTAAGTAACCGGATTCGGATTTTTATTCGGTCAAAGCCCGTAAACTCAGTACCATGCCTCGAAATTACTGCAGGAATGTTTCCTATCACTACACGAATAACAAATGAGCAGGTTCTTTGAGAGAAAAGGAAGTTTGTGCATATACAGACGCACAGAAAGGCGGGCATGGCTAAATCGACTCAGCTCGTCATGTGGATTATTAATTTATATAATGTAAATATTATATGACCACCTTAAGCTACCCCGCTCAGGGTATAAAAACAAAACAACATTGACTAACTAAAAATAGAGTGACAGCATCGTGCAGTGGCATGCTGCACGACCAGAAATATTGGTCAATGTTAATTGAATGCTGTTTGTTGGCTGTTGCGCATGCGTTTGGCGGAGTGGGTGCAGGTGATTTGCACTTTTTGTTAAATAAATTCCTTTTTCTCTATTTCTTACAAACCTAACATATTTTTCGTCTTTGGCTAGGGCAATTAGAACAGTTTCGTAGTTGTTGTTATTGAAATAAAACTACCATACACAAAAGCGTTAATGTTTATGTATTTATGACCTTGTGTTCTGTATTAAATTAATTGGCTAGCTTCTTGTCTGCATGTGTGTGTGTCTTTTTATGGCACAAGCGGTAATTAGGCGCTCCGTTAAGCGTGTAAATCATATTTATGCACACAATTATGAGCATAATAAAAGGCGAGCAATGATTGTGCTGCTGCTGTTCGAGCACATCAAACAGCAGTTGCCAATAAAATCGGTTTAATAAAGTTGTAAGGAAAGTAGTAGCAAAGAAAGGTGAAGTACAAGGCGGGCGCAAAGTCGGTTGCCACAAGAATTTTCCTGCTTCCGTGTTACTTTTATGAAGACGCTTCAGGAAATACTGCGTTTAGCAGCTGATTGATGACTGATTGCACAGCGAGTGTCATGGTAAGTGAATAAGTATCGGATAGCACTGATTGCCTTAAAACTATATTTTTTTAACAACGATAACCTTTCTCTTTATAACTTTAACAAGCAATATCGATAGAGAATAATTGTTTGGTTATTGATATATGTACATACATATATGTGTTGCAGTCATAATTTTCAAAATACACATTTTTGGTTTCACATTTTCTTAATAAATAATAGCTCAGAAATATTCTCTTAAAATTGTAAGTAAATTTTATGTATAGTTTTCAAGTTATTTTTTTAATTATCAAAGGCTTCTCAGAAGCTTGGGAATGTTCATTTAACACTTTCCTGTTTTCTCGAAATTATGTTTTTTGCATTGGTGAGACCCCTGCAGCGAAACCCGCTCGGTAGATTTCAATATAATTCAAACAGCCTTTTGAAAATATGAAACTTTTTGAAACAATTTTTTTTTCGATTTTTTATAAACTTTGCAGAAGTCGTAATTTTGTTACTCATAAAATGATTCTGGTCAGTGAATTTAATAATAAGACAAATTTTGTTTGTCAATTTAATGAATCACCAAGAATTAGTGTTGGCCCCGCCACAAACTTACGTTGTAATTCTATCAACAAAAACTACCATTACTTTTAAAATAACATTTTTTTCAAATTTCTGTTAGGACAAATCGAATTCTTATTTAAGGGGTTATATACAGTAAGAACTTTTAAGAAATCCATTTTCTCATTTTATTTTCTTAATGTTTATGTATTACGAATACATACAGAAAATTAAATGCCATTCCGATGAATATTTTGGAAGATACAAGCAAATTCGGCCTTCTAACCGAATATAACCCGTGAATGATGTTGTGTTTTTTTCTTTATAAAAACAATTAGCTGACAAAGATACAATTTTTTTAAATTGTAATTTTTTTTATGCTTCTGCTTACTACACCTAATTCCTTGGTAGGAAAATAATTTTTAAAATTTGTAAGTGATTTGAAAATAAATCATTGGAATAAGAGATATAATAAAACAAAATATAAAGACAAAATCCCGTAACTTAACCTAGCAAATTTGCAACTTCATATTTCGCAGCCCTATAAATCTTTTAACACCGAATGTTCTTTGCCAACTTTACTATACTCGTACTTTTAACGAACATAAAATAAATTTCTTCCTACGATTTCTTCACGAAAATTTCCAGAAAAGTTACATCATTTATAACTCAAGAACAACTGGAGTGATTGTGCTGATCTTTGATTTGTTATATTCGTGTCCGCTTCGTATACTAGTATAACTATTAAAATACCGAAAAGCTTCACTTAAGAATAAAATTGTTGGATTCACTTAGTCCAAAAACATATTTCTTGAAACATATCCAAATATATAGCAGATGCTCCAACAGAATATTGAACAAGAAGAAGAAAAAACTATTGAATCGATTGGTTAAAAAAATTCGTTTTGATGGTTCTTAGGAGCAAACTCAAAAAAGACAATATCCGAAAGAAGTCATATGAGAAGCCATGTATCAGTTTTGAAATAACAATCTGAAATTTTGGGCTCGTTTTTTTCTCCCCCGGAAAATATTCATTTGTAAGAACTATTGAAAGATCACATTGCTTTACATGTGACGAAAAAGTATCCGCAAATTGTAATTAATTCCCCAGGTAAATGATATTATGAAAAATATTTTGCTAAGTTGGTAGGTCTATCCTTAAAACGCAAGCCTACGAGTGGTACAAAACCTTCAAAGATGGTCTAGAGATCATTCAAGACATTCTACTGTTCTGGACGACCTTCGTTCTGCTGATGAAAATATTCAAAGAGACAGGCTTGTATTAGAGAGATGGCAATAGACCTCGACATCTCTCGTGAGCGAATAATTCTGGGTATGAAACGCGTTCTTACTCGACTCGTCCCGATAAAGCTGAATTTTTTTCCCATAAAGAGTACCTTAAAACGGTCTATTTGGACATGCTTGATTATGCGAATTTTGATACCTCATGCTTTCAGAGCATTCTAGCTGCCAATGAGACATGGATTTATGAGGTTGACAGTCAACAATCATCAGAAAGGAGAAAAAAACGATCCGAAGCGAATAAAACCACGCCAAAGCCGCTCAAAGAACTCAAAGTGAAGTTCATTGCTTTTTCGATATTCGTGGTTTGGTGTATCATGACTTTCTTATGTAAGGACACACTGTTAATAAGAAGTCCTATTTGAGCGTATTGAGGTAGAACATCCGTCGAAAACGATCGGTATTGTGGAAGAACAATTTATGGATTTTAATGCAGCAACGCAAAGAGCCAATATTGTAACCGAATTCGAAATCAAAAACGCAAGGAAAACGATCGCTCAACAAACAGATTTGGCTTGTTTACCAAACTGAAATTGCTAATAGAATTAAATAATAATTTTATGACTTTATTAAAAATTTTGAATGGAAAATTGTTGCACAGCTCTTAATTGACAACAAACTATTCGGAGCAAACTGAAAAAAATATATAAAATATTAATTTTTAGAAAAAGAGCCCTGAAATACAAAATATTTTTTGCAAGCTCAATTATTTCATAAAATAATGCCAAGGTAATTTTTTTTTACCGAAAGTTATAATTACTGAAGAAAAATATTAAAAAAAAATTACTGAACAATGTATTTTATAAATTTAATTACACTAAATGTGCATAAAAATGGTTAAAATGTTTTACAAACTTTGCTTTCTATCATTGTTTACAAAAACAGTTAAAACAATTACAAGAAACAAATCATTAGTCACAAATTATTCGAAATATTTGTTTGCACTAAATTTGTAAAATTTTAGCTGAAATTATTTCAACTAATATTTCATAAATTTTTCAGATTTCCCAAATCTTTTTATGAGTGAACTATATTAGCAACATTATTATTTATATTAAATGCTGTGCAACAATAGTAACCAGGCAGTATTAGGAAATGAAGCAAATTTACGAATAATAATAAAATATTTCAAAAAAATTTAAAAAAGTTGAAAAAAAAATTTTGAATTTTAATGAAAAAAATTTAAAATGTTTTGATTCCAAATGAAATTTTTAAAATAAATTTTATGTTTAAATTCTTTATAAATAATTTATATTTTTTCATTTGTTTCTGCGCCCAGAATTTTTGGCATTTAATTGGCAGTTTGTGCTGCAAAATTTTAATTGACTTTAAAGTCAATTTTTTACATGCGGATTATCATATTTTCCCCCAATTAAAAGCCCACACAAATATGTACACATATTATGTATGTGTGTGCATGATTTCCAGAACTAAATAACTCTGACGTTCGCATTTTGTAAAAACAACACAGAGCAAAGTTATGCATTAATTTTTGTTATTTAAGGAAAGTATTACTTCAATATTATTTTAGATTAACATTTTTAGTTGTTATCCTTTTATAATCCGTTGGCAAATATTTTTGCTGCAACAAGCCAGCAACGGCAGCCGCAGCAGCAGCAAAAGCAAAAGCACAAAAATTCTTTGCACACAAACAAAAAAAAATGTAATAATAACAAACAAAAACAACAACGCATTGAAAGCATAAAATCAACAAACGCAGCAACAAAAATTGTTGTTGTGTAATAGATTTTTGCAGCTTATTGTTGTTGCTGTTGCATAGTTGTAGTTATTTTTATTTTTGCGCTGCTGCTGCATTGTTGGCATAGCAGCAGCGCTATGGTCTAGTAAAATTCAATGCCGGGCAGGAGACGCCTGGGCACGGGGTGCGTGCCTCAAGCTGGCAGCTGCAGCACAACTCACCTGTTGCAGCGTTGGACGCACGGTATGCGCTTGCACTTAGCCGAGTTATTTGCTGTTGTTGATTTTGTTTTATATTTTGTTGTTGTTGTTGCTGTTTTCTGAGGAAAGCACTTTGGAATTTGTCTTTCGCTGCAAGTTTATCGTTATTTATTTTATATTGTTCTAGATTTTATACTAAATTATTGTTGTTGTAGTTATTATTTGTTATTTTTTCTACTGCTTGGCGTTAACGCAGTTGTTGTAGCGCAACAAGGATAACGAAGGAGAACGAATTGCTTTGCGTAAATACACAGCGAGTTTCTTTAGTTTTCGGCGAGCTGCTGAATTCGTAAGTCACTGCGCTGAAGCTTTCCACTTTGTTATTGTTGTGGTTTTTTCCTTAGCGCAGTTGCTAATTAAAATGTGCAAAAAGGTTCTCGGTAAAAATGTATTTCCTTTCCGTTTCGTTTGAGCTCAATTTTGTTGCACGTTATTTTTTACACAAAAAAATAATTTCGAAATAATTTGAATTTTAGATTTTTTTGTTGTAGAAAAAATGCACTCACTTTTTATGAACACTGTTTACAAAAACAACTACAAGTTCGTTTGCTAAGCTGCAAGTATTCGTTAGAGTAATAATAATATCCTTGCGTTTGGGTCAACGGTCACTCAGTTACCACTTGCGGTTGCCGCATTTTCCGTAAACAAGTACCAAACGCTTTCAGCGAATAAGACAAACTGATTCGTGTGCTTCGTTTGGCTTAAAAGACTTTTAACCACATTAAAGTTGTTTCGTCGATATGCAACGGACCAAGACGCTGGCGCCGACGTCGCCAGCAACAAACAAAACGGCCGCAAGACGGACGGCAAAGACGATCGTACTACACCACAAACAACAACAACAACAACAGCGCTGGCTTTGACTCTGCAAGACAATATCTTTTACAGCTAGCGAGTCGGGTTAGTAAGTGGTTATGTGAAGCGCCAAAATAAGCGATAAAAAAGTGTAACTAAAAATCAAAGCCACAGCGAGCACGAAAGTACAAAATAGTCATGTAAAAGAAGAGCAAATGCTAAGCAATAAGAATGGAAAGCAATCAAGTGAGACCAGAAAGTGCAGCCACTGAAGAGTTTATGTGTCTTCAGTGGTAATAAGCAAATGACCACAAAAGAACTGCGAGCAAACATTGCCAGCTGTCACGCTTAAGTGGAGTACCAAACACGCTTATCAACCTAGAGAGCAAAAAAAAAAAAAAAACATAATGAGAGAGAGAGCGAAAAAGTCAGAGAGCATACTAACCCAAAGTGGGCTTGTGAGGCGGCCAAGAATGGTCAAGATGCTTAAGAAACCGGCAAGCATAATGACAATGCGCAAAACAAAACTTTCAGCACAAAGAGTGGCATCGCAAGAGCGCATAGCGGGAAGACATTCAGCGTAAGAGAGCTTTAAGTTATGAGTGAGCCACGATCATGTCTAATTTTACTGTTAGCACTTTTGAGTGCCGTTTTATGGCGCTTGACTTGTCAAAACCGGTTTGGCGTTTGTTGTGAGTGAAGTGCAAAATGTGAAGCTTGAGTGAGTTGTAATGCTTGTAAATATCGCTCAATCTTGTCTGTTAGTTAAAAACCGTTAATTATGCGTGTTTAACGTATACAAATTGGGAATTACTTAATTAAATTATTTGCACTAGTTGCCTCTAATTTTTTTGCAAATCGTTGGATTGTTCAATATGTCAGTGGTTATGGACTTTTTTTCAGAAAAGGTTTTACATTTTATAATTCCTCATAAATACTAATTGCTAATTTGAAATTCAATTAAAATTAAATATTTCATTAACTTTTTGAGCTCTATTTAAGATGACAACCATTCATTTGAAAGTTAAGTAAACCCTTCGAAGGGCATTGGTTTAAAAAACTGCTATCATGATGGCCTAACCAAATATACCATTGATTTAAAGCACACCTAACAATAGCAAGAAGGACTTTGAGATATCTCAATTCATGAATAACTTAATATACCCCGTCCGTACTACAAAGAAAAGTTTAAATGTGAATCAATAAACATACAAGGTGCCTTCCAAGTAAAGTGAATCTAGCGCCCTCTGGTGGCCCCATCTATATGTCGACTGATGCGTTAGAATCTGCTATCTTTATCAATTGTCCAGTGAGAATTTCATGATATTTTATTGATCGTAAGTGAAGTTATTGCGTTTTAGGTGTCTTTATGTTTGTTATCGGTGTGAAAATGAGCTTGGAACAAAGAGCCACCATAAAATTTTGTTTTAAAATTGGTAAAACTTTCACTGAAACGTTTCAATTGATGAAACAAGTTTATGGCGACGATTGCCTATCCCATAGCAGAGTGCACGAGTGGTTTCAACGTTTTCAAAGTGGTCTTGAGGACATAAATCCGAAATACATTACTAAAGGTGTGTGCGCGGTTTGTTCCGCATAAATTGACTGACGACCAAAAATTGCTCAGAATCCAACATTCGATTAACGCTTGTGACCGATTATTCGACCAAAAATCAAATTGTAACCATTAACCACTCCAGAAGGAGATTATTTTGAATAAAATAAATTGATTTTACCGAAAAAACTATTTTTTTTTCTTAAGTCTGGTTTACTTTGCAATCATAAAACATAAAACAACCCTAATTAACATTATGCACAAAAATTTCCAACCTGTAAACATCTTAAAGAAGTTTTTTTTATATATTCTTCATTTTCGTTCAGTCATAACTGTAAAAATGTAGCTCTATTTTAAAACTTGTCAACTGCTCTGACGACTTGATGCCACTTCAACTGTTATTACTGAAAATTCCTTAAAGAGACGTTTGGTTGCAGGAAACGGAAGAAAATTGCCAACAAATTCATGGAAATATAAAAATAGACTTATTTTTAACTATGTAATCGCTTCGAATTTCTCTTTCCTCTATAAATAAAATTTACCCTTTGTTTGCACACGAAACAATCGCATACCAGTTCCTGGTGACTTCTTCACAACTTCTTGTTAAAAAGAATTCCTTCATTGTGGATATTTATAAATTTACTAAGAACTCTTTGCCAGTGTGAGTTTAAAAATATTTGCACAAAAGCTTCGCTTTTGTTGAAATGTACGTTTTAGGATAAGGAGATTTGCTGTCAGTAAGCAGATTTTATTTTATTTATTTATTTATTTTTTTAAAAGACACTTGACATATTTTTGACCCCGATTTCTTCAATCAATTATAATTATAAGCATTAGTATTAACTCGCTTTTTTAAAAGATGTCTATTAGGTTTGAAGAAAACCCCTAAAGCAAGTTGACAAAGGGTTTTAGTATAAATTCTCAAATGTGATGAAAAAAGGGCGTCGCAGTACATAAAGACCACAAATTTAGAAAACTAAAGGAAAGCTTATCGTTTTTAAGCAAGATAAGTTTTTCATTCAAAAAATTTGAACTCTACATTCGATTTAAAATGCCACCAAAGTAAAATATCTCACATTTTCTCTCAAGAGTTGGCCTTTCGTAAGTTACTTACATCTGTAGAAAGTTTAAGTAGCAGTATTCCTTTTCCTCTTTAACTTAGTACTGGTTGGTTGGTTTAAATATTCTTAATCATTTTCTAAGTAAATCTTTACATATCTTCTTACTTTAAAGGAAGCATGCCAAACTGTGAAAAAGCCAAGAGAAATTGGTATGCGGCTGTACCGTTTACAAACAAAAGGTAAAGCAATTTCAACGGAATTTTCCAAAAACAGTATGACGAATAATTGTTAAGCAGTTTAATTTTGCATTTCCTCGAATTTGATATCAAAATTTTCAATGGAAATATTCAGTAGTGACAGTTGGAAGCGTAGGATAGTGCGATATTTTTGCGTATAAAAATGAATGAAAGTCAAAGAAATATTCATGTAATAAGCAAAACTAGTCGTTATTTCTAATGTCATGAAATGCGTTCTACAAAAAATATAGCTGCCTTGCGGAGAATATATGACTCAAAACCGGAATGCCAATTGACATGACATATTGATAATTTCATGCTTGATGCCGCTTCTATAATCTTACAATCCGCTCCAATGTTCACTACAAGACGTAATTGACTTGACAGTTGAAGGCGGTCCTCCATTAGAACTTTTGAAATCGACAAGAACTTTGTTCGAATTATTATTGACAGTAATTTAATTGAAAACCGAGTGTCAGAGAGAAACTAAATAATCCTCAGGAGGGGACTATTATTTAGGAAAATTTGTATGGTATGACACACTGTTTGAGATTATGCATATATCTCCAAAAATAACAAGCAGATTCGGAATATTTATTATCATTCGAAAGAACATTCTTTGGCATTTATTTTTTGAAGATTATTTCTTTCAAATGTTGGTAACTGGCAAATTACACGCGTGATGTTTTGCTTGACTTGAATTGATGAGGTAATGTTCACATAGACTTTGGACTTTATACGATACTCGTATATCATCACTGGAAAAAGTCTAACGGCATGATATCACATGATCTTGGTGGCTAATCGACCGACCCATAACGTGAAATTATCTGTTACCGAACTGTCTTAATAAATTCATTCATTGGTGCGATGTGTGGGAATTGGCGACGTTTTGTTTAAATCAAATGTCGCCGAGGTCTCAAGCTTTATTTCCAGGCAACAAATAGTCGCTTATCTTGGCGACCGGCATCATTTTTGAAGAAATATGGACTGATGATTGCGCTGGCCTACAAACCACACCAAGCCGTTGTTTTTTCTGGATGGGATGGGAGCTATTGAATATCTTCAGGTTGCTCTTCGTCCCAACTGGAGCAATTTCGCTTGTTTACATACGCATTGAGCCAGAAAGGGGCCTCATCGCTGAACAGAATTTGGCCTGAAAACGTCGAATCTTCTTGAAACTTTTCGAAAGAGCAAAGCAAAGTTGCTTGGGAATGAAGGCTTTAGTTCTGGCACAATGTGCATTTTGTATGCCTTCAATTTTAGATCTCGACTTAAAATGCGCTTAGCGAAAATTATGAGATTCGGGTTTCAACAATTTAAAGGCATATTTTGTAGTAAATCCGAATTCGATATTTCCATTGGTTTTTGACTTTGCTATTATAGAAGAACAAATCTGATAAAATTTTACATAATAGGCGCTTCAGTAATTAAAAGAGTTTCACTCGTCAAATTTGGTTATAATTGACAAGATGCTGAGGTACGAGGTGTGTTCAAAAAGTATCGTGAATTTTGTGTTTTTTTCAAAAACTATTTATTTATTCATGAATATCTATTTTGTCCGCTTCAAAGTAATTGCCATGAGATATTATACACTTGTGCCAACGGTTTTTCCAATCTTCGAAGCACTTCAAAAAATTATTATTTTTTATCTTCTTCAGCTCCTCCTTCGATGCCGTCTTTATCTCGTCAAGAGAAGCGTAACGTCGTCCTTTCATGGGGCGCTTCAGTTTAGGGAACAAGAAAAAGTCACAGGTGGCCAGATCTGGGGAATACGGTGGCTGCGGCATCATTAGTGTGTTGTTTTTGGCTAAAAAGTCGCGCACAAGCACCGATGTGTGAGCAGGGGCGTTATCGTGGTGCAAAAGCCAATTTTTGTTCTTCCACAAATCTGGGCGTTTCTGGCGGATTGCTTCGCGCAAATTGCGCATAACTTGCAGGTAATATTCCTTATTGACCGTTCTTCCCTGCGGCAAGAACTCATGATGCACCACGCCCCTGCAATCGAAGAAAACTGTCAGTTATGATTCGCGATACTTTTTGAACACACCTCGTATGAATATTTGCCGGAAATTGGGAATGAATTTTCAATCAGAACTTCGTATCGGACCCATATATTGGAAATAAGATATTATGTGCCGGTAAAATCTGTCCTAAATTTTATGTTAGGCCTCTACCATTAAAACCGTAAAGAAAGCATTTAATTTCAGATATATTTTTTTACCAGTATGAGATTAGAAATATAGATTCTTATAAATACTATACAAATCGTTGTTTTGGTTCACTTACATGTATTACCTTAATAAAACCCTGGAAAAATGGAGGTTCATCAATGCTTAACACAAGCAGCCGATCTCAAGCCCAATTCTTGATTTGGATCACTGGGTGCTCTGAAAAACTGGATGGCATTAACTAGATTAATAATATTAGCATCCGTGCATGCTCTACATTTTGCCAATTTCCCTTTAATCATGTTTCTGAAGAGGACATCACAGACGTAATTACTCTCTTACAATCGCTACCAAGTTGACAAAGAACCATAATATCCATAAAGTGCACATATCGACATGCTATCATTACATTAAGTAATTTTCTTGCATCATCAAAAGAATTTAATACTTCTCCACTCTTCAAACGAACGTGAAACAGATTGCAAAATTGACGCTCATCGTTATTTAATCATACAACTCAGTTAATTAATCATAACATAATCATTGCGAACTCATCTCAGTTTGTATATGGCATATGCGCTTCTTCTTCTTTTCGCACATTCTTTGGAATCGCATATACTTTTTTCCATTAACGATGCGACAGGCAGACAGTAAACATTAACTAATTGCTTAATTACGTACACCAACACACTGCCAAGTCACAACCGTTGACAGCAAAACACAAATCTGAAAAAAAATAGAAACCAGCAAAACCAATTGCAGACTTCGCAGGTCCACTGGCCAACAGTGACATTTATTAGCTGGCTAAATTATTAGCAAATATTATGCGAATTTAGTATCGACGGCAAACCGTTAGCTTAGCGGCGTTAAACCTTCTTAAGCAAAGTGTAAACAGCATCAACTAATCAGCAGCGCTGCTCGGCTGACGCAGCGCGTGGCACAAGCGAACGTCCTTGTGCCGCTGCGTGCAACACGAGGCGGACAGGCCAGTCAACCAATTCAACCGAGCAATAATGCAGAGTTAAATACGTCCATACATACATACATACATAGGTACATATATAAATGCGAATGTGTATGTGTGCGCATTAGCTTCGGCGGCAGACGCACACCCGCGTTGACGTGTTTGGGAATGTAGTTGATGATGGCTGTTGTTATTGTTGCTGTTGTTGTGTGAGTAGTGTACGACTGTTTACGCCCAAAGCGGCCCAGTTAGGTGGACAACCGGCAACATTTGCATAATATGCATATTTCCACTTGTACAGGTGTGTGTGTGTGTGTGAGGTGGTTGCATAATTTTGCTTAGTGAATTCTAAAATGTTAATTTGCATGTTGCCACAGCGCCAACCAAATTGAAATTTCGCAAAATAAAAATACAGAAAAATAAATTTAAGAATTTTTAATTTGCATACGAGTAAGCATTTCTTGTACAAAAAAATATTATTAAACAACATTGCATTTTGTGTATGATTTAATTAAATATTTCTTGAACGCTTGGCAACACTACTGACTTGCTGACTTCTGCCATTGCCCTCGCTGTGTGATAACAGGCGCAAGCAAAGTCAACACTGTTGTAACCAAATTGCATGTGACGACTTTGATTGCTGTGACTTGCCTTCTTATTGCTTTGGTTGTTGTTTTTGTTGTTGTCGTTGTTACTGTCTGTTGCAATTGCCCAGCGCCGCAATCTAGTGTCAATAGCTGTTGCTGTTACATCGCGTTGTTAACGCCAATGTTAATGCCCCGAATGTTGTTGTTTTGTTGTTGTTGCGTGTCACGCTTTTTGACAGTGGGTCAAAATGTTGAGTGCAAATGCCGTTGCCATTAGGACATATTGCAACATTGTGGCGATTTTCCAAGTAATTTTGTTAGAATATTACTCAGTTAGAAGAGGATTGCCGAGTAGGTTTTGTATATGTAGAGATAATCGTTTATTGTATTCGGAACAATTATAACTTTCATATTTGTGCTAATTTTCTGGATACCATGTATCTTTAGGATACTTTTTGCATGCTTCTACCCCATTTTTTCAGTTACATTTCAAAGAGCCTGATGGCCTGTAAGTTGACTAATTTGCTCTTGGGATAGACTCCTGTTTCTGGATACTGATCTACTATATTGTTCATAAAATGCCCTGAGTTGATCCCAAAATTTGTGTAACAGCCTCTTTAGGTTAAAATATATGATTCGAATATTTGCATAGAGCTGTAGCTGTTCTACTTGCTTTTGTCAAGCTTCTGCAATTCAGAATTCCAGGAATTGGGATGACATTAGTAGTTCTTCACCACATTTTTTTAAGTCGAAGTTCGTTAACTTTTTGGTTGGGAATTGCAAGTGTGTACTTAGAACATGACCTGAGTGTTAAAATGACGATACTCAGAGTACTAAAGTCTCATATCACTTATCACCATTCTTCTTCTTTAAAATAAAATTATCAGAATCTAAGCAATGATTTACATTTCCATACGAAAGAAAGATTTTTCTCAAAGCAACAAATTAAAGAATATATTACCTTTGGAACCAGCAAGAAAGTTAAGGGGGGAGATAGGCTTATTCGTGCAAAACAACGTCATATTTCATTATTTTTAAAATTATATTGGTATATTATAGGATGATATTTGAAAAACATTCTTCTAAATTTTCGTCGAGAAATATTAAAGAATGTGGCAATGGCAGCAACGACGCTAGAAACCCGTCGGAAAAAAGTTGAGTTAGGTTGCTCCTATAATAACTTGGTATTGAATATAATTTATAATATTTCTCTACGAAAATAGAAAGGTTAATAAACATCAGTTGACGAATATAAGTAGCAACATTATCTTGTATTAGAGTAAATTTCTTTAAATATTCCGGTTTGATTCAATCTGATTTATTGGATTTAAATACCAAATTAATACAAAGAATTATATAGTCTTAAAATACTATATTCATTGCAAAATAAAACCAAGACGTAGGTAAATTTTTCGTAAATTATTTGTAAAAAGTGCTTTGGGTAATTCAGATTTCAGATATGTACATATATGGCACTCAGCCTATGTAGTTAATTTTCTATTGAAAATCTGCTACAATATAAAAAGAATCCACTTTGAAGCACTTAAGAGCAATATCTGGGAAAACTCATGGGCCGTATTTTAACCACTGCTTTAATGACTTAAAATAAGGTTCATATATGCAAATTATGTTTATAGTTTAATGGTTGAAAAGCATACTTTTCCGATAAATGTCTTTGAGAAGCTTACTAGCCTTATAGGACTTTCACTTTTCAAAGCAGTTAACCTGAAATAAGCAAAATTAAATTATTATTAAAATGCCCTCGAGTATATTTAGGTCATCTTTCAGATGTCTTTGTATTTGTAGATGTCGTAACATATTTGCAGCAGTTCCTTCTGTGACAAATTAATTAATGCAATAATATTTGCAACAAATTAATTTATTAATTGATTCATTTTTTAATTGACTCAATAATGTTTAACCTTTTTAACAAAGCATAATTGCCGTTGATGTTCTCTGGTGCTCATAATATAAGGTATTAAATTGAAGTTAACTTCTATGAAGGCTGTTTTCATTTTTGAATATGTGGCTTCAACAAAAAATGTGAGGTTTAATGTTATGGCCAAAAAATACTTTTATTACAAAGATAAGTGCTTGTCATTGTGTTTTAAAAAATATTTCGGGGAAGTGACGACAGCGGCTGGCTTAAATTAATTCCAGCCCAGGGGTTCAATTTTCGACTACTTTTTACAGCAGTAGGTATCATCTTCGATGCGCACTGCATGGCGTCTCTGAGGAGGTGCATTATCCACTAAAGTCAAAGTGATGGATGCTCGCGCGACCCGATCCAATACTTTTGTAATACCTTTGCACGATTTTTTGACCTGCAAATATCGGAGAAACTTTTGTTGTCAATCATAGTAATGACTATTTTCGATTTTCACTCATTATTGATACTGCCATTGATTATTGTCAAATTTACTATTGTGCCCAAAAAATAAGGTGACATTTTATTTATTTTGAAAATTCTTTATTTATTCTTCCAAATCAGTTTCATCCCCTTCAAAGTAATCCCCTTCTGATGCAATGCACTTATGCTAACGGATTTTCCAATCTTCGAAACACTGGTTGTAGTAACTTTCTGGGTTGGCCTTCAGTTCCGTCTTCGCTGCGGCTTGAATCTCCTCTATCGTATAAAAACGGTGTAACCGGAGCGGTCTTTTGAGCTTGGTGAACAGCCAGAAGTCGCACGGCGCTAGATCAGGTGAATACGGTGGTTGCGGAACGATATGGGTTGAGTTTTTGGTGAAAGGATCACGAATTATGAGGACAGTATGGAATGGTGCATTATCGTGGTGTAAAAACCAAGAATTGTCTTTTCACAATTCCGGCCTTTTTGGGCGGATAGCGTTACGCAAACGACGCATAACGTTCAAAAAATATTCCTTGTTGACTGTTTGATCGATTGGAAGGAATTTATAATGCACAACACCACGATAATCGAAGAAAACAGTCAACATGACCTTGATTTTTGAGCGACTTTGGCGCGATTTTTTTGATCTCAGCTCTCTTTTAGCACGATATTCGCTCGATTGATCGATTGTTTCGGGGTCGTAAGCATAGACCCAAGTCTCATCGCCAGTTATAATGCATTTCATGACACCCTGGTAGTCGGAAAGCACCGTGTCACACACTTCAACGCGACGCCTTTTTTCCAAAAAATTCAATGTTTTCGCTACCAGTCGAGATTTGACGCGCTTGAGGCCCAAAACATCCTTCAAAATGGTACTGCTTGAGCCTTTCGATTTGCCAACTTCATCAGCAAGGTCTCCAATTGTTAATCGACAGTTTTTCAACACCAAATCTTTGATTTGTTGAACGTGAGCTTCGTCGGTTGAGGTTGATGGTCGCCCTGGACGCTCTTCATCTTCGACACGTTCACGGCCGGCTTGGAACTCACTATACCACTTGTAAACATTTTTTTTGACATATCCGCAGCAGAAAATTGATTCCGTAAACAAAATTTAATGCAAATTCTTTGCTCAACAAATTTCGCCATCGCAAAAAACGAAAAACTCACTTTTAGCAGCTCACAAAACGACACGTATCTCAAACACTAATGAATATTTTGACATGAAATTTGTCAAAAATGTGTCTGACAGTACTACCAACCTAAAAAAAAAAAAAATAATTCTCCAAATCCTTCGACGCGCGCAGTTTAAATTCAAATGTCCTACAATATCAATAAAAACGGCGAAGACTCTTATATATTGAATATACTAGACATGAAGATTCGTTTCATCAATCGTTAAATTAGCTTAAAGCAGAAGAGTGGATATCTTTATATTCAACAAACAAGTGGCTAGTTATATTATTGCTTGAATTATCCTTTTTAGAGTCGAATATTAGAATTTGTTCATGAAAAGCAACATATATCTCAACTTTGATTGGGTAAACTCAATCCTCTATCGATCAAAACATCTAATGTTTTTATAATAAACATTCTATTCCACCCGATTTTAATCCCTCCCTATTTATTGTAATAATTATTCTAGAATATTTATTTTATAATATAATTAATTTAATTTTAATGAAATATTTATTTTTCACATCGTCAAAATTAATTTCAAATTTATAGTCTATTTATTACAATGTCTTTCTGCATACATATTTAAACCTTTCAACAGCCTATTGAAGTATTATAATATAATTATTTACAGTAATAAACAAACAAGTGAATCAATTACAAAGTTGTTCAAATAGACAAATGTTGAAATCTCCAAAAAGTGATTAGTGAGTCTCAATTACTGAGATAATTAATTAAAATCTGCAGATGTACCGATTTCGCAAGCAATGATGAAATCTGAGAATATTTCGGCGCAGCAAATTCATTAAAAAACACCGTTATTTTTGGCCACACACATTGTAGCAGCCAAAGCGATAGTTGAACAGGGTTGAGCTGGACGGTCAGACTATAACCCGCAGATATTTAATAGCACACGCCTAACCTAATGTCAAAGCCCAGTCAAGTGAATTAGTGACTACTAGGCATGATCGTAAGCGCACGAAGTCGCACAAGAGCCTAACTGAGTTAAGTAATGTGAGCGTCCACAGAAATATCCGCAGTTTTTCATTTGTGATCGCTTCGCTTCCGCCAGCTAATTGTTTGCTAACCAATTCAGTGGTTTACACATGCGAGTATGTTGTTGTAATAGATTTTGCTATTATTCATGCTACCTGTAGGTTAGGCTTGCCTCTTCATAATGTTGTTGTTGTTGCATGCAGCAAATCGCATGTAAATGTTTTATCACTTGATTTTCATTCTCTTTATGGTTGAGGTGCTACTACGTAATTGCCACGTAATTAATTGTAAGGTGTGTTGGCGATTTGTATGCGTTTTCGTATGCAACTTTATATTCGACTTTGTTGCGCGGCATATGCAACTGTAATTGCCGTTATTGTGTAATGAAGAGAACACTATTGGACGCAATTGCCTCACCTTTGAAGTGAATGGCATTTTTACGTTTATAATTACACATCAAAGATAATTTCTATTGACTTGGTACAAAATCGAAAATGTTTGATAAATCCTTAGAAATATATAGTACGTATTTTAGTTCGGTCTATATAACCCGAAAGAGCATTTCATTCAAGTGTTTCTAATGTATAGAGTTTGTTTTTCATTGGGGGTATTTTTTTTACGTGGCGGGTTCCAAACACAGCGCACAACCCTAAGTAGGGAATATTTCGCCTTCTCACTTTAGCTCGCCTCCAAACGGATGTTCTTAGGCTACCCAGAGGATACTTGGTCAAAGACCGGAAGTCGTGAGCTGCTTGAGTCATATGTAAAAGAATCGTTTCTGGCCACTCCCAAGTGAATGGCGATCCGAGAACTTTCCTCACTTGCGTGAACTTCTACACATAACTCCATCCTCCCACTCCGTTGGAAGGACCAAGTGGAGAAGGACCTGGCTTCGCTTGGAATATCCAATTGGCGCTACGTAGCGAAGAGAAGAAACGAGTGGCGCGCTGTTGTTGACTCGGCTATAATCGCGTAAGCGGTGCCTACGCCAGTAAAGAAGAAGAGAATGTATAAAGTTCCGAACAAACTCTTCAAAAACAAATCGGGTATCGCAGGAAAATTTTATGAACTATAGAGAAATTCGCCGCAGCTTATTGCTTTATAGCAGAGTAGTCTTCCCTAAAACTCCGAAATTGACCTTATTGTAAAATGTTATTACACAAATCGTATGAAATGAACGCTTGAAAATTACATATACATTTTTGTCGACTTTATTTTATTGCTGACCAATTTATCCTCTCTAAAAACTCAACGTTGAAATTTAGTACAACATTTTGCAGCTAAGATCTCAAAAGGTGAAATGGGAGTTGCTATCTAGGCTTCCTCGATCAATATATGAACATGTAGAATCATTGTAGAAATAAAATGACTGGTTCTGCAACACTCCAACATCCCAATGAAATGAACAACACTACCGATCTTGATCGCTTTTACATTGACGGAGTAGGTTTTCTGTTTTCTTATAATTGAAAACGAAATAAATTTGTTTGTGCCCATCGTCTTCAGCAAATGGATTTTGAGTGCCCTTATTCATGAACGTGTGGAAACTTATATTTGATATGTTTAGAGTTTCAGTTGTTTCGGTAAGCTTTATTTAACGGGCATTCGAATTCATTTTAAGTAACTCTTTTTGATCTCCTCGTTCATAATGACCACTTTCATAATTTTAAAATTCTTAGTTGATTTTTCAAAATATATGTCGTCCCTCTTATTCTAGTCTAGAAATCAAATTTTGGGCAGTTTTTTGAATTTTATTAAAAAAAAAAACCAAAAAATATTTTTACTATCCATTTTTTATGGTGTTTTTATTGATATCTTAAGAATACAGAAAAAGAAATTTACAAAAAAAAAAATAAATATTTCAATGGTGACATTGCTCCTGACTCTCCTGGTGGTTTAAAAAAATCCTCAGGGAACACGAAAAAAAAATTTCTTGAAAAATGGCGACTGCCTGAAAATAAAAATAATTTTTTACGCTTTTTTTGAAATTCCTAAATTTTTTTTAATATTAAAAACAAAAATTTTGATACGATGCTGGTAGGAACGATAAAGGATTATATAAAGAAGATTCGCACAAAATTTCAAGGAAATCAGTTCGAGAAAAACGCGTTAAAAAAATTCGATACGGCCGAACCGGGCTAGGTACTGGGTCACTAAAGTAACTGTAGTTCTTCAAATAATTTTAATTTTTAAAAATCCTTTGGAGGATATGTTCTTAAGGATCCAAACTTTAAATATATTGAAAAAAAAATCGAAGTTTTCAAAATTCTAGATTAGAATACCCCCTTGAATGAATCCTCCTTGACTCTAATACACTTGTGCCAACGGTTTTTCCAATCCTCGAAACATTTGTTAAAGTAAATGTCAGGTAAAGCGTTTAATGCACACGGAAATTTAATATCTTCAATTCACTCAAAACGATTGCTGAATAGACAGAATTCACATAAAACTAAATCAGATAGTTGCGGCACAATATTGGTTGACAATTTGGTGAAAAACTCTCGAAGAATCAGCTCAGTATGCGGCGGTGTCTTATCGCTGTGTAAAAACCAAGAGTTGTCCGCCTATAAATGCGGCTTCTTTTTTCGAAAAGAAACTACCCACATAACCTTGATTTCTGATCTCACATGAAGTGTTTTTTCGAGTTCGTATTACTCTTGCCACGATATTTGGCTGATTAATCGTCTGTTTGTGGATCGTAAGCATATATCCAAAACTCATAGCCAGTAATAATACGTTTCATGTCATCCTGGTAATACTCCAACAATACCAGTAAGATCTCTATCTGTTGCTCGTCGATTCTGTTGATGTTGATGGCCGTCCTGGACGTGATTCGACGTCCACACGTTCTTGATCCTCTTTGAATAATTTTTGACAATCAAAAGTACTTGTTGGCGATAAACAATTAACACCGAAGGATTTTGAATGTTTCGGCACCAGAAATTTGATGCTTCCATAAAATTTAATGGAACTTTTATGTTGAATAATTTCACTTTTAAAAATTTAAGAATCACATGAACTTCAGAAAGACAAGCTTATACTAAACACTAATGATTATTTTGATTTAACATTTGGTATATGGTAGATGTCATTGACAGCCATGCTAACCTAGAAAAAATATTTCCACGAAGAGGTTTTCGTGGGAAATTTATATTTAACAAGAAAAAACGTTAACTTCGGTTGCACCGAAGCTAAATACCCTTCTCAAGTGCATTTCTGTTAGTAACTATGTGTTCAGTTTATACGGAAGCTATATGCTATAGTTTACCGATCTGAACAATTTCTTCGGAGATTACACTTTGCTTTAGAAAATAATATGTATCAAATTTCGTGAATATATCTTGTCAAATGTGAAAGTTTTCCATACAAGCATTTGTTTCCGATCGTTCAGTTTGTATGGAAGCTATATGTTATAGTGGTCCGATATCGGCCATTCCGACAAATGAGCAGCTTTTTGAAGAGAAAATGACGTTTGCAAAATTTCAAAACGATTTCTTAAAAACTGAGGGACTAGTTCGTATAAATACAGATAGACAGACGGACAGAGAGACGGACATGGCTAAATCAGCTCGACATACTGATCAATTAGATATATACTCTATAGGGTCTCCGACGATTCCTTCTGGATGTTACAAATTTCATGACAAACTTAATATATCCTGTTCAGGGTATAAATATCATAATATTTTTTGCCCATATGTAGTAAGCCATATAAGAATGAAAAGACAGGAAAATGATGCTTAGGGAAAACTCTTGTAGTTGAGTATCAGCTATCGGCAAAACCTATCACAAATCTGCTAAAATGTTTTATGTTCTATTTTCGATTTTCATATTATACGTGATTGTCTTAAAATATGAGATTTGCGGTGGTTTTGTCTTGATCTGACAAAAGAGGGACATTCAAGAAGGAAGTGTTGAGAACATTATATGTGGTTAAAAATAACCATTTATTTACCACATTTTGTTGGGTAAGAACCTATTCCCTTTACTTGAAATCTCAATTTGTAGAGCAACACTTGTCAATTGCTCGTTTGGAAAGAGAGAGCCGTCTCACAAACTGAGGCTAGCTAGTTGAAAATTATTCTTATGAATTGTTTCCTTCCCTGTAGATCTCTCCACCATTCATTTCGTATATTCTTTGGTATTCAGCTACTAAAACAGCGTAATGCTCGCAGAGGTAAACTCGGCCTTGCTACAGTAATAGTAGAATTTTTAAGTAACAAGCGAAACGAAATGGTACCGTAATGTAGTAGTTTATTTTCGTACACTGCTGTCAGTAGTTGCTCAATATAAATACATTAACTATACAAGGCAAATCGTCGATCGTTAGAAAGTCCATCAATCATTTGATGGCTATAAATAGAACACCGTACAACGTCAACAAACGGCTAATCATGAAGTATAGGCATAAGCGATTATCATCGATGGTTCGTGGTTTTGACTAAAGTTCTTGATTTAGCACGTGTAAAACAAGTTTGCGAAAAAATCGCCACTCTATTGGTAAAAGCTTATAAAAACTAAACAAAGCAAAGATTAAAGCGGCGAAAATTGAGGCAAAATAATTCTTCTTGAACTATCATAACTGGACCCATTGGTGTGAAAGATAGCAACAGATTCAATTTGAAAGTGTTTTTCATAATTTGTGCCTTCTTTCGTGTTTACTATTAATGACTCGAGATATTTGCTACCAGAATTAAGCAACAGATGGTCTAAGGCAGACAAGAAGCGCATGCGCGTTCGTTCGATTGGCAGCCTCGCCTCACTTTTTTGAGCATACATAACAAATACATATGTATATTAACACCCAAAGTAATTATATGCCTTGAGATAATCCAAGATAATTAAAACAAATTTAGAAGGGCATGAAAATGCAAATTTATTGCATAAACGATTTTGATTGAAAGAAGGTGATGCAAAATTAATCCGCTAACAATAAAATAGAGAGAGAATGATTTTTATGTCTGTTTTATTGAAGGTGCCCGTATACATGCAGATAAATATCCAAGGTGCATTTCAAAGTAAACAGGACCTAAAAAAAAACAGAACAAATGGTTTTTTCGGCAAAATCAATTTATTAAATTCGAATGAGTGTTTTAGCTCGTTTGGCTTCTACGTCTGCATGGGCAAATGCATTTTTCCGAACAGGAAGAAGTCGCACGGTGCCATATCAGGTGAATACGGGGAGTGGTTAATAGTTAAAATGTGATTTTTGGTCAAATAATCGGGCACAACGTCCTTCGAATGTTGGATTCAGAGCAATTTTTGGTGGTCAGTCAATTTGTGCGCAACAAACCCTGCACACACCTTTCGTAAACCCAAATGTTCGGTCAAAATGCGATAAATCGATGTTTTGGAGGTGTTCAATTCCATTTCCATGAACTTCAAGGATAATTTCGGCTGATTTTTGATGAATTCATGCAAAGTTTCGATGGAATTTCCAGTGATCACGGATATTGATTGGTCCACATGTTGATCGTCATTTATGTCCTCACGACCACTTTGAAAACGTTGAAACCACTCGTGCGCTCTCCTACGGGACAGGCAATCATCGCCATAAACTTGTTTCATCAATTGAAGCGTTTCCTTAAAAGTTTTTCCAATTTTAAAACAAAATTTAATGTTGGCTCTTTGTTCGAAGCTCATTTTAGCACCGATAACACAAACATATTGACACTTAAAACACAATAACTTCTCTTCCAATCAATAAAATCTCATGAAATTCAATTCTCTCTGAACAATTGATAAAGATAGCAGATTCTAACGCACCTGGCGACATACAGATGGCGCCACCAGAGGGCGCTAGATTGAAAAGGTCCTGTTTACCTTGGAACGCACTTTGTATAGTAGATTCATAGAGCTATCTGTTTGTTGTAGATGTGTTAATATGTAAGTGGCAGTGGCATAATAATTCAAATGAAGCAAAAAAATCGTGTAATTGATTTTTATTATGGGTTATTATTATTGTATTTAATTCGCTCATATTTAAGCTTAAAAGAAATATGATTTCCTTAAAGAATAAAACCAAGTTCTTCTTTTAATAAATAAAAAATTTTATATATTAAAATTTCTGCTGTGATTATTAATAGCAATATGGAGGATTTTACATCAAAAATCAATTATTTCATTGTAATAATATTAAAATAAAGTTTAGGCATGGAGTCCACCAAACGCTTGCATTTCTCGAGAGGAATGACCTTCCACGCCTTCTTCACAGCCCTCCATAATTGCTTCGTATTTAACGGATTCTGTTTCCCTACAGCTTCTTTGATCTCTGCCCAAAGATTCTCAATTTGATTAAGGTACGGTGACTGAGCCGGCCAACCCATAACCTCAACTCCATTTAGAACAAACCAATTTTTTGCCAATCTTTTGGTATGTTTGGGGTCGTTATCTTGTTGATAGACCCATTTCAACGGCATTTTCCGTTCAGCGTGTGGTAGCATAGTTCACTCCATTATTTAAACGTACACTTTAGCATCCATGTTTTCTTTAATTCAAAATAACGGACCTATACCATAGTAAGAGAAGCATCCCCAAACATTGATTTTGGCATCTCCATGTTTTACCGTCCGTGAAACATATTTAGAATCCAATGAAGCGTTTATTGGCCTTCGTACATACTGTCGGCTTCCTCGGGAACCAAATAAAACAATTTTTGTTTCATCGGACCACAATGTTTTGCGCCATTTCTCGGCTGACAAATGCAGGTGCTCTTCAAGCCACTGCTATTATTCACAAACCTCTGCTATTATTTCGAACACAGTTGTATATACGTATATATACAAATAAATATTTACATATAATTAAGGCTTATTTCGTATATTGTGCTGAAGGGAACGTTTAAAAGACATGAGAAGCTCCTGAAGTCAGCTATTACCCGCAGTAAAGGATAAAGTTTCGAAAATTTCTATGAAAAAGCATGTTAAAATCTTAAAATAAGCCGCAGCAGCTTATTAACGCATCTTTTATGAGATTTTAAATTTTCCGACGCATCAACCTATCACATACTTATATATAGTTACGAACCCACGAAACGAAGCTGTCACACCACTATTGTTGGTCACAGAAAATGAAATGTTGATTAAAGCTACAAAAATTTAAATCAGCAACAAGAAGCCACGACTATAAAATCCAATTTGTTTGTAAAAATATGCAACGAGTATGTAATTCTGTTAGTGTTCCCCAACCCGTTGAAGGTACAGCTTCTTATTCTATTCCTAAAACCAAAAAACTACTTCAAGAACATTAATACATTAATCTTATCGACCTCTGTGCAAACTCGACACGATTGGTATATAGTATGAAGGCATAATAAGAAACCGTTTGATGTTAGCAATCCCGAAAGTCACCGGATTGTCGAAAAGACAATAGGGCTTTATGAAAAAGAGCTATTGGAACACTAAGAGAAGTCGAGGATACTGCGAAATACGAAGTCAATATGTGGGTAACTTTACAGTTACAACTGAACACGAATTCGCGCGACTATACCAGCTGTCACAGCCGTCTACAAGAGAAAAAAAGAGGAAAGAACCAAGACCGTTAAAGTAGCAGCAACGATGACAAATCTCATCTGAAGGACGGTGGACCCAGACAAGCATCTATTGGTGGAGAGATAGACGAATTTCCACTTGACCCAAATACTGAGTGGATATGAATGCTTTAGTAGTTACCTGTTCTAATTTCATCTTGATGTTAGTCCGTACTGTACGACGTGTATAGAGTGCACAGAAAACTCTTCTCCAGTGCTCTCCTTTTTTTAAATTAAGGATGAGGTTCCCTACTTGTTTAAAGAAAAAACACAAAAGCTTTAAATCTAATGGATAATGTTTATTATAATTCGAAAGAACATTCCTTGTCACCAATTTTTTGAAGTCAATAACTTTCAAGTGATCCGTTAATTTAAATTTTTGATGACTCGTTCGAGAATTTCGACTAATAACAGGCGTGATGCTTAAGGGCCGGTGTGATATTACACGAACTTGGTGTACGGTCAAAAACGTTAAATTAAATGCTCACCGAAGTGTGCTCTTAAAAAATCCATTGATTAATTCGATATGTGGAAGTGGCGCTGTCTTGTTGAAACCAAATATCGCCGAGTTCACGAGATTCAATTTTAGGCATTAAATAGTCGGTTATTAAGGCGCGATAACGGTCGCCATTGATGGTTAAGTTCTCACCGGTATCATTTGTGAAGATATATGGACCGGCCCACCAACCCCACCAAACTATTATTTTTTCTGGATGAATGGCCCAAATGCGGCAAGTTTGCTTGTTTACATACCCATTGAGCCAGAAATGGACCTCGCTGCTGAACAATAATTGGCTCGATAACGTTAGATCTCCTTAGGACTGTACAAGAACCCAAAGGTCGAGCGGCTGCAAACTGTATTTTTATTCTTTAATCTAAGATATCTACTTAAAATGCGACAAGTCGTTCCATAAATCAGTCCGACTTGCTGCGACGATCATCGTGTACACTCCCAACTACGGCTTTTATATTTTCTTCGGTGCGTGCTGGACATGGTCCATTCTATGAATGCTGGATCTCAGGATGGATGATTAAGTTGACCATAAGTTGAGCAAAACGTGCGAAACAAATGATGATAACTTAACACAAATGACGCGTGATCTGTGAAAAAAGGCTATCAAAAAAAGTCCTCTATTTGAATAAAGGAAAAGTTATATGTGTGTGAATCCTATGTTAAATTCAAAGTGGTCATCGAAGCGTCAGCCTTAGATATGATGAAACTAAGACCTTTACCACAGATAAGGAGTCAGCCAGTCTGTACCTTAGAGGAGACTGAAATAACTTGTTCTTGTCCATGAAGTAATACTTAGTCCTGTGGTTCCGTGGGAGAGACTTAATTGATGGTAGGTTAGGGTTAGCTAACTAAAGTTCCGCGCACCGGCTTTGATGCCTCCACCCACTATAACAAAACTTATTTCATAATATTCTCGGACAACAAACGCGATTGAAAGAAATAAAATCGAATTGGCCCAGAACGCTCCTATTAGCGGGCAAGGCTACGCTTAAACTTATGGTAAGACGAAAGAAGTAAGCGGCACTTAGTATTAGAATATCTACATGTGCAGTGTTGCCAATGCTATTGACCACGCTGGTTTTTTACTTCAAACCAAAAAAAGTATTTAGAGCCAAGACAGAGTCATTGTCAACAGGAATTGCAGTTAGATTGGTTTTGAAAACAATTTGTTGCGTTTTTCTTCGCGCCTCCTTAGTTGTGTGTTTGTTTGTTCTACTGATGCTTAAGCGCCAAGCAGACTAAATAAATAAACACACGCACAGCTGTTTACTTTTGTGCATAAAAACGGGTTGCCATGTTGAAAAAAAACAAAAAATAAAAAAATAAATGGTGCTCTAAAAATAGCTGAGAGTCATAAATATGTGGAAACATGCATTTTCTTAAGTTATCCGGACCCAGTTAAACCAGAATTTGTATGCTTGCAAAAGCAGTGGTGCGCATGCGCAAAGCAAACACCACAACCAACAGGCAACAAGTGTAAATATTTGTTTGTACATAATTATTTGTATACATAATGTACATATGTACTATTTGTATGTATTCAAGAATGGCTAAGAACGTAACGCCCAGATACAGATCTACAAAAGTTACCGTAAGCACGTAGAATTACCAACGAACGCTTGAATGTTGAAAGAACAGCGGCAGGTTGGACGGCAGGTGCTGAACGCGGCAGCGACTAGCTGACAGACAAGCGTAAAAAAAGCAGGAATTGCCGGTAAATATGCACACAAATGCGTATATACATACAAATATGTATAAATGTGTGTACATAAGCCCCTGCGCTAATGGGAATGCCGCCGCTTGGAGCGGGAAGCATTCGATTTATGTTGCACCGGGAGCTGATGGGCGCGCAAATGAAAGAACGACGCACGATGATGAGTGAAAAGTCAGCGATGCGTAACGAAGAGGCAAAAATGAATGCGGGAAAAGACGACAAAAAAAAAACATGAGAATGAAGAATAATAAAAAAGGCCGACGTATAAAATAACTGTTAAACAAGCAAAACTTTCCAAGCCGACTCCGCGCAAGAAGCGCAGCGCTCAGAAGGTTCTTGAAAAAAAACGTAGAAAAAAGAAAAGACAGAAGCAGGGAGACGACAGCAGCGCATCAAAATCAACGCACGCGAAGGGTAAACAAATGAAGAAAATAATATTTATGTGAATAAAATCGAGTCAGCGTCGGATGAGGGAAATATTATTGAAATAAGGAAGGTGTAACCGAGCTGAGTCGGGCGTTGAAAATTAAAATCGAAATGTAATTACACAGCCACACACACAAATATCAACAATAATATGTACAAGCATTTACAAGTGTGCATATGTACTTACACCTTTACAACGCCGCACACACATACACACATATACCAAATTCACAGTTTCCCGCTTCACTCGGCAGCTTCACCGACAGCAATTTAAGCTGCATGCAAGATCGCAAGAAATTGCAGCATCATCCACTTGCAGCGGTCAGCATGCAGTTGCAGCAACAATAACAATCACAACAACAACAGTAGTAAGAAGACAAACAGCAGCAACTGCAAGCAATTGTATTGTGAGCAACATTAATATTGCCCTGCAACCGGGTAACAATAATAACGGCACATCGCAGATGAAACAATAATCTCAATGTGATGCACAACTGTAATTGCAACCAACACAGACATATACACACATATGTAGCAACAAAAAATAGTTACTGTAGCAATTCGGTAAATAATAATAGCGTTGGCAGCGTTCTTTTGTCCAAAATGCAGACTGAACGGCGGCTGTACAGGTGTGGTGAGTTGTGAAATTGTAAAAAGCGCCCAAAAAGCATTGAAGGTTTCATAACACGCTTGGACAAACTAAGAATACTGTTTGGGGCGGACACACATTCACACCTGTCGACTGTTACTGTAGTGAGTTGGTGGGAACAGAAATTTCCAAGATCGAATATGTTTTAGGGTTTTCACAGAGGACTGGATCTGCCACGGAAACCTAATATGGTACCAAGGATAATAAGCGAATTGTTGAGAGTTCGGTGGTGGTGTAGTAGTTGATTTGCCCTTCCTTCTATCTTTTCTAAGTTCCTTGCTCGAATAACAAAATAAAACGTATGCAAGTCGGTACGAAACTAACCGTGTTCCAAGGCGAAATTAGGAGAACGAGTTCGCAGATGGCCGTAATCAGATTACTACCGCGCTCAAAAATCGCCATAAAACGAAGACTAAAGAGGGAAGTAAAGCAAAAATTTGCTACAAAAGATTGCAGTAGAAAGGGGCACCCGTGGAGTAAAAAGAAAGAATATAATTGCGAAAAAAAACTTCCCATATAACACAATTTTAAATTTCATTTAATTGTTTCACTTTCCAGTATACAAATCAAGGAGCAATTAATATAACGAGATAAAAGTTTTACGAATAGTGGCTTTGAAGTATGCCACCTTATGACCAAAAATTGTCCAAAACAGAACTTTATCATGCCTCCATATTACTAATGTCAGGGGTTTCGAACATCGTTCTGACTTTACTCAATATAGACTGGTGATTGTAAGTGATATACCGTAATGAAGCCACAAAATTAGAAAAAATCGAATTAATACCAACTAGGTCTGTCGATATTCTAACAATTTTATGCCGTATATGTCGGTCAGTATTATAGTTTTATTTAAAAAATGTTCTCGAGTATACTTAGCGATGTCAAAATTTATCAGCTCGTCTCCTTTCTGCTCTCAATAGTTATACTCCATAAAATGATTTTAATGTATACGATCCAATAAAGTGATATAATCCAAATTTGCACAGAACAAATCCTCTTGACCCTTCTTACGATAGCTTGAAAATAGGTGAAAGCATATGATGACCCCGCCCACTCCCGTATAATATTTCTATTAAAAAATACTAAAGGCGCGATGAAACAATAAATAAAACGACCTTACATGCCATACAGCCAACGAAACAATCAATTCATTTCAGGAAGTTTTTGGATTCGGTGAGCTCATTATCTCGAGTAGTTGGTCTGTGGCGTGGATCGTGCGATTGAATACGGCTGAACCATTTGTAGTGAAGTCATCTTGAAGTCACGTCTGACTTACAGGCAGAATATATTGAATTGTTTTGACCCTATTTGGTCATAAGAAGGCCCACTTTAAGGCCGCTATTCGGGCAAATTTTAATCCCGACACATTCACTGGCTTGATAGTAAGCATGGTTGTAGTCCGCTTTGCCCGATTTCTATTATAGTAGTCGATTGTATGGCAGATATATGTGTTATGGTTGTCTGATTTTTTTAATTTCCACTGACGTTATTAAGTATATAATGGAGAACAGTTCAGTGTGCTCTTAGCTGATAAATATACATTGGTTTTATGCTTATAGTATATGGTACCCATATGTACCATTCGACCGATATGGTGGTACACATATAGTAAGTAATATAGTATACCGCCATAGTCAATGGGGCGTTTTTGGCTGTAATAACAATTACAATAATGACTTTAGTTCTAAGTCTTCCGTAAATGTCATTTGGAGTACACCTGATGAGGATTTTATTCTTTAAAACAATATTTATAATCCTCCTAACTGCAATCTGTTTCCATCTAGACGGCAACTTCATAATACCCCCCTCGTAGAAGCTCCCCTCCTTATTTGCGCAGAAATCGGATATCCACTTTTCACAAGCCCCTTTTAAGTTCGACTTTACACCAACAAGGGCGTTCGCCATGAACGGGAACAGGTGTTAATCACTTGGCGCTATGTCCGGGCTATATGGTGGATGCGATAAAACTTCCCATCCGAGCTCCGGTAGCTTCTGACGGGTCATCAGCGAAGTGTGTGGTCTACCGTTGTCCTGGTGGAACACTACACCCTTCCTGTTGGCCAATTCTGGAAGCTTCTGGTTGATCGCCTGCTTCAAGCGGTCTAGTTGTACGCAGTAGATGGTATAATTAAACGTCTTGCCATATGGGAGCAGCTCATAGTGGATGATTCCCTTCCAATCCCACCAAAAACACAGCAAAACTTTCCTGGCCGTCCCGGCTTGGCCACGCTTCACCGACCTTCGACCACGACCATTTTCACTTGATATTGTCGTATGTGATTCATTTTTCGTAGCCAGTTACCATCCGCTTCAAAAATGGGTCGAGTTCGTTCCGTTTCTGCCGTTTATTCGGGCCAGAGGGTTTTTTGATGATCATGCGGCATTCAAACATCAAGCTTTTTTGTTTATCCAGCCTTATGCAGATGTCACGAGATGCCACATGCCGGTCTAACTCGATGTTTTCCTTGATTTGATCGATATTCGTCGTCACAGGTCATCCGCCGGCTGGCTCATTCATGGTGTCGGTTCCACCCGTTTTGAATCGTCGAAACCATTCCTACGCAGTTCGAAGTGATAGAGTACCATCCCTCAAAACACCATTAGTTTCACGGAACGTTTCTCTAGCGGATTTGCCTTTAACGAAGGAAAACTGTAAAATAGCGCGAATTCCGGCGTTAGTGAACTCCATGTTTACACGTCTATAAAGTGTAGCGTGTACCTAAGCATTGACGAATTATTTTTAAAAATTTAACCTTGTAATTTTTTGGTTACGTTAGCTGAGGAACTAATACAAGAAGGCTTCCACACCACAGGCACCAGAATCTGTGGTTTTAGCCGAGTTAATAATAGTGTGCCAGTCGTTTCTTCTTTTCGTTATTTGGCGCCAATTCGAGATAGTACGTGCAGCCAGGTCCTTCTCCTTCTGATCTCTCCAACGGAGTAGAGATCTTCCTCTTCCTCTGATTTCACCGGCGAGCACTGAATCGTAAACCTTCTAAGCTGCATTGCATTACCGACGCCATGACTTAGCAAGCTTAGCCGAAGTCTCTTAATTCGCTGAACTAATTCAGAACATCAGGACATCAGATGATTTCATTGTCCATGGGAATAATGAGGGACTTGTACAGTTTCGTGTTTGTTCTTCGGGAGAGGACTTTACTTTTCAATTGCCTACTCAGTCCAAAGCATTGCTATTGTTATTGGTGTTGATGCTGGGTCCAAGATAGACGAAATTATCTACAACTTCAAAGTTATGACTGTCAACAGTGATGAGTGAACCAAGTTGGAATGCGATGACTCTTTGTTTGATGACAGGAGATATTGCGTCTTGCCCTCGTTCACTACCAGACTCATACGCTTCGCTTCCTTATCCAGTCTGGAGAACTAATGGCGCGGTTGTTGAAGCCAATGACATCAATATCATCGGGGCTCGCCAGCAGTACTACTGTACTACTCTTGTAGTAGATTCTACCTTCTCTATTTAATGCTGAAGCTCGTATTATTTTCTCCAGCAATAGGTTGAAGCTTAATAACCTACCCCAAGCAAAAATTTTGTTTGAACATTGTTCGAAATGGTTAAAGTTTATTAAAATATAGACAATATTTAGTTCTAGACACTAAAAATATCTGTTAATGAATTCTTCTTGCTAAATACATTAGTATTTAAATTAGAGCAATCCAAAATAATATACATGTATGACCTCCGACACATAACTGTTTATTTTTCGAAATATCGGATGAAACTGTTCTCTGAACATTTTCGTATCCTACGCAGTATTAATTTTCAATAAATTAAATGTAGCAACCCGCCTTCAACTACCTTGAATCCATGCAATTTCCAATTGCCGATTTATAACATGTGTATTTTATATGTATGTGTGAGTGCAAATGAGAGTATATTCTTCGATGTGCATGTAATCTGTATTTGCCCATTACTTACATTTACACATTATAAATAAGTGAGTAGCCGAATGAGTGCATGAATGAATGAAAGCGCCACACTTCCGCCCACACGGCTCGGCGGAAAGCAATGCACCGAATGAAGATACCGCAAAGTATCTGCTTATTGACCTAATTTCCATTCGTCCATGCACCGCATTTATTCATGTCTATTTGCCTGTGAGTATGCACACATTTAAATGTATGTGTGTGTTAACATTGCGAATGACCGTGCTCATTAATCATTCATAAGATAAATTACAATTCTCAGGCAGTAACCGACTCGACTCAACAACAAATTCAAATAGTTAATATTTCTATTTAAAAGTGGCAAAGCGGCAAACACACGCACACACAAATGCTTGTACTTATTTAAATTAATGTTGTACTTCCATTGGCATTTGGTATTTATGAGCCACCAAGCATTACAGCGCCCCTTACATGTACTCTATAGTGAGGAGTATTTCATCTTAATTACATTAAAGTGTACTTACTTAGTTGATAGCATGTCCGTTGTTGTACTTTATTGTAATGTCTTGCTCTTCTGCATTTCGCCACAGCGTGGTTGGGGCTTCTCGCCGCCAAAGGTCAGCCACTGGATGTGCTGTGTGTAATTGGCGGGTGAGGGTGGTGCGCAGTAGGCCGACGGCTCGGGCACATTGACACAATAATTAAATAATAATATTAGCGTGCGCATTCAAGCGTTGCAGGCCAGAAGAAGAAGAGGAAGCAGAAAAAATCAAAATCAACAGAGACAATTGCAATTAAAAGCGCAAAATGAGTAAGAAGTATAGTAAATGTCGCTTGTTTTCTTTTTGCTGGCAACGGCGTTCCGCGGCGCAGTTAGAAGTAGCGGCCACTAGCATTGGCAACATTTCATTCGAGAAGCCGAAGTATACATTTTTCGATTTACTTTAAGTTCGGTTTGTAGGTAAATTTAATTGGTGAAGCGTCTTGTTGGTTTGTTTGTCATTTTGCCGCCACTTTGGTTCAATAGTTATGCAATTTTAAACGATCAATTATCTACCAATGCGATCGAGTCTGTAATTTTAACTACCGAAACCTGAATAATTTTGTATACTAATGATTATAATTTGAAATATGCAAAATTTAATAATAATATTTAAATGTTGTTTTAGTTTTGCTTTATTTTCTATTCCAAACTCCATTATGAAAGAGCAAGATAATGGTTTGATAGTTTAAAAGCATCTTCGAAGGTCAGTCCATACCGATTTGGGTCTCTATGCGACACTTAAATATTTGGACGCAGTTGCCATTACAAAGTGAGTTTCACAGAATTCTCAAAAATACATACTTGCTATACGCATTCTAGTTGAAATCAGTCTCTAAAAGCTCTGATAATGGCAGATAACAGAAATAATTTTTAAAACTCGAAGAGCCAATGAAGTTTTTAACCATTACATTAAAAGCCTTCATAAACCTTCTTATCAAAAGGGTGTCTTTTTAGACTTGTGGTTATCAAGACGAAATAAATAACTGAACAGATATTCACCAAGCACCAAATCTTGGAAAAGACCCGTGAGAAGAGGATCGACACACACCACCTCTTAGGGTCGAGTAGGACTTCTCCAAGCCGTTCGATACCAAGCGAGGGACTACCTATCATGCGACTTTTTTAATCTACTGCTGGAGAAAATAATTCGAGCTGCAGAGCTGAAGAGAGAAGGTACAATCTTCCATTTTATTGGATTATTACATCGATATCATTGGCCATAACAAAGTTCTGTATTCTCCAGGTTGGACAAGGAAGCGAAAGAAATGGGTCTGGTAGTGAACAACGGCAAGACGAAATATCTCCTGTCATCAAACAAACAATCGTCGCTCCTGCGACTTGGATTCCATGTTACTATTGACAGTCATAACTTCGAAGTCGTAGAGTTCGTCTAATTTGGATCCAGTTTTTACAGAAACAACAATGTCAGCCTCGAAATCAAATGCAGAATAACTTTAGCCAACAGGTGCCATTTTGAACTGAGTAGGCAATTGAGAAATGAAGTCCTCTCTCGATGAAAAAGACCAAATTCTACAAGTCACTAATCATACTGCAATATGGTGCAGAGTCATGGACGTTGAGAACATCTGATGAGTCGGCAGTACGAGTTCTGCGGTAGATTTTTGGTCCTTTGTGCATTGGCAACGGCGAATACCGCAGTTGATGAAGCGATGAGCTTTAAGAGATATTAGACAATATTGGCATATTTCAGGGAGAGTATTGAACGCAGTATCCATCGAGGGAAACAGAGAAAGACCTCCACTCCAAGGATGTGCCATTCTGATTTCTGATTCAGGAAAGTGACCAGCCGGGAGACCCAACTATGGACATTTTTGTAGAAATTGGCGCAAAGTTTTATTCAATAAATTGACATTTCCAATCTAGTGATGCGAAACTGATCCATTATTTCACTCCGAAGTTCCATCGACAGTCATCCGAGTAGACTGCAGGCGCCGAACCCGGTCAAAAACGATAGCAATCTCTGAATCATGCTTTGAGTTGCTTCCACATTAGCCAAATTCAAAAGATTGCTCGCTGGGAAGAAATTTTCGCCGAATGAATTGGTGATCGCCGAAACTTAGGTCTATTTTATAGCATTGGATAAATCGTACTATAATAATGGTATCGAAAATGAAAGCGTCGTTGTAATCAGATCACCGTTGTAGGGAAATGTGTTGAGTATAATAAATAGTTTTGCCAAAAAAAACGTGTTTTACTATGATAGTCCGGGGACCTTTTAATTGACATGTTAAACGCGAACTCGTCTCTTGGTTTTTGAGATAACGATATGAAAATTTGAACTCGTCATTTCTCACCAATCTTCGAAGAAATTGTTTGGATTCGATCTTCATATCATATGGCTGCCATACTCATACACACTGACCAGTCGCAATAAAGTGCTTGTAGGGAAAGCTTTTTCATTCGACGGGGTATCTTTGCGAAAATTTGGCATTCGTTATTTTTTAAGGTCGTGATGCAATCTCCGATAAAATGGTTTAGATCAGATCACTAGGGCATATGGCTGCCATACAAACTGACCGATCTAAGTTTTTAAAAGGAAACTTCTGTATTTGTGAAGGGGAAACCGAAGTTAAGTTTTCCCCTTGTTTTGTATAATTCTATATTTTTCTAAAGTCGGAAAGCGAACTTAGGACTTTCTGGCAGTCGTCGCACACTGGACGCACTCAGCCACTGACTGGTGCATAATAAAAGTAAAAAGCACTTTTTAATAAGACAAATGATTAGGTATCAACCTCATTGGAACTAACTAACGAGTAAAACTATAATTACGTTACATCCGCTGGCGTCGTCATTGTGGCGTGTTCTGTTGAACGTAAATATTGTAATAAACGTTGCTGCCAGCTGCGGCATTGCAATGCTCAAGTTAGGAACGCAGATCGCCACGCGGCTCATTCAATCAGCCAAGAGAGCTGCACGCAGACACATGCTTACTCACATACATATACATATACACACAGACTCATACATTAGCAGTGAGGCCACTTTGTAATTGGGCTGACTGCGGCTAGCTCTGGTGAAGGTTTTCCTTCACTTCGCCGCAACCAATTGTAGGTGTCACGCGTGACAATGATAAAGTGTACTCGCGCTTGCCAAAGCTACAAGCTGCTCTTCTTTTCGTGCGAGCTTCATTTTTTCGCTTTACTCTAAGTTATCATAACAAATTACTGCATTGAGCACAAACGATTTAGAATGCTACGACATCAATTTGATTGTCGTCAGCGAAGAAATGAAAATGCGTTTGCGCATTGTTGGCCATTATTATTAATTTGTTATTGTTGTTCTTCTTTTTATATTCCTGTATATGTTGCTGCGCACTATGCCAATAGCTGTTCCTTGTTCACCATTGGCTTATTGATTGTTTCGCCGCTTATTTATATTGCTGCTGCCGTTATTTCGTCTGACAATTTGGCTGCTTGGCGCTTTTGTGCTCACCATTTACCCACATAAATATCTAAAAACATGCATACAGGGTTTGTCCGGAAAGCAATAGAACTGTGTCGATTTAAAAAAAAAATTATTGAATCCATCGTTACAATTCTTAAAAAATAGGCTGATTCTGCGTCGACTTACCGCTGCCAACGCCATTTCCAAGCATTAAAGGTGTCACGGAAGGCATTCTCCCGAATAGCCTTGAGAGCCGAAATGCATGCTGCTTGGATCCTCTCAGTCGTCTCAAGATGCTTGACTTTCATCGGCCTTTTTAGGCAAGGAAAAAAAAAACAACCGTTGGATGCCGGCCTTGGTTAGGTAGCTGTTCACAAGAAAGCGGTGTAAGCCGGGGCGTTGTAGTGGTGCAACTTCCAATCGGCTGTTTGTCTTCTTGCTAAAGCAACATCTGGGTAAGCCTGCTTGATCATATCAAACGTCTCTCGAGTCTCACACTGAATTTAATCGCATACCTCTGCTCTAACGAACGTTGCATTTCCGGATTGCACCACTCCCAGAAACACGTCAGCCGTATATGTTTGTCCTGACTCTCCAGGTGCTCGGAGACAACTGAACACCTTCTACCGAATCCAGTCGTTCAAATCAGTCATATAACTTTCCGGACAAACCCTATACATCGTAAATAGTTGTAGCTTTTCTAATGTTGCAGCGCTTTGCTATTTCCACTAAGAATTCCAATAAGAATATGAGTGTGTCTGAAGCTTTATCGATTGTTTGCTGTGTACAACTTCGCGGCAGCAACAGCAGCAACGGCAATAAGAAAAGCTAACAATATCGATTGATTGTAATCATTATAATTTGTTATTTATTTCTATTGAATATTGTTGTTTCTCCAGTGTCTTTGCGCTGCTTTGTTGTGGTCTTCTTTGGCTGTTTCTTACCTTCGCCGCACGCGAAATTGTGCATTGCCGTTCCTTTGATAACTTTTCTTTAGTTTGCCACTACTTCTGCTCCTTCTTCTTCCTCTCCCTCAATTCGGTGTTTTTTTCTCGTCCCTGCAATTCGTTTCGCGTCAATTCGCCTCGGTGTGATTGTTGAGTGCCATTAAATCAGTGGTGCAAATTGGTTTTTGATTTATTGGTTAAAAGGTTCTTGACCATTATTATTTGTTGTGTGTTTATTTATTTTACTTATTGGCTGATTTTTATTTGCTAACACATATACATATACATATGTATGTAGTATGCGGGTGTTTATTGAATTTCATTGCTATTATCTGTATTTGGAAAAACGTACATGTTGTGTGCAGAGTAACCTTTAATTTATACGCATCGATATATGACAGTTTAAGAGACTTTAGTTTCATTCGGCGGTATATATAGTATATTATTATAGTTAAGACATTTTTTCTACATCGTCGTGAAAATCCTCTAAAGACTATCGCAGAGCAAACGCTCAAAGCTGAGCCGAGCTGAAATGCAGGGTAAATACGAAAATGCGTTCAGTTCGGCTTTAAGGGTCCACTCTCTGGGCACCCTAAGCGGTATTCACTCGCAATATATCGAATCCGCAATAGGACACTTGTCTGTATTAACTTGTCATATCATTTAGTTATCACGAAGTCATAGACCAATTTTCTGAGTCCTTATAGAAGGTTATCCATTTCGAGGTTTTCTACTTTTTTCAAAGAAAAAACATACAAACTTCAAATTTAATAAGGAATGTTTCCTATCATTCATAGAACATTCGTTGGGATCAATTTTTTGAGGATTATCTTTTTCAAATGTTGACCGCGCCTACGTTCCTGATCGTCCATCCATTGAGTCTAATTTTCGATAACTCGTTCAACTGTTTCGACTGGTAGCTGGCTAACGACACCAGTGATGTTTTGCTCCAAGGCTTGAATGGAAGCAGAGTTGTCCGCGTAGACGGTGTGATATCGCACGATATTGGTGGCTAATCGACCAGCCCAAAACATGAAACTTTTATCTCCTTACCGAATTGTTCTCGCACTAAATACATTGACTGATGCGAGTTATGAGAATTGGTGCCGTTTGGTTGAAACCAAATGTCACCGACATCACGAACTCCAATTTCAGTCATGAAATAGTCAGTTATTATGTCACAACAACTGTCGCCATTGGCGGTTGCGTTTTCACCGACATCATTTTTGAAGAAATATGGACCGATGATTCCACCAAGCCACAAACTACACCAAACCGTTGTTTTTCTGCATGAAATAGCAGCTCTTGAAATTATTCAAGCTGCTGTTCATTCCAAATGCGGCAAGTTTGTTTGTTAAATTTGACGCGAAAGCGGCGAATCTTTTTGGAACTTTCCGTCAGAACATAGAGCGAAGCGATGTCTCTTGTGAAGGTCGAGCGGGTTCAGTTATTGCACAAGCTGTATTTTGTACGTCATTTACTAGCCATGGTCTTCGTGGATATCCTCAGCTACGGCTGCTATATTTTCTTCGATCGGTCTAACATCGGATTTTTTTAAAGTAAATTCGCAAAGAACAATAATGACATCACGGCAGCTCTTTAATAAAAGGCGTATTTTGTCACATCGTTTTTCTCTTTCGTCGGGTCGTGGGTACAAATCAATGATATGTTGAATAGCTTTCTTTTGATGCAGATTGTGGCTATACATTCATCCATCTTAATAAATACCAACACTCAACGACTGTTTTTTCTCTTACCACAAATTCCACATCTACTTTGCATTCCTTTATAAGGACGCTATTGTATATACCACAATTATCTACTCGTCTCCACCTTCATCCCGTACGTCGCACTGCTTATACAGCGGTGATGTCAGCCTTTATTCTTACGAGGACATCAACTAGCTGGGGATCATAGATCTTATTAGGTTTATCAAATGTGAGGCTCTCAACCGATGCCGTTAACTTTTTTTGGTGAAAATTTGTACGTATTTATATAGCGAGACACTTGCTTCAAGACTGACTCCACGCGATCATATCTCTGGAGAACAGACGCTGCAATTAGACACACGAAATGGTAAATGCATCTGAAAGCACAGGGGTAGGTATTGAGTAAAGGTCTGCGATTATTAGCACGACTACATTCCATTACGCCCCTGCACCTTTTTGAATGATTTAATAAGGCTGCATACGAAAAGAATCTCAATTAATTGGTTCCAAAGTTAACGGGAGAAAGCTCATAGTTTCGTTTCAGAAGTGGTGATATAAATTAGATCATTTTCGACTTTAGGTCACACTCATCGGAATTGGCTCGCCAGAAGCTCATGGAGCTTGTTTGGTAAGTTCTTATGAGTTCAAACGGATTAGGGATGGAAAATCTTTCATAAACAATAAGCACATGTATTTGAAATTATGAAACTTCTCTTACTGGATTAAAAAGCTTTCATGAGCTTTTTTTCTGGATTAAATAGTTTTTAAACTTTGAGATATTTTTCTGGTTATCAATGATGGCTTTTAGAAAACGATGTCACATACACTTTCAACTTCCAAGCTTCTTTGATTGTACATCATAAAAATCTTGGCGTTTTGTATTTTATTCTCTGAAATACATAAATTATTTTCATACAAAGCTTTCAGTTCAGCTTTAAATATATGTAGGCTTTAAAGCGTTCTTAACTGTATCAAAGAGCTTTCATAAAAGAATGTCTTTCTCTGTGTTAATAAGCTTTCGTTAAAGCCTTTCAAATATGCTATTTGTTTTCATGCCATCGATATGTATGGTAATATTCTTATTGTTCACAGGGTTTATCTTATTCTCAAAATTTCCAAAGAATTTCATAGTTTCCTTATATCTGTATGTGAAAGCTTCCAAGCATATTTTTAACTAATTTACAATACGCACATTGGCATATGCAGCATTACCTGCTCAGCAAAAATAAACTCCAGAAGCCACTCAACAACTTGCATGTAACAGAAAGGAAAATATAAAATAAAAGTAATATAATTAATGTCATAAAACTAGCAACCAGGAAAAGTGAAGCCACGCCGAAACCGCTATAATGAAGATTAAATAAATCGCATTTAAGAAGAAAGTTCTTTAAAAACTCGTAAAAGCGGAAAGCAATCCGAAAGCGCCGTAACCTTTGCTACTTGCACAGCATCACCACGCCGGCGTGCACCGGACAACTGCTGCCGCAACAGCGGTGTTAACGGCTAATGTTGCAGATTATTACGTTAATCGAAAGTTGCTGCCGCCGGCGAAATTGCTGTCGCAGTATCGTTTACCCACATTCAAATGCGACAGCCAACACGATTCGCACATAAAGTCGCGGCAACAATAAAACCGGCATTTTTCAAAATAAACACACACACATACAAGCTTAAGAAGACAACACAGAAATTTGCCAACACACACACATATATATGTATAGTGTATAAAATTAGATGCACACACACATAGACGCACAGCCAGCAAATGTGAAAAGGTAGCAGGCAACTTAACTACACAGCGGACTGACGGACGGACAGCACAAGCTTGTGATGCTAATGCGAAATCTCAGCGACGACAGCTGCGCTAACGGCGACTGATGAGATGAAATCGCCGAAATTTGATGAAATGAAGGCAAAAGCATAAAAATAACGAGTGTCAAAGCACTTTTGTACGAACAACAATAAAAAAGGCAAAGGAAAGCGACTGGTAAAAAAAAATTTCGTTGTTTGTCACAAGAAATGCGTAAGTAAAATATTTACAACGCGGAAAGGCAATAAAACGAAAGTAGTTCTGCAATGCGCAACGCAATTAAGTCGTTAAAGCACAGACTCATGCATTTCGGCGTAACGAGCGCAGGGCTTCGGCTTGTTGTACGCAACGCATACCCCGCAGGGAAATTTATTTAATTCTACCGATTTTCTGCACTTCTATGTAATGGGGAATTTCAGACAACAGACAACTTCGGTTATGACCAATCCTAAAACGATTTCGGGCAAGCGACGTTTAAATGCCAGCCAATGAGCCCAATTTTTTTACCAGTTTTGCAGGAATTGCAGAATATTATCTTCCAAGGCGTAATCGTCTCGAGATGATCTGCGTAGAAAAGCAACTTCACTTAACTCAAAGAATAGCCCAGCAGTGTTAAATTGGCCATTGAATATTGCCTTCCTTTCCAGAAAAGAGTGGACAAAGGGCAACATAGGCAAGGGTGTAGGGTTAAGCATCCATGCTTGTGCTTCTGATGACTTCAAACTAAATAACCGAGTAGGAGGTTGTGTCTTTTCTGCTAAATTAGATACCAAACGTTACTTCCTAGAGTAGATCACAGAAACTAAAAAATCCTTGTTCTGAGAAGGAGTGTGCTCACAACAAGGAATATACCTACATATAACTTATATATATATAGCCAGGCAGCTTTGGGATGACTGAAGTCTCTTAGGGTTTCGTCTAACATAGTGAAAGAAGAATGTCTTTATCTCTTAGTGGACCCAACGTCCCCGCAAGCCTGCAATGGATTCCAGGACTTAGTGATGTCCCTGGGAACTGTGAAGCCAATAAATTAGCCAGATCAGGCCCTAACCTACAATCAGATTCCAGAAAACAGGGAATTTTATACCTCTGACTACTTGAAATTGTCTATTCGACAAATATATTATAAATTTATCTGAGTCTCGGTGCAATCAATCCCTGACTTGCACATGAAGCAGGATTAGGGACGCCTTGCAATGATTGTTGTAGGAGCTGTTAGGAGGTAGAAGAGGTGGAAACTACCAAACATCTTCTATGCGATTATAAAGCTTCTTACCGTAAAGGAAAATAATATCGTCGATCAAGTCCTGCACGTTACTGTGAATGGGATTCACTACAGCTCAATGAAAACCAAATATTTTTGGCCCGAACAGGAGGCGCCACAAGCCACAAAGCGCATGTCACAATCGATTTATTGAAAACCAAGTTTGGTGAACAAAATGGCCTAGTCAAATAGACATGGAGCTTTTATTGAGCTTATCGATCTGAAAACAGGCTGTTTAGAAGTCTATTGGTACCATTTGATCAAGTTTGATTTTAGGGTGTCTAATTTATCACGAACACACGCATTTAGTTGGCACAAAGTATTAAGTGAAGGTCGTGAAGTCATCAAAAATTTCCCCTATGTAAGGCCATTGGTTTTCGGAAAATGCAAAAGAACAGCTATTACGACGAGCACTGCCGTGTCGCAGCGGAAAGAAAACAGACAGCCTACCTCGCAATGTTACGATCGAACACAACACATGCGGGATGGGATAGATACCGAGAGTTGAAAAGTCAAGCGAGACGCTTTTTTAGACAGAAAAAGAAAGAGGCCGAAATGCTTGAGTATGAAGAGCTTGATAAGCTAGCCGATAGGGGTAATGCTCAAAATATTCTACAAAAAATGCGGCGGCTTACAGAAGGTTTCAAGACCGGAGCATACTCTTGTAGAACCCCCAAAGGTGGTCTAGTCACCGATGCCCAAAGCATACTAAATTGGATGGAACACTTCTCCAGCCTGCTGAATGGCAGTGAACGTACAATGCCTGGAGAAGGCGAACCCGATTCCCCAATCGATGACGATGGAGCAGACGTTCCATTGCCCGACCATGAAGAGGTTCGAGTAGCAATTGCCCGCCTGAAGAACAACAAAGCGGCGGGGCGAACTATTCAAACATGGCGGCGAAGAGCTGCTAAGGAGCATGTATCAGCTTCTTTGTAACGTATGGTCGGACGAAAGCATGTCCAACGATTGGAATTTAAGTGTGCTATGCCCAATCCATAAAAAGGGAGACCCCACAATCTGCGCCAACTACCGTGGGACATCGCGTATAAGATTCTACTGAGCGTATTGTGTGAAAGATTAAAGCCCGCCGTCAACAAACTGATTCGTGTGGCTTTAAACCAGGCAAATGAGCAACCGACCAGGTATTCACCATGCGCTAAATCCTGGAAAAGACCCGTGAAAGGAGAATCGACAAACACCACCTTTTCGTCGATTTCAAAGCAGCTTGCGACAGCAGGAGCTGCCTCTATGCTGCGATGTCTGAATTTAGTATCCCCGCAAAACTAATACGACGTTAAGCAACACCAAAAGCTCCGTCAGGATCGGGAAGGACCTCTCTGAGCCGTTCGATGCCAAACGAGGTTTCAGACAAGGCGACTTCCTATCGTGCGACTTATTCAACCTGCTGCTGGAGAAAATAATTCGAGCTGCAGAACTTAATCGAGCAGTACAATCTTTTATAAGAGTGTACAGCTGCTGGCGTACGCCGATGATGTTGATATCATCGTCCTCAACACCCGGGCCGTTAGTTCTGCTTCCTCCAGACTGGAGGAGGAATCAAAGCAAATGGGTCTTGCTGTTAACGAGGTCAAGACGAAATATTTCCTGTTATTTGATAGTGTCTTCAACCATCCCAGCCGAGGACTAGACTTGGACGAAGGTTTTTTTTTTTTGATAACAACAATTTCAAAAAAAATTTCGTGAAATTTTCACTAAAATTTTCATTTTTGTCCTTCGTCCGCGTTCTAAGTTAAGGTTTTAACTACAAAACGTTTTTGGTCACCTTAGATGATGTTGTGTGTGAGGCTGTGTTTTACCTGAGAAAACCCGTGGAACCCCTTAAAGGGATGCTATTTTGATGAAGAATGATATGAATTTAGTATAGCTACTTCTCTTTTATGGCAGTCCGGGTCAAATTTGATCAGATTGCACTAAGATTATAACCGATAAAATTCGTTTTTGTCTGCACCGATCCTAATATTTTTATACTTTTGCAGCCAGATATTATTAAATTGTCTATTAATTATCAATCTTCACGTCAACAGTTTTAATATAATTAAACAGTTTCTACCAATTAAAGGTTATTGTACTTTTAATAGCCGAAATTCAAACATCTCTAATGTAGTTATTCATAATTGGAGCCAGTTTTAATTATATGCAGTAGCCAAATTAGCGATATATACCGTTATAGGCATCACACTTCGCAACCACAGAATTCACTGAACTCTAAATAATGAATACTTTGTAATTGGCAGAATTATGCAAATAAAACGTCCTCTTCACATAATAATGTCTAATTGCGTATTTCGATTTCACTTTCAAAAGTCTTGTACTTAGCTGGGTATTATGGACATGTGTGGATATGTGCGCAAATATCAAGTACGAAATCAATGTTTGGATTTAATATGGCGCGCATGGCAGCTGGTTTAAAATATTAATTTATTTATATAAAAATAAAAATTTTCAATATATATGCTTAAATATATTAGGGCGTGTAGCTTTTATGTGTTGTTGTAATTTTTACTTAACATTTCATTGATTTATATAGCACAAGAATTTCTAAAAATGTCTGCAATACAATGTATTGGAAACCAAAAAAAAAATAATAAAATTTTTTTAGAAAAAATTTCCTAAAACTTTCTTAATAGCAAGCAAGTTGGAACAACCTTTATGCCTGGATACATGCTATCTGTCTTAATGCTTGGCAGTTTTGATGCTTTTCGCCAGACCTAATTAGTCACGTAGAAATTATGTTGGCTTAATAATGCAACAGCGCAAGCAAATGTCTTCGTAATGCCAAATGATGTATGAACTCGGGCACATAATGTACACAAATGCTTACCTAGGCAGTGATGGGAGGTCGGAGGCAAAGACGTTGAGTACATACACACACACATACAAACTAAATAAATAATAATGTGAAGGCATGCATTGAGCTTTGTGTGACTTGCAGGCTTTGCTGATATGTTTACATTTCTCCATGTGAGTGTGTCGGTGTGTGTGTGCAGTTAGGTCTGTTGGTAGGCGTTGTATGGCCCACGGATGTATGAGGTGGCCTTAGGCATACTTCAAGGAAAATAAATTAACTTTATAAGCTGCTAGTCATATATACTAACACACTTATATTAATACCGGCGTGTGTGCTCCGTAGACACTTGCTGGTGTAGTCTTCATGTATGTAAATGCTATAATTATGAATTCGTCGAATATAATTAAAACAAAAATGTAATTCTCATAGCTTTATTGATTTTCAGTGTTTCTGCAGGCGTGAATATACATAATATATGTATATAATATTTTTAATAATATGAGATTTTCTAGGAAAAAAGCTCACTCTATCATTCGATTTTTATCTCAATTTACTAGAAACAGTATGACTGCTCCTTCATTCAATACAGAGTAATGCGCTGCTGTTTGGGTCGATGACATGGCTATTCTCAGTTCTTAAATAAAATTTTACCTCTATGAAACATTGCTCGAAATATTTTATTGAAACTTATTTGTATATTATTCATAATAAATCTATCAATTGAATCCACGTATTTTTTATCGCTCTCGAAACTATGTTTTTGTAATTTTTATACTTTTGCAATATGTTGCTACAGAGTCTAATAGTTTTGTTCACCTTACGGTTGTAAGTATCACCTACAACTAAGTGAGATAGAAATAGGGTTATATATTATATATATAAAAGACGAGATATGTTGAAATCCGGTGGACTGTCTGTCTGTCCGTCCGCCCGTCCGTGAAAGCTATAACTTGAGTAGACATTGGGATACCTTGATAAAACTTTGTATGCGTGTTCCTTGGAAGGTCTTAATAGGACCGCTGCAAAAAGCAAATAGGATCATATATTCGTGTGCTCCTGTCAATGGGCGCTTGTAACGCATACGCAGCTGGCATAATAAAACCGAAAAAATCAGCAAATATACAGTATGCAACAGCAACAATAGATAGCAAACAGTACATACTTACATATATGCATTATGTGCTCGTGTAGCCGCATGCCAGTTAGTATATATGCATATATGTATATACAAGGTCTGTCGCAAAAAAAAAACAGAACTTTTTAAATATAACTGTTTCTGGTGGCGCCACCTATTGGTGGGTATTTGAAATAAAAAGCTTGATCTCTTGTTGACATTTCGTAAAAACTTTAAGACAATTGGATAACCACAATCGATGTTATCGATCAAAAAGTGACAGCAGCTTTTGGTCATCGGTCGTAAAATGCACTTTGAACAAAGAGCAAATATTAAATTTTGTTTTAAACTTGGGAAAACGTTTACTGAAACATTTCAAATGATGAAAAAAGTTTATGGTGATCAGTGCCTATCCCGTAGTAATGTGCATGAGTGGTTCCAAGAAGGTCGTGAAGATCTCTGTGACGATCCGAAGTCGGGCCAAAAAAAGTCGTCTTCAGAAGTCAAAAAATATAGACAATGCTGATTTGTTTTTACGATTCCGAGGGTATTGTACACCGAGAGTTCGTCCCACTTGGCCAAACGATTAATGCTGTGTTTTACCTTTGTGTTATGAAGCGTCGTCGTGCTCGACCACAAAATTCCGATCGTTTGAAACTTCAATTCTTGAATTTTTTCAGGTTGTTTTTCGTTTTAAATGCTGCAATTTTGCTTGTTTACACACGCATTGAGCTAGAAATGGGCCTCATCGCTGAACAAAATTTTGCTCGAAAACATCAGGTCTTCTTGGAAATTTTCAAGAGCCCTAAAGCAAAGTGATGCCGCTTCGGCAGGTCGAGCGGCTTTAGTGTTTGAATAAGCTGTATTTTGTACAATTTCAATTTAAGATCTTAACGCAAAATTTGCCAAGTAGTTTCATACGTCAGTGTGAGTTGCTACGAATGGCCGGATGGACTTTTCATGGTCTGCGACTTCACTCTCAGCTAGGGCTGTTATTTTTTCTTCACTGCGTGCCGAACGTGATCTATTCGGTCGAATATTGTTTAATTATGAAAGCTGGGTCTCAAGATGGGTGATGGTATTGCGAATGGTACGTTTAGAAAGTCGATTTTGTCGTTGTTGAGGCGTAAATCTTTCCATGATGAAATACCAAACAATACTGAGCAATAATAACATGACGGCTTGACACGACTCACGCGTGATCTGTCAAAACAGGCTATTGAAAGAAATATCTTTACTTGGATCAGCCGTTATTAGGTATATGGATGCTAAGAGAAGTGTTGACCCGATTCAGCTCATTTTGTACATACAGTCATACCATTGTCAGGAAAGGATTACCCCTGAATTTGAATAATATATTTCACACATTGACTGATATTTTCGGTAAAAAGTCAACTATAAGTACTGGGGTCCAAATATTCGCAGTATTGGGGTTTGAACAGTATTGTTTGGACTTAGACTTTTCAATTTTCAAAATTTTTAACCCACAGGTGCCCAATGTACGAGTAACTGCAATCTCTTATGTCAAATTACAGCCCCTTATCTTAATTTGATGCTTCGCTATGCAACTTGGTAGTGGTTCGATTACGCCTATCTGCAATACCTACGAGGGCTGTTATATATATTTCTGGCCTAAAAATGAAAATAGGCATATTTATCAACGAAAATGTTTTTTTTTTTTGTTTTTTTTTTTTTCGTTGGATTTGGCTCGTCTTGGAAGACCCACACGGTCGATTGCTGTTTTGTTTCGGGCTCATACGCATAGATCCATGATTCGTCACCTGTGACGATCTTATAAACATTTCTTTACACCAATCCTATTTGAGGTATGGGCTAAACAGGTTGAATCTCAAACATTCAGTCAACTACGTAAACTAATAAAGGCAATAGGAATAGGTTTGTCCGAAATGTAATAGTACTTAGTCGATTTAAAAATATTTATATAACCAATCGTTTAAATTCTTTAAAAACTTTCAAAATAGGGCTGTTGTGTGGTTGGGGAAGCGTTGGGATGCCGACCTTGGTTAAGTAGCTGTTCGCAAGAAAGGGGGTGTAAGCCGGACGTTGTCGTGGTGCAACTTCCAATCGGCCGCGATGTCTTGTCAGACCTGATTGGCCCTTCGTTTGAGTCGCTTGAGGATTTCTACGTAAAGTTTGGCCAAGAGGAACAAAATCATGGTGGACGATGTCTTTGATGTCAAAAAAGACCCAGCCTGGTGCCACCAAAACACACCCCTTCTTGCTAAAGCAACATCTGGATAAGCAGATTTACCGAGTTTCACACAAAGTTTAATCGCGTACCTGTGCTTTAACGAACCTTGCATTTTCAGCTTGCACCACTCCCAGAAACACGTCGCGCGAAAATATTTGTGCTGACTCTCCAGATGCTCGGAAACAATTGACCAGCCGCTTGTTCGTTAGCTAGGCACGCCCTCTACCGAATCCAGTCGAAGTACAGTCGCGGCGGAAGAAAAGCAGTCCTGTTACTTTCCGGTCAGATCATGTATTTATGATGAGTTCAAAACGATTTGTGGCTTCACTGACTGGACACAAATACAGCAGTTTACTAAATTCAAAAAAACAGTTTATTTCTTGACCTGGTGTAAAACGTTTGCATATTTTGGAAGAATTTTTTATGTTTCCTTCTAAAAAGATCAGTTTTGTATTTCGTCAAGCTTTTGTTATATTGTATAGGTCAGTCTACGTCAGCGGTGCTCTCTTATTTTTATTGCTTTGAGTGACTTTTACTTTTAATATTTTTTTATTTTGATTGATCGATCTATTTGTGCATTCAAAAATTACAGGAAGACAAACCACAAATCCCACCAATTTCACTTTTCTTTTTGCGAATTTCGGCCCCATCAATTAAAGTGCGAAAGAAAAATAAAATAAATGAAAAAGACATCAAGATTAAACGCTGCGCACACGCAAACATAAACATTCCGAGCGTGTGAGTGTGGGCATGTTCTATATTTCGACCGAGAAATAAATGGACGGCAATTACTGGGCACAGTTGGTGTGAACAAGATTCATGCTGAAGAGCTTTCACGCTTTATAAATATGTATGTGCATATAAAATACAAATCTTCACATACTCGCACACATATGTACATTCATAGATATACAAGTACACATACATACATATGTATGTAGTTGTAAGAAATTAGCGCAAAAGAAGCCACAGTCAGAAACAACGAAAAAACGACCAATTGTGGAAGAAATTATTTCAAAATTTCTATATTTGTATATGCTTAACATGTGTCTTCGGTCATTTCTTGCTCTGCTTCGCCGCCTTTGTTTTGCTCAGCAAGAATTTAATGCGCGCTGCGTTAAACAATTTAACCGCTTTGCACTTACGGCGGACTGTTATTGCCACAAATATTTCAACTCATTTATTTATGTGTGGTTCTGCTTTTTCCTTATTGTTGTTGTTTGCTCGCTGGCTCTGCGTTTCGCCGTTGCCGTTGCGCGGGCGCTAACAACGTGACACGCATGCGCATGCGCCGCTTATGCGCGCACGCTTGGCACAGCTGTTGGCATGGCAGCTAATGCGTGCCCTCCGCCCAGGCCATTGTCCAAGCCATTCAGCAATTAATCATCACGTTCATTTCTTTAGAAAGTAAAAACTAACCAGTTCAACTGTTAATTCATCTTGCCATTTATATCTACATACATACATGTGAAGGTAAGTATGTAAATATGTGTGTATGTGAGAGTGTGTATCAGCTTGTGTGAAATAGCATAATTATATTTGTAGAATTCTAGCGCACTCGCTTATGAATTTGATTGGCGTGAAATGTAGAGCAAAAAGATGAAAGCTCCATTAAATGAAATCAAAATGTGAAAAGACACGAGAATGTTCATTGAGAATGTCATTTCAGCAATTTCTGCATACTTTCTACAATTGTATCGATTAATTGTTGGCGGTTCTACATAGTTCTAAATTAGCGGAAATTCATTTATAATAGCTCTTATAAATTAATAATTTTTCCGGTCGCATGAAATGATGATTTGTGTGTGCACAGTGTGTTCTTTCTAGCTTTGGGGAGAGTTGAAAATTACTAAGCCTCGCCAAGGCTCAACAAAGTTGTCAATAATAAATTTTCCAGAGTATACTCGTGCATACAAAAATGCCACACAAGCTGAACGATCGGAATAAAGTACTTTTATGGAAAAGTTATTATTTTGAGGATATATCCTCATCAAATTTCGTATGGGTTATTACTCAAAGCGACGATGCAATCAGTGAAGAAATTTTGCAGATCGAGTAACTATAGCGGATATCTGTCTAACAAACTGATCGATCAAAGTTCTTGCAAGCAATCTGTTGTAACTGATGATCCAAGTACAGCTACTATTTTCAATAGCCTTGTTTGAGAGATCGCGCGTTAGTCTTGTCAAGCTGTCATGTAATATTTGTTCAGTTTTGTTGAGTATTTCAACGTGGAAAGACTTACGGCTGAACAACGTTTACAAATCGTTCAACTTTATTTTCGTATTCCCGTGCTGTAAAGAAAATGTTTCGCACGTTTCGCTCAAGCCGCTCAGCCGTAGCTGAGAGTGTACGCGAAATCGTGGATAGCCGATTCGGCGCCGTTCGCAACAAGTCGGGCCGAAGTTTGGAACGACTTGGCGTATTTTATGTCAAGATCTTAAATTGAAAGCATTATGAATACAGCTTGTGCGAGAACTGAAGTCACTCGAACTTCCCCGCATTTGGGACGAAGATCAACCTGAAGGGATTCAAGAGCTGCTATTTTATTTAAAAAAAAACAACGGTTTGACGTAGTTTGTGGGCCAGTGGAATCATCGGTCCATATTTCTTCATAAATGATGCCGGTGCGAACGTAACCAGCAATGGCGACCATTAACGCGCCATGATAACCGACTATTTGATGTCTGAAATTGAAACTCGTAATCTCGGCGACATTTCTCACACACCGTTGGACCTTTTTCGGTGAGGATATGGGGACAATATCGTTTCAATTCAGGTTTTGAAGCAAAACAAGATGCATGTCATTCGGCAGGTACCAGTCGAAATGCTCCAACGTATCATCGAAAATTTGACTCAACGGAAGGACCATCTGAGACATAGCCATGGGCCACATTTGATGGAGGAAATCTTCAGAAAATAAGTGCCAAAGAATGTTATTTCGAATGATAATAAACCTTCCCGACTAAATTTGAATTTTCTGTGTTACAGCTTCGGTGCAACCGAATCGCTGAAGATGATTTTTATACCCTGAACAGGGTATATTAAGTTTGTCACGAAGTTTGTAACACCCAGAAGGAAGCGTCGGAGACCCTATAAAGTATATATATATAAATGATCAGTATGTTGAGCTGAGTCGAGTTAGCCATGTCCGTCTGTCTGTCCGCCTGTCCGTCTGTCTGTCTGTATATATAAGAACTAGTCCCTCAGTTTTTAAGATATCGTTTCAAGAAACAGCTCATTTGGCGCAACTGCCGATATCGGACCAGTATAACATATAGCTGACATACAAACTGAACGATCGGAATCAAGTTTTTGTAAGGAAAACTTTTGCATTTGACAAGATATATTCACGAAATTTGGTATAGATTATTTTCTAAGGCAACAATGTAATCTCCGAAGAAATTGTTCAGATCGGATTACTATAGCATATTGCTTCCATATAAACTGAACACGTAGTTACTAAAAAAAAATGCACCTGTGAAGGGTATATTAGCTTCGGTGCAGCCGAAGTTAACGTTTTTTCTTGTTCTATGAAATTTCGGCATATTTTCAGGTTGCTCAGACCAATTCACGACCATACGACGATGTGAGAGACTGATTTGGGCTTTCCTCAATTGATGCGCTAGCGACCGCAATATTCTCGACCATAAATTGGACGTAGCGCTTTTAAAGTTGAGGCCACTGACCCCGAATTTCGGTAGTAAATTTTAGTAATTTCGACTCGTTGTGGAATCTTATATCTTTCTATGATAAAATGGTAAACCTTACCAAAGAAAAATTTCAAAAGATCGGAAAAAATATGGCACCGTTTGCCGTCCTTATCGGTGTACTTTTGAACAGTCTCCATTGTAAAACTTGTTATATGTATGCACGATATATGTACATATGTATTAATAATTAAAAAAATTCAATTTGGGATAGTAATTTGTTTTGCAAGATATCATGTATAATTGTTAGGGCTTACCTGTTGTGAATTTTTATAAAGCTCATATTTCAATAGCTTAACCTTCTTCAAGTCGAAGTCCTAAATATCGTTTTAGTTATAATATTTTGAACTTAACCATAGCTTTAAGGGGGTATTCTACTCTAGAATTTTAAAAAATTCGATGTTTTTTTCATATATTTAAAGCTTAGACTTTCAAAAACATGACCTTGGAAGGATTTTTCAAAATTCGGCTTATTTTCGGAGATACAGCCGATTTTGTGAGGTAGCGTCCGCGTTTACTAGATTGTCTCCTAAATGCGTTTTTCTCGAAACTACTTTTTTCTACACGGTACCGGCATTATCTCAAGTTCTATACAATCGCTTTACTTGAAATTTTGCGTGAACCTTCTTTATATAATCCTTTATCGTTCCTACCAGCATCGGGTCAAAATTTTTGTTTTTAATATTTTAAAAAAATTCAGGAATTTCAAAAAAAAAAAAACCTAGAAAATTATTTTTATTTTCAGGCAGTCGCCAGTTTTCAAAAAAAAAAAAATAAATTTCGTGTTCCCGGACTATAACAGCATCCTTAATGATTAAGAATTTCTTTTGATTTTTTTTTTCAGACCACCAGGAGAGTCAGCATCAATGTCACCAGGATGCGCCATTTTTTTACACCTGTCTCTCACCCCCCTCTAAGTATTTTAATTTTTAATATTTTTTTTGTAAATTTTTTTTTCTGTATTCTTAAGATGGGATGCGCCATTTTTTTACACCTGTCTCTCACCCCCCTCTAAGTATTTTAATTTTTAATATTTTTTTGTAAATTTTTTTTTTCTGTATTCTTAAGATATCAATAAAAACACCATAAAAAATGGATGGTAAAAATATTTTTGGTTTTCTTTTAAATAAAATTCAAAAAAGTGTAATATGGGGAACATAAATAATTTCGGAGTACATAAATAATTTCGACATCGTTAACTATTTATGCTATAATCGATGGTTTGTATAATTATTGTCCGCTCTCATTTGTTTCTTCAATTGTCTTATGAGATATATTTAGTAAAGTCAAACCTGTGTAGCATAACCCTAACTAACGCCACTTGGAAAGTGGGCATGGCAATCATTTCATAAATTTCTTGTCCACTAAAATATTTGCAAGACTCTAAGCGAGACATCAGAAATATTTTTAATTGGATCAATTTCAAAATTTATAAGCCAAATTCATTGGAATCGGTAAATACATTGACCATTGATACAATGATACAATTGACTATATGAATCTATGTATGTACACTGTGCGTCACCTGATTCCGCACGTATTCGGATGCGCCCCTCGCGTCGGTTGGGCGGGAGGAGGGTAACCGTTGGGTTATAATAATAGTACCAACCGGAAACTGGGTATAAAATTAAAATATTGTTTGGAAATTCGCACTCCGCCATAATGCAACGATTCGCCCGCCGTCTTTTTTTCCTCAAACTGTGTTTTTGAAGTCGGTTGGCAAGATTTCTCGGGAACTACTCAACCGATCGTCATAAAATTTTACACAGATCTTTGAGTTACAATTCTTAAGGACCTGAGTGAAGGATTTTTTTTTTCGATTACAACTATTTGAAAGAAAATGTCGCGAAATTTTCACTGAAAATTTCATTTTTTTGTAAAAATTTCTGCCAGAAATACAGTTATTTAGTATTTTTTTCCTTCGTCCAAGTTCTAAGTTAAGGTTTTAAGTTATTCTGCCAACGGGCGCATCTTTTTTCCGAGGGCCGAATTTAAAATAATTTTTCCAAAAATTTCAATATTTCTTTGTTAAAAGTGTATGTTTGTAACCATAAAAAAATCATTTTCATTTGAGAAAAAATTATTGAAAAAATGCTGATTTTTACCCGAGGAAACCCATGTAACCCATGTAAAATATTGAAAAGAGATGATATGTGGTCACCTGCCCACCCTGAATCTGGAAAAAAGGCGACATATTAATTTCTGCTTTGATAATAAGTAATTTTATTGTAGCTTCCCAAGTTTTAATAGAAAATAGAAAAAACTATTTATACCTGAGGTGTGCTAACCTGATGAAGCGCAGTGTACATATAGTTTGAAAGTTGAAAATTTCTTTGCTGGGCTGCTGCTCTCGCCCGGCACGTTTGCCTGATCCGTAACTAATCCTATTTGCCAGCCAATGTAGCGCACATTACAAACACACACACACACACAAACAAATAGATTCTATGCTGTGGCTACTAATGAAGCAGCTCGTACATCAAAGCACCAGCAGATGCCACACACTACTTAACGCGATAAATAGCCAAAACGCTGCCACCTAGCGGACTGGCAGTCGGAGTCGGCGTGCTGGGCGAGGGCTGGTTGCATCTGGTTGAGGCATTATGGCCAATTCAATGGCATTTGCTTCCAAATAAGACCCATTTAAATACGACGCATGCTGATACCAGCATTTGTGAAGCGTTTAGAAACGCGCTGCTCTATTACTGCTATGCATGTATGAGCGCATGTGTGTGTGTGCTTTTCATTTAGCCGGCGATTCGACCTGCTTTTTTGGCACACTCGTCAGATTTTCGCTGATTTACACATTTCTATTTACAAAATAGTTTCATTGCGCTTTTATGGCAATTATTCTATTATTGTTTTCCTTTTCATCGTTTTATGTGCTCGGCCACATGTGTGTGTGTGTGGGTGCGTGCTAGTATGCGGTTTTTTCTGTGCATTTGCCGCCGGAATCAATTAAGCGTCGCCAGTATTAAACGACAGCTGTTACAATGCTACACCGCAAAACACTGCTGCCGCATTGTCCGCTAATGCGCGATGAGTTTGTTGCCGTTATTTACTTTTTGTTGGCGATGTTTTTCAGTTTAACTACTGTGTAACTGTTGTTGTGCGCATTGCATGCCTTTCATTTTCTGGGTAATTTTAAAGTGAGAGACGCGCATAGATTTCTATACAGTTGTACATTTAACTTGTTGTTTTTTTTATTGTTGTAACCAGAGAATTTGGACAATGTGCGAATTCATAAAAACACATAAATTTTTTGTATTGTTGGTTAAATTACGCTTGTTTGTTTTAGTTTAAAACTTTATTTACGGCTTTAATGTACTGCATATGGATTAATTTTAATTTGGATAATTTTGCAAAATTTAAATCAGGAATTTTCGTATTACAATTTTCTATGAACTGTGTTTGAATAACCGATTGAAAGATTTGAAAATAAAATTTGGCTGTGGAATTAAGAACTCCAGTGTCGTACGATATTTGCTTTAGGGAAATACATAGGTATGTATATCTGTTATATATTTGATAGGTAATATGATCGTTCTTTTATACACCCTACAAAAATGGCTTTAAATCACTCAAAGCTTTGACAAAATCATGGCTGAGGGTTAGATGGGTAATATCTTCTTCTTCTTTTTTAGCGTAGACAGGGCTCAGCGCGCCAGTCTATCTTCGTTTTGGCTGTTCGGCGACAATTGGAGATTCCAACGGAGTGGATGTCTTCCTCTTCCTCTGCTCCCCTCCGCGAGTACTCCGTCGAATACTCTGAGAGCTGGAGTGTTCTCTTCCATCCGCTGTCTCTTGATTCGTGAATCGTTCCATCGAAGGCGACATTCGCCATTGTCAATATGCAAAGGACTATAAATCTTCCGCTGAACCTTTTTATCGAAAACTCATAACGCAGACTTATCAGATGGTGTCATCGTCCATGCCTCTGCACCGTCTAACAGGACGGGGATGATGACTGGCTTGTAGAAATTGGTGTTTGTTCTTCGAGAGAGGATTTTACTTCTCAATTGCCTACTCATTCCGAAGTAGCACCTTTTGGCAAGAAATATTCTGCATTGGATTTCGAGGTTGACCTTATTGTTGGTGTTATCACAACTACAATATTTGTAGCATGGGCTTTTCTCACGAGCATATTGTAAATTTCCGACCACAAATCCTTCAATAATACATACAATTATATTTGTAGTTATGTACAGTCTAGCTTACATTCCCCTCCAATATCTCAAGCGGATGAGGGGTCTAATTGTCACAGAGCATTTGATCAAAAAAAATTGCAGTTTATCGATCTCGTCTTATTGATAACCAGTTAAAAGAGCATATTATTCGAAAAACAGGTCGTCAGGGTGAGGTCGGGAGAGCACTAAGAGGAAGTCATCTGCGCTTTGAAAGTGGAATGCTTTCGCTCCTTTGTGCCCAATTGCCTTACTTAAAACGTTTTTCATTTCAAACTTTTGCTTTCCATTATAGAAATCAAGAACCAATCAATATATACAGGCAAAACATTGCATGAATAGTGCCTTAGGGGTATACCATCCTATTACCAAAAATTATCCAAATCGAACCAAAACTGTTCAAGACTCCAAATACTGATTATTTGGACCCAATGTTTATAGTCATCTTTTAACCTAAAATATTGGTGAATTTCTAAGATATATAATTGAAATTCACAGAGAATCTTTTCCAGATAGTAGAATGATGAAGTGTCAAAAATGGATTGAATCAGGTCAATACTTCCTTAAGATACATACATACTTAATACAGAGATTTTCGAACTTCTGTGTGTCTTTATACCTCATATATATATATATCGTGGTTTATTCATAACAGTTTACTTTTGAGTCTAAACTGGATAAAATCGGGTGAAATCTTGCCTTAGTCCCGAAATAACTAATATCACAATTTTTGAACATCCGGCTGAAAATCATTGCCAAAAATTGAAGAGCTTTCCTACCAAGCTGCCGGAGCTTCGGCTGAGTCACTATCGCATATGGAAATTCGGTCTATGAAGTTGTTTTTTGTACAACGTTTTCGCAGTCAATGTCCTTGGTAACCAACTAATGAAACTAGCATTCATGCTTTATCGGCGATATATGTGGCTACGCTTTGCTCTACACCTTCAGGAAGGTCTTCTTAAAACGTAGTTATGGTGATTCTGCTTTATCCAACCTTGATAAAGAAGCGAAGCAAATGGGTCTGGTAGTGAACGAGGACAGACGGATAGGAATCAAACAAACAGTCATCATTCTCAGGACTTGGCTCCCACGTAACTGTTCACAGTCATAACTTTGAAGTCGGAGATAATTTTGTCTATCTTGGAACCAGCATCAACACGAAGAACAACGTCAGCCTCGAAATCCAACGCAGAATATTTCTTACCAAAAGGTGCTACTTCGGAATGAGTAGGCAATAGAGGAGTAAAATCCCCTATCGAAGACCAAACACCAAATTCTACAAGCCACTCATCATACCCGTCCTGCTATACGGTACAGAGGCATGGATGATGACAAAATCTTTTGAATCGACGCTGCGAGTTTTCAAGAGAAAAGTTCTGCGAAAGATTTACGGCCCTTTGCGCGTTTGCCATGGCGAATATCGCATTCGATGGAACGATGAGCTGATTGAGATATACGACAACATTGACATAGTTCAGCGAATCAAGAGACAGCGGATGGAAGACAACACTCCAGCTCTGTTGTTAAGTCGGCTTTAACCGCGTAAGCGGTTTCTACGACAGTTAAAAATAAGCTTTGTGCACGAACAAATTTTATTAGATTCTGCTCATCTTGAAACACTTCACGAAATTCGTCTACGACCTCAATTGGATTCACTATACCATCGATAAACACTGCTCGTTGATGGAGCTTCATCGCCAAAAACATAACTACGTTCATCCATGCCCTGCTGCTGGGTTAATCCGATGTGTAGTTCCATTATATGGTCGAAAAGAAGTTACTGTAAACAACACAAATAGCGCTAGCATTTCAAAAAGTTCTGAGTATTCATACCATCAAAAATGTTAAACTTTCCAATAAGGTTGCCAGATTGGAATACTAGGATTGCTAAGTCCTGAAATGTAAAGACAAAATACGTATTTAAAAATGTGAAGTTCATTGGATTGATACGATTTCGAGGTTCCCTACTTTGCGTAAAGAAAAAACAAAAAGTTCAAATTTATTGGGTAACGTTTGCTATCATTCGAAAGAACATTCTTTGATATTTATTTTTTGAAGGTGATCTCTTTCAAATGTTAGCTGCGGCTAGGTTCCGCTGTTTTTTCTGGATAAAGTGGCAGCTCTAGCACCTTCTCAGGTTGGTCATCGTCTCAAATGCGGCAATTTTGCTTCTTTATATACATATTGATCCAGAAATGAGCCTCATCGCTGAATAAAATTTGGCTCGAAAACGTCTTCTTAAAACTTTTCAAGAGCCTATAGAGCGAAGCGATGTTGCTTGGGAGAGTCAAAGATTTCAACGTAAAATGCGCCAAGTCGTTTCACACGTCAGTCCAAGTTGGTGCGAACGGCGCCGAATCGACTTTTCACGATTTCCGTGTATACTGTTAGCTACGGCTGCAATATTTTCTTCACTGCATGCTGGGCATGCAGGTCTCAAGATTGTACGCTCAGTAGGCCGAATATGTTATCCATAAGTTGAGCGAAGCACGCGAAATACATTCTTTGCAGAACGTGAATTTTCGTTATAAAGGTGAACGATTTATATCTGTTGTTCAGTCGTAAGTCTTTCCGTAATGAAATGCCAAAAAAAACTGAACAAAAATAACACGACATTTTACAAGCGTGACCTGCCAAATTGAAAAAAAGTATGTAACTCTACTTGGATCACCCGTTATAATGTTACTTAACAACACAAGTGAAATGGACTCAGGTTTACAAATGGATGTGTTCTTCGAATTCTTCTGGAATTTTGGAATTTCAGTACCTGCCTTGAGCAATTTAATTACCAATAAAATCCAAACTTTAGATTAAGCAAAATGTGACCTTAATTATTAGGTATTTATAGCCACAGGGACGCTCTTCAATCAGTGAACTTTTAATAACACCGCATATTTTATGCACATACATAGATATGCGTATGAATAAATGTTTATTTTTCAGTTTTCAAATGTGATTTTGTTGCGTAGATAAAAATGTGATTAATTGATACCGTTAATTAGTTGTACGTTACCTTAATTGTTTACAGCACTATTTGTTAAAAGGCTCATAGTGCATGTAAGTATTTTCATTGCTGCCTCATTAGAGCAGCGAAACTGCCACACACACACACACACACACACACACACACACAAACTCACATTAAGCTTCATTAAAGCTGAGAAAAAACTGCTTTGTACATTAAGATGTCATGATGAATTAAGCGACTGTATTGGTTAATGTGCACATGTGTGTCTGTGTGTGTGAGTGTGTTGCCATGCAATTAAAATCGCTTTATAGCGTGTTCACAGCTCAACAGCTCAGCGGCAGATACTTTCAAACCTTTACACAAACTTCTATGTCAGTATGTGTGTTCACCGCTGCGTCTACTGCCTCTCCTCACACATACACAACCGCACAAATGAATATTCAGAATAATGTTGCACACTGTGCATTCTTTGCTCGGTGGCATTATGCCACGCTGCATGGTGGCGCCGGTGTCGCCTGTTTTGATAAAGTTCGCAAGTGTTTACATATTCCTACATACCTATACTACTTATGTCTACATACATACACGTATTGTGTTCTATATACATATCTACACATGCGCACATAAATATGCTGCGTGTGGCAGTTCACAGCTGACAATTGCTTTGCGGCAGCAGCTGCGTGTTTAGAATTTAATTAAATTTCTGTTGACTGCATTTGCTGCGGTGCGGCGACAAGTGCGACGACAACAGCCGCTGTGACATTGCTGCGTGCGTCCAATGTATCGATAAAGAGTGAAAATGGAGAAATTACAGAAATGGAAACGAACAACTGATAATGAAATAAAAGGGAAAATAAACGCTTTGAATGAGCGCCAAACAACACACACGCACAAAAAAGGGAAATTAATCACGCATGCCTATTTGCCTTTGTTGTCTTTATTCAATTGCCTATTTATGCGTATGCGAACTGAAAGTGATATATTCGAGCATTTTTTATACCCAGCTGTTGCGGCACTTAGTCTTGGCAAATTGCGCTATGCTTGTTCGAGGGTTTTGGACTGAATTGGCATTCGATGGTTTGATTTATGATCGGAAAAATCGAGAGGATTTAAGCCTTTTATACTGATTCGGAGAGTTTTTTCTTCCCAATGCTACTAGGTTAATTGATTGAAAGGGGCAGAAGGAAGACCTTATCACACGTAGCAACAATTAAAACGATTCATCACAAGGGAGTATCAGCTAAGCTCCATTAAATCAATTACTGGACTTGATCAAATTACTATGTTTTATGTCCCTTATGTCACTTGAGCTGCTCAATTGCTTTTGAATTGAAATTTGAATTATCTCAGTTGATTGAAACCTTAACATTCAAAAACGTGCTGTTCTGACTTTCAGTCCATTTTATTTACCAAATTATTTACTGAAGGTAAGCTCTCAAGGGTAGCTGACCTTTATGACCTCTACTCTATTAATTAATTTCTTCTTTTCTGTAAGTATCAGTCTTTTAGTATGTCTATCAACTTCTCCAAAGAAATTATATAGCACAACTTATATGTAGTTTATTGGTGAATGTTCCAAGAGGTGTTCCTATAATAATAGTCATTACATCGAAAAGTGTTTAAGAGGTCTTACGGTATTGGTAAGGTTATGGGTACTATGTTCCCGACCGTACACGAGGTAGCTTTATGATTGGGTAATAAAATTATTACAATTTACAGATTTTCTGTACCTTTCTTCACATTTTCATTCCCATATGGGTTTATCTGCCAATACTATTCCATACTTGATGAATATACTCGTATTGGTTATATTCAGAAATCAGATATAATTTAATTTCCTTAACTCCAGACTTCAAGAAGCCTTTTGCTTTTAAATCTTCTTTATAAGAGTAGACATCGCTTATATGGTTGTAGCCGATCTTCTTTCCCAGATTTGGTGCCAATTCGGGAGACCAAAGGCATCCGTCCTTCTACACCTGATATCGCGAACGGAGTGCAGATCTCTCTCTTTCTCTGATAGTGAAAACGGGTACTTTATCGAGTATTTTCAAAGCTTTAATATTCTCATTCATCCGAATAACATCATCTAGACAGCATAGCCGCTGTCTCTTGATTCACTGAATGTCGTACTATATATCTCATACAGCTCCAACCGACTGCGGTATTCGTCTTTGTCAATGCACAAAGGACCACAAATATTACCCAAAACCTTTCTCTCGAAAATGATGAGATTATTTTAGAATTTGGTCTTTGCTCAGCGAGGCTGCACTTCTTTTTGCCATTGCCTGCTCAGACCAAATTACTTTGGTTAAGTGACTATTGATAAAAGTTATTACTATCGATAAAAGTGAGTATGTGTTGGATTTCAAGGTCAAAACTGTTATTCTAGTTAATGCTAGTTCCAAGCTAAATGAATTATCCACGCCTTCGAAATTACGACAGTCAACAAGGTCGTGTGAGCCAAGTCGTAAACGCGAGGACTGTAAGGGTGTCCGCAGAGTGGATGCTTAAAGCCGAGCCGAGCGGAAATTCACGTGTTGCGTAAATGGGAAAATGCGGTCACCCTTAGATTGACGGCAGGAGATTTTCCCTCTCCGTCAATGGCTGTTTGGAGTTATGAACTTTATACTTATCGTACATAAATTGCAAACTTGAAGACTTTTAGCATATGGAAAAATGAAATGGCTTTGAAACTCGCGTTGGGTACAAATTTATGGCTGGGCACGTGCAGTGGTCATGTGTATTTAATATTATGTTTGATTGATTGAAAGATGAGGAATGCACTGCGACCTTAGGTTTATTGTGCCCTCTCCTAAATCACATAGACTCACTTAGACCCAACGCATTGATGAAGTCCAATAGACTACCGGGTGCTAGTGAAGCGATGCGATCCCTATCCGGAAACATGGATCCAAGGGCCTTAATCCTGCGTCTACATACTGCGATGAAGTCGATTAGCAGCTGCTCCGGGGTTTCAGGCTCCCTGTCGCAGAACCGGCAGTTAGCGCAAGAGAACACGCCCATGTTATACAGATGCCTATTCAACTTGCAGTGGCCAGTATACAATGCGACCAGTAGCCTGACTTTGTGCCTAGGCAAGTTAATTACAACTTTGAACCTACTTAAGTTGTATCCTCCAATTAGCAACTTGGCATATCTCATACCGTTTGCTTGTTGCCAATGCTCTTTCCTTCCCACTCCTTCTTCCTTGCGGAGTAGCTCTTTTATGGTATGGTGACCTACCCCAGTATAGGGTTCGGGTCCTACTATCTTGCTGCGGAGTGGGCGAGCTCATCAGCCAGTTCGTTGCCGGCTAAACCTCTGTGACCAGGCACCCAGATTAGGTAGAACTGGTTTCGTTCCACAAGGCTGTCCAGCCTTTCTCTGAACTCCTACACTAGTAGCGATTTGATCTCGTAGGAGGAGATCGCTTTTTGTGCCGCTTGACTATCGCTGAGAATTGCAATAGTCGCGATGGAAGTTTATTTCTATACACCGACTTATGGCAAAAACTTCTGCCTGAAAGATGCTAGGGAACTCTTTTATGGCTATGGAGAGCTTAGTGCATGGACCCACGATCCCTACACCGATTCCGTCCGACATTTTCGAGCCATCGGTGTACCACCTTAACGTGCTATTCCTCAAAATCAGCTCGAAATTAGAGTCGGTTACCTTAAACTTTTTTTTTGAAGTTAACTGTTTTGGTAGTGCTGTCCTTATTGCCACTTATCTTTTCCATCCTCTGGGACGATTTTCTGTTTTCAGTTGTTTATTGCTTTGTTGTGCTTTTCTTGGAAAATATATATAAATTTGAATAACCATTTTTTCATTAAAATAAAAAGAGTATTGTAGTTTTTTGATAGACATTCGGTAGAACTAATTTGGGCATGCAGACTTGCAGGAATATATTTGATCCAAAGTCAGATGAGTTATCCCGCTTTGAGGCAGACGAGGGTAGTGTTTTATTGGAGAAATTTTTGATAAGAAAGATACTTTTATTTGAATAGTTCTTAATTGTTTTTCAAGAGAATTCATTAATCTCTGGATAAATTGAAAAACAACTTTAACCTACAATACGTTTGCAGTACAATTAGGATCTCATTCTTTTAACTTCTTTCAATTTGTATTATTCTTGAAATAGCTTCGGAGAAATCTGTCGAGTTGACAGTCCTTGGCCAAAGAAAAACCAGGGTCCCTTTTCGGGTCAGTTATAATTTTTTTTTCAGGTGTATGGTTTTTATTGAGGCCATACTTTTATCGGAGTTAGTATTTTTGAATATGTGGCCGACGTAATTGCCCAGCAGAGTCGATTATTCGAGCCTCCATGATTCGGTTTCGAACCACGTTTACTTTAGTGGCTAATAATCAGAAACGCCGCATAGTGCACACCGAAGACACTATTGCTGCTGTGGAGCAAAGTATCGAAAAACTACTTTTTGGAAGATTTTGAGGAAGGATCTTGGTTTGCTGGCTTACAAAATCTCACTCATTATAGTCGACCATCAAGGCGGTGAATGGGATGCCCAATACCCGCTAGCGACTGTTCTCGATACCGATTTTCTCAAGAATATATATGTATTAATAAGCAAAATTTCGCATTAAGAGTGATATTAACCACAAGCCATTGTCGCGCTAGAGTTGAAGAATATTGATGTTCCAACAAACACTTTTGATGAGCGCATTAACTCGCGTCTTGTGCACGTGGCGTGACCACAATGATAGAGCGATTTAGGTTATGTCAAGTCACTTATCTGCACAGATAACCGCGCGATGATTGACCTCTTGGAAGAGAAAATTCGGACTAACTCAATAACTCACGGATGGAATTTATCCGAAATCATATTTTAAACATAATTGCAGAGTCTTCAAGTGAAGCTAAATTTATGGTCATAATATTGAATGACAAAGGTTTTATTTCTTCTTGAAATAAAAAAGCGACGAAAAAGTATTTCAAGTCCAATAAATTCTTCGTAGAAGCCAACTTATAAAGGAGAATATACGGCATTTATTAAGGAGTTGGGTTCTTTGAAGAACTTGTGGAACTTGAAGTTTCTCGCTATACTCGAGCTCTCCAACGTAAAATGCAATTTAAATAGCTGCATCTCTTTCTCGCAAACTCATAAGTGATTCATTTGCCTTCAATAAATAATTTTGAGAAAATTACATTGAGCGTCCAAGGGAATTTAAAGCCAATGATACTACCACTATCAATCTATAACTATTATAGATATAGATTGTGTCGTCCAAACAGTGTCAAGCTAAATTAAGTTTTTCAATCAATGACTTGTCTTCGCTTCTTCTAGCTGTACTCACGAGTATATAGTAGTATAAATCTTAATACATACTTCGAAAAACCAATTTTCGACTGCATACATATGGACATAAATCATTCATTTACACAATCAGCATCCTTAAAACGGCAACTTTCTCGAGAACAAATCCAATACTCGCATAGTGCAATCACGTAGCCAACTAAACACATTTGGCAAGTCGACGCGCATTCGTTTGTCTGTCACGTGCACACATATACCTTGGCGCTTGTCTTCGAGTAATAGCTAACTGCGCGTATCTCGAAGTATATTTATACATTTCCAGAGTTGGCATGTACTTGGCCTCCTTCTGGTGCGCGGTCGGTTGCGAGTGCGAGTGTTATTGTTCTAAATTACGTGCCCGAGCGCGACAATGTCGTGACGTGGGTGAAATAAACGTGTGCACACGCACCACAACTCGCGTTTATGCTGTGCGCTGCGCACTCGTATTTACGACTCACCAATAAATTACACGCAAATGCAGTGAAATTCTTTCGAATGCATTGACAAGCGCCGCGTCACTTTCATTTGAATCACAGCCAAAATAAATGCGTGTGAAAGTTTAGCACCTACGAGAAAATCCATTTATGCTCACTATTTGTAACACACACACTCTCACACGCACGCATTTGTAGCATTTGTAAATCTGCATGAATGTTTGATGTGACTGCCAACTTTCCGATTCTTTTTGGGAAACTTCGTCAGTCAACTGAAGATGACACTAAAAACGCCCATAGATTTGAATTTTATGCAGCGTCGTAAAAAGTCGGTTGTTTATAAATGGCGAATGCAAATTAAAGACAAGAACTGCGACTCGCTGGCGGCCGTAATGAGTCGTGAACGTCTTTGCGCATTTCATTACCTCAAAAGCGTGTTTATTGCCAGCGCTGCTATTTGCCGCCGACATTTGTTGATTTAGCGCCATTTGTGGAGCATTGAAAATGGCTTTCGCACGGCCTGGAATTTTTGTGCATACAGAATCTTTCTATGAAAATGTTGAGAAGAGGTAGTGATAGTTTATATTTCGTCGTCAACCAAAAATGGAGTCTAAGAAAGACGTCATTATATCGCACACCCTCAGTCTATAAATATTGTGGAGCTCCATCTGTTCATCCTTTCTTGATGCCAATAATATTTGCGTAAAAATTGAGATATTTCAATATGACTCTGCATTTTTATTACTTCAAGTTATTGTACATACTTTGTTCTAGAAAATATGTCTCTGCAAATAATTTACTTAAAAAACAAGAAAAAACGTTAACTTCGGTTGCAGGAAATTGAACGTTCTACAAAAAGTTTCTCTGAAATTTTTCAAAAAAATCACTTCCGTCAAAGTTATTTAAGGTCAAAGTTGAGCTTAAAATGATTTTTTTTTTAACAAAAAATTTTTTAATAAAAAATTATTATGATTTTTTTGAAAAATTTTAGAGAAACTTTCTCAACACTTCAATTTCCTACAAAAATAATTCGGTGCCGCATCAATGCATCAATTGTTTTCGGAAAGAAAAAAATTAATTGCAAAAAGTACGAGTTATTTAAATGGGAAAAAATCGTCGTTGCGGCACGGGTTATTATCAATATTAAGAGCACATATGGGTTTCATAATTTTTTTAGGGTATTTGCTAAAAATTTTTAGGGCGCTGCAGACTCAAAAATGGGAAATAACGAACACCCTAATATACAGACAGACGGACATGACTAAATCGATATAATCATTTATATAACGGGTGATTTTTTTGAGGTTAGGATTTTCATGCAGTAGTATTTGACAGATCACGTGGGATGTCAGACATGGTGTCAAAGAGAAAGATGCTCAGTATGCTTTGACATTTCATCATGAATAGACTTACTAACGAGCAACGCTTGCAAATCATTTAATTTTATTACCAAAATCAGTGTTCGGTTCGAAATGTGTTTCGCGTCCGTGTCCGATGAGCGATGAGGCTCATTTCTGGTTGAATGGCTACGTAAATAAGCAAAATTGCCGCATTTGGGGTGAAGAGCAACCAGAAGCCGTTCAAGAACTGCCCATGCATCCCGAAAAATGCACTGTTTGGTGTGGTTTGTACGCTGGTGGAATCATTGGACCGTATTTTTTCAAAGATGCTGTTGGACGCAACGTTACGGTGAATGGCGATCGCTATCGTTCGATGCTAACAAACTTTTTGTTGCCAAAAATGGAAGAACTGAACTTGGTTGACATGTGGTTTCAACAAGATGGCGCTACATGCCACACAGCTCGCGATTCTATGGCCATTTTGAGGGAAAACTTCGGACAACAATTCATCTCAAGAAATGGACCCGTAAGTTGGCCACCAAGATCATGCGATTTAACGCCTTTAGACTATTTTTTGTGGGGCTACGTCAAGTCTAAAGTCTACAGAAATAAGCCAGCAACTATTCCAGCTTTGGAAGACAACATTTCCGAAGAAATTCGGGCTATTCCGGCCGAAATGCTCGAAAAAGTTGCCCAAAATTGGACTTTCCGAATGGACCACCTAAGACGCAGCCGCGGTCAACATTTAAATGAAATTATCTTCAAAAAGTAAATGTCATGAACCAATCTAACGTTTCAAATAAAGAACCGATGAGATTTTGCAAATTTTATGCGTTTTTTTTTTTTAAAAAAGTTATCAAGCTCTTAAAAAATCACCCTTTATATACTTTATATGGTCTCCGACGCTTCCTTCTGGGTGTTACAAATTTCATGACAAACTTAATATACCCTGTTCTGGGTATAAAAACCTAAAACATTACAGTAATATCTCGCCAAAGAAAAAAGTTTGCCAAAGCACTTTATTCGGATCGCTCAATTGGGATAGCAGGCACCTGGATGATGTGACTTCCAAGTGTAGTTTCGGTTAATTTTATTATGCCACGATTTGCATTTTTTTCATTGTTGCAGTAATCTTCAATTGCAATTTTTCATGCAGTTTTGACCCTTTATGGTCATAATAATCGGCCACCTGTGCTCACTATTCGTCCAATTGTTGAAAATTTCGAGCGTATTTTTTCTTCAAATAATGTTTAAGTGCCAATAAGCCAAAGAACCCCTCGAGTTAATGATAATATTGCTTCCGTTCAGGCAAATGTTGCTGAAGACCCCAATTTGTCGATTCCAAGACATTTTCAAGCATAGGGATTGTCTCAAAGCACAACCTGGCGGAGTTTGAGAAAGGATTTTGGTTTGCATTCGTACTGGTGTCACTCAAGAACGGGAGCCATTGGACAAGTGAATTTTTTAATTTTGCCTTGAATTTGTTTGAAAAGTCGATTGTTTCATTATGACATTAAGTAACGACAAAGAAATTTAAAACCATTAGACTACCTAATATGGGGTTTTTTGTAGTCATTGGACTGTTTCAATAAACCGATTTTGCCGAAAAAGTCATTTGTTCTGTTGTTTTTTTTTTAAGTCGTGTTTACATTAGAACACACCTTGTATAAATCATTATTGATCGTGCAATTCATGGCATACGACATGATTTAGTGGAAAAAGTACTTTTATTGTAAAGGAAGTCGTTTGAATTATGTTATATTCAGAACTTAATTATATCGATAGCGCTTCAGATTAAATAAAAAACGTTTGCATCTTTTTATAAATTAGTTTTTTTTTAATAATTCACTTCACTCTTATTCGGAAACCCTGTATAAGCAATAGTGGCACGATATCGAGCGTTTCGACCAATTAGTAGTTTTTTAGGGAGAAAAGGACGAGTGGAATTGTCTCGAAAAATTCGGGACTAGCTTGTATATAAAGAGACAGGCAGAAATTGTTAAATCGACTGAGCTCATCATACTGGTTATTTAAATGCATTTTATAGGGTCTTCGACGTCTCCTTCAGGGTTCTACAAACTTCGAGGCAATACTCGACGAGTGCACAAGATATGCTCCTTTGCTTCCTTGATGCCTTGCTCCAGATATTTCCCGCAATCTTCTCGATTGTCCGCCTATTCTACGTCGTGAGTCACCACCAGATCGTGGCCAATTAGTATTATGATGATAGAAATTTTGTGTACTTCCTATCTACCATTTTGCACAGGACTTTTGCAGTTTTGCACCCAAGTTGCACGTTCCATCGGGTCTTGATTTTCTATACTATACCTCTGTGCAGATCGTCGTACACAGACTACGCGGGTTTCCCAACATTGATCACGTTTTCGGGTGTTAGCCGTACGGATACTCAGTAGAAGTGAAGTTGATTGCTTCTGACAAACACTTTTCACTGCTGCCCTGCTTTTCAATACACTTCTGACCGATATGCATTACGCTTTGATTGCTGCTTTGTTATCTAGTTAGATGTTGACTCAGCAATTGCCTGCAGTGGCATTATAGGCCAGCTTCGCGGATTTCGAAATAGCAAAGACCTCAATTTGAAATATACTACAGTGGTTCGGCAACTTAATATACTGTTTTATGCCTAACTCTGGAGAAAATATTCCCGCACCAATTCCATCGTGATGCAGACGGTCACTTCCATGAAGAAAAAAATTTTTTCATAAAGAGATACCCGCAGAACCGCTATCACAGATGTGACACCTATTTAAATTGAATCGCATTACCCAAGTTTAATTTGCTATCAATTCGCAATGGTTCTAACGCAAATGCTCTCGAATTTCCTTAGTTGATTGTTTGCTTGCTGACTAGTTGTCAATTGGCAGCTTTTCATCCCTTCGCGTTTTGGGCCAGATTACGCGCTCAGCATTTCAAAAAGTTAGCAGCTCCCATACATTGTAAACCTACTCTTACCTCACTGTCTGCTTTCGCCCGCACTAACTGCTGCTCTATTTCCGTGATTATTCGCACTTTTCGAGCTGCGCGGTGGCGCCAGCAGACACCAGGCCAACAATCGTCCAGCGCGACAATTGATAAATGGCCAACTTAACATGCCAGCCATAAAGCTTTGTTGTATTCCGCTGACACTTGCTTAACGCCGAAATGCCGTTGCGAACGCCTAAGGAAGATTGCGCAAAGCATCACATTCGCTGTGCCCAAAACAAATTTGCTTGCTGCAGTGCAATGCGTGCTCGGCAGCTGACCTCAGTTGAGTTAATGAAATTTCGTATATTTCACTGATTTAACTGAAACTGAAGCTGAAATTGGTAGCAGCCGCTGGTTCTCCGCTTGCTCGGCACTCGCATTTGCGTGGCGCACTCACTGACCCTGTCAGCTGTCGACTGTCATTGCCAGTGTTATTGACAGTGTCGCTGGCACGTGGACGATTTTTAAGTGTCAGCTAATAGTACACAGTAGCTGCTATTTTAAGCAAGGCCGTGTGTAGAGCCATGGTCCGGCCATTAACGACAGTGCGAAATGGATGTTGGTTTTGAAATTTCGAAATGCTTTTTTCCTTAAAATAGCTGTCAAGGCTAAAAGGAATTTAACTGATGGGACGGGAATAAAAGAGCTTAAAAGCAACGCACTTCTGGTATTGGAATTTGAATATTTACGCTCTACTTTGCAGGCTCTTAAGTAACTTGAATAATTAATAATAATATACTCTGCGTCCAAAAAATAACCTTTTTTCTATGCGCGATTAGTTCGAGAAGAAAAGTTATTGATTAATAGAATCACATAACTAAAAAGTGAGGCCAAAGGTATAATTCTCCTTTTTGAGGAGAAACCACTGCCCAGTTCATGAGAAGCTAAATAAATTTGACAAAAAAGTCAAACAATCATTGAGCGCACTGTTAATGTTCAAAGAGGTGAGAGCTCTTGCCAGCTAAACAGGCTTTTGGTAAGCACAGGTTATTAAAATATGTATTAATATCACTCAAATTTAGACATATCACATATTGACCGATATGTATAAATAAATGTTCGAGCGAGGATAAAAGACAATTTCCAGCATTTTTAGCCAAGATTTATCAAATATCAAGAGAATTGTTGTTGAAAAACTTTACTGCAACATCTTTGTCGATATTTGATATTTACTGTAAGAAAGTCGTTCATCAGGTGGCTCAGTTTGCGATTGCATCCTTTAAGACAAGCCGAGTTAACAATAGCGCGCCAGTCGTTTCTTCTTTTCACTACGGGGCGCCAATTGGATATTCCGCTTCCTCTGCTTCCCCTAGCGGGTACTGCGTCAACTACTACTACTACTTTCAAAGCTGGAGTGTTTTGACGGTGGGCTTTAACCTTTCATACAATACGCTCGATAGAACCTTATACGCGATGTTGAGTAGGCTTATCCCACGGTAGTTGATGTAGATTGTGGGGCCCCCTTTTTGTGGATTGGACAGAGCACACTTAAATTCCAATCGTCCTGCATACTTTCGACCGACCATGTTCTACAAAGAAGCTGATGCATGCTCCTTATCAGTTCCTCGCCTCCGTGTTTGAATAGCTCGGCCCCAGCTGCTTTATTCTTCTTCATTACTTTAATGTGAGGAAAACCTTAGCCGAAAGTCGTCGAATTTTGGGGAAATTTTATGGTGAATATGCTCCAGCTCAAAAAACATGGCAAAAATGTTTTGCATAATTTAAAAATGTTAACTTTGGCTTGAAATACAAAGAACGCTTTGCGCAGCCAAAAATTTTGATGACGAGGAACTGGAAGCATTTTTCGAAGAATATTGTTGTCAAACACATGAAGAGTTTGCCGAAATCTTTGGGAGTCACACAAGCAGCGATTTCAATGCGTTTAGAAGAATACGGTTTCTTTTAATACCAAGAAAATTGGTAGCATACATACATATGTATTTAAGATAGGAGTCGTTGAAAGACGTTTTTGCACCGGATCGTGAATGATGATGACAAATGCATCCCTTACGATAACCTAAAATGCAAAAAATCATGTATGAATCTTGCCGTCCAATACTTATCTCGATGGGTCGGTTAAAAACAAATTTAAAACAGGAACTTGCCTCACCCGTCTTATAGTCCAGACCGTGATTGTTCTGACTACAAATTTTTCCTGTCTCACCAGATCAGTTTTCCCATCAGAACAGTGTATAAAAAATTGACTTGACCCATTCGACGCAGTTCTTTTTTGATGGAATTCACAGATTGTCTGAAAGTCGGGAAAATGTCACAGCTTCCGATGGAGTGCCGCACATGTTTTTCCTCGAAAATCGCTTTATTGTTTCTCAAAATAGTATCCACTAAAATCTACATAGCTTAGCACGCGCATAATGAAATGTCTCAAAGTACATAATTATATTTTTCTAAGTCATTAATTTCCTGCTGGGTCGTTTAAGCTTTTTGTACAGCTTTCAACTTCTACATATTGATTTTATATTAAATAGGGCCTAAAAGTATGCAATAAGCTTATGATTCATATAAGGTTATCTAGTTGAAAATGAAGTTAAAGGAAGGAAATTTTTACGAGACTGAAAACGAACTTGGAAAATTCTTAACATGTATGTTTGTAAAAAACAGTTTTATTTGAAATCTCGTAAAAGACTTTAATAATCTCGCGCCATATCTTTTCAACTTTGTTGCTGTTTGTGCGGGTTTTTCTACTTTTTTCGCAACTTCAGCGAGTTCAAGAAACTTTCAAGTTGCTCCATGTGCTGTTTAATAACTCAAACGGAAAATTGAGTGCTTGCTGAGTGCACCACAGAAAGCAGTGAGCGTGTTAAAGGTGTTGCAAGGATCTGTCTCTGACACGAGCGCCTGCCACACAGATGCCTTTGTGTTTGTTTGTAAGTGTGCTAATATGCAACAGAGCATTTTTTATGATTATTTACACATACATACATATTTATACAGAAATATATAGCCAGCTGCATGTGCAAATACGAGAGTATATTTATATAGATAATTGCCACCAAAAAGCAAAAACAAATTGCACTTCACATTATGTGGCCGCATTCGTGCCACTATTTATATACACTTTTAATTAACAACTTTGTTGCATGTTTAACACACACTCGTAAAGTCAGCATACTGTAAAATATGTAACACTTATGAAAAATATGAAATGATATGAATGCCAAATATAACAACAAACACGTGTGGCAGTGTAATGCCAATTGGTAAAACAGTGCGCTGGCGCTGTGGCAGGAAAGGATTATCGCAAGTGTATAAATATTTATGCTCAGATACTCATATACATGTACATATAATATATGTGCATATGTAAAGGTACATACAGATGATACCGTTGCACATGTGGAGACCAGCTTTCACACAATATGCTCTGACTGTTTTGGTAGTATTGCCATATTAATAATAAATAGAATGCGATACGTTCTTCATTATCATGCTGTACACACACACACACAGACACACTTATACCTATATACACATATAAATATACATACAACATTCATTCGTACGTGTCTTCCCGCCATTGCTGTGTTATAAACGCGCCGCATTGCTGAGTTATTCATGCCTCAAACGCTGCAAACAAACTCAACTACTACACGCCGTTATAAAGTGGTATTCACTTTAATCATAAACGCATACATCGAGCCAGTTTCAAATTCAAATTGCATGTTAGGGCGAGACATATGAGTTTCGTTGGAGTGCCGCACATGCTGAAGGAGATCTGAGTGGCAGCGGCGCGCGGGTGGCGCGAGCGTGTTTGTGCTTTTTCTCGATTTTTAGCAATTCTATGAATTGTGCCACAAATTTCGTGTTCTCCATATATACATGTATGTACATATATATATAATATGTATGCACTTAGCTATATGCAGGTACGTGTTAACGGTGTTTCTTTGTGTGTTTGTGTATGAGCTTTTAAGTGATTATGTTCGCAGGCTCTCTCGTGTAGGCAGTCAGCCGTGGAAGATTGGCATACATTTGAAGTGGCGTAGCTTAGTGGTACATTGGCGTATGAAGTTACAGTGGTTCAAATATGTTAGTCTATACTCAGTCTATACTCAGATCTGACTTCGGTGAATTTTAATAAATTGCTTGTTTAAATTTTATCTTCAATTCGAATTATTTGTATTCGGTAACTGGAATATTTATTCTGGCACAGGGTGGCACAACGTTCGCATAGTTATGAATTTCGAAGAGAATACATTTTCGAATTGAGATATAGAATAGAGCTCCTGTAAAGATTAAACAAAATCCGAAACGTTCGCATCTGTCTTGATGAGCTGGGTATTTGATCTCTCCCTCCAAATAGCAGATATCGGAAAGATTCTTTTAAAAAAATCTTGGAAGTAGCCGAAAACGCATAAAATATTCGATCCGGAATATAATGAAGAATCCATAAAAATACAGTAATTGTTACATTATGAGTTTAGTGAAACGAACGAACTGTGCGAAATATTCAAACAGACTGACAGCTTCTGGTCTGCTTTTTTTGGAGTCAAATGCATTTAGCTACACTTTATTTTCTGAACAACGCTCATACCTTACGTTTTCCATAACACAAAAGTATTTTTTTACAAGTGTGGTTTTGATCGAGGTAATACCCTTTTCGGAGTTAGTCTTTTTCGGTCGACATAATCGCCCAGCAGAGTAACTAATTCGAGCATCTTTGGATCGGTAATGCATCACGACATACACATCCTCAGATGGCGTAAACTGCTCATCCAAGACGCTATTGCTGCTGTATCGCAGATTATTGAAGAAAAACGAATAAGTCGAGAAACAGTTGGGGTTGTGACCATCTACTTAGAAATCTTTCATGGAAGCCAAATATTGAGCAGAGACCTAAGGAGGTATCGGTTGCCTTATACGTATATGGCTAAAGGGATCTATAGGTAAAAGGTGGCACCCTCAATATTGTTCTGCGGTGCATTCGTCTGGTGGAAGGCGCTCGAAAAAACTTCAATTGCGAAAAAAGCTTAAGCGTATCCAAAAAGTGGTTCTCATCGGCATCTCCGGACTATGGACTATTTAATGCCATTTTAAATATAACATTCGTGGACAATGCCGGTAGGTTTATGGCTGCGAAGTGCCCAGGGAAGCTGGGTACGTGGGTATTCTCTGATATTCTCTCCTTATTTAACTCAATCCCTGGAAACTTGGATAAGAACCCACTTGTGAAGGCTTTTGCTTTAGTGATATACCAACGAAAATTATGTGGATGGGAAGAAGTCGCTGGAGAAGAGACGTAGGCGGCTCGGATGAGTCGGAACTAGGAGGGAATGTTGGAGAGAACGTTTTCTGTAAGCAGCTCTCTGTCAATCTTAACTTAGGCGACTGGATCACTGCAGTGTTTTTCAGGCAAAAGTGACTGTTATCAAAGTGGCGGTAGATGTACTGCTATGAAATGCAACTTCTTTCAATGAGGTGAGCATTCACTTCGCTGCAATGCTTACGCTGCGCGATAAGCCATTGTTGCGAGTCAATCTTCTCTAAAAGTCACTATTTGGTATGCTCTAGAGACAAGGGGAATTATTGGTCTATATTTCTTCAAAAAATAAGCCTGCCGTAAAATTAAAGTCAATAAAGAGCCATGACTAATGACTTTTTCGTGTCTGAAATGGAGGACATGGAATGCGTTTGGTTCAACAAAACGAACCTAAATACGACACGTAAGCCAAACAACCAAATTATTAAGGGGGTATTCTAGTCTAGAAATTAAAAAAAATCGATTTTTTTTTATAATTTTCAAAGTTTAACTATTCAAGAATATGTGTACAACAGGATTTTTCAAAATTCAAATTATTTTCGGAGATGTAGGCATTTTTCTGACCCGGCATCCAAACTGGTTCGGCCGGAACTAATCGAACAAAAAACTTTACGCGAAACTTTAAACACGTTTTTCTCAAGACTGACTTTTTCGGAGCGATACTCACGATTCCTCAGGTTCTACTGGACCGATTTATTTGAAATTTTTATAGAGTCTTCTTTATAGGCTTTTCTACGGTTGGAAATAGCCCCATCTACAAATTTTTATTTTTATTATTTAAAAAAAATTCGAAATTTCCAGAAAAAGTGATCCAAAAAATATTTTTTTTTAGGGAGTCGCCATTTTTTGAAAAATTTTCTTTCCCACCTTTCCGTAGTTCCGGCCATTCCGACATTATTCTAGATTAATAATCTTTTTTTTCTTTTTGGTTTTATATAACTAGGAGTGTTGAAATCATGGGTATGGTTACGTGGAAATTTTTAGAGACCCCCACTTCGTCAGCTCATAATTTTTGAATTTCTTTACTTTTTTAGTTTTTAATTTTTTTCTCTACTCTTCTAAAATTAACAAGTAACTAATAAAAAAAATGGATGGTAATAATATGAATTGCCTTTTTTTTTACGGCACTTTAAAAATTACCAGAAATGCATGCTTCTAGTCTAGAATACCCCCTTAAATGGAAATTATTGAGCGTATTATCTTGCGTCGGTGGACTCTGGCATCATTGCGATTTAATACCGCTGAACTATTTTTGTGGCATAATGGGAATTCGCGCAGATAAATCCGAGAAGACGCCTTGCACGAGAGTATTCGGCGTGTTATTGTTGACCCGGCGATCACTTGCCCAAAATCACTTATGAAACATAATGGCAAAACTTTATCTCTACATTTTGGTCATACTATTAAATTATATGTTTATAAAAAATAATCCTGTGTTGTCCATTATAGCCTGTCATCTTTGTTGGCAACTTGCAACTAAGTTTTCGTATATTTTATAGGAAGCGAGGTCAAGGTATGTATGAAATATATTATTGACCTTAAATTTTTGCTTGATATTTTGGCTTTTGTTAAAGCCCAAACATTATCCATGGGATTGGTATTGGGGACTGTGATCACTACTCTAAAATAACAATTCTCTCGTTTTCATCGAGTATAGATAGAATCTGTCAAAATGAAACATGATAATTTTTGCCGTAAAACATTTCAGCTGACTTTAATAAATTTTAAATTTTATCATTTTAATATCCAATCATTTTAACGTCCAAAATTTATAATAAGAAAAGCATTCATAAACATAAACCTTTTGGTTGGTTTGCTTACACTCAGTGTCAATTTAGATGGAGCGTAAAATATCCTTGCATGTTATATACGCGAAGCGCTTAGGCTATGCTTTACTTCCACCTGAAAATCTAAAACTCGATTTCGTCATGCTAAATCGTAAAAATGAGTCGGCATTTTACGAACTTCTTAACTTTAACGTTCTAATATTTAATTATAAATATTATAATCGATATATTTAGACTAGTATCTATACTAGGTACATTTCTACCCTTCAAGCGACCAGATTATTATTTTTTATTAATATCCATTAATTTTTATATCAAAATAAAGTTAAATTTCTGCCGAAAACCCCTATTGTGAATTTTTATTAATTAAATAAATATTTTTATAAAATAAAATTTAAAAAAATCATTATCGAATATCTCTAGATTTTGTATGCTTCATGGGCGTCAAAAGAAAATAAGTACAATTATTAAATTTTTACAATATTTTTACTGAAAACTATTGTTTAACGAAATCCCTGTAACCTCCCATATTATAAAAAAACATTATTTTATATCATAAAACACAGTAATTAAAATGTTCTATCTAGATATTTCTTTTTCGAAGCATACACTGGCCTCTTAACAGGGCAAACATTTTTAGTTCAGTCCAGCCTTAAGAGCAAGGTGTTTCAGAGTCTCAAGTAATGTTCTGTTATCTAGACCAGTAAAAGGATTTGTTACTCCTGAACAACTCGCTCAAAATTTACTAGATTTCTTGAGTGAGAGTGGCAATAATATCAAAGATTGTTGTGGGCAAAGCTATTATAATACCAGCAATATGAGTGGGAAATATATCGGCTCACAAGCCCGAATTAAGAAAATAAATAAGTATGCGGAATACATTCCCTGTCTTGCATATTCATTAAATTTGGTTGCTGAGTGCGCAGCAGACTGCCGTATAAAAGCATTACTTTTCTTCGATTTCATTGAAAACCTCTATGCATTTTTTCCGCTTCTACCTATCGATGGGGTCGTTTTACGAACTCACTATATTTTTTCGTTTTTTTTTCTTAATATTATAAAAAAAAGCATCTTCTTAACCACTGTGCACGCTTCGCTTAATTTCCTGGCGTTTTACATTCATGTGTGTTCGTCTGGCAGCGAAAAGCTTGCTAATCGCGATTTGAAACTGAGGAAAGGCAGAAAAAAGCGCGTTAAAAAAGCACAAAAAACTAACGATTTGTTTGGAAAAGTTGTACAAAATTGGGTATTCGAAAATTAAAGAGGATTTTCGGCGCAATCTCTGCGAACACTTCACCGAAAATTTTCAGCCACACCAACAACAAAAGCAGCTTCATCATAATTATCATCAGCGGGATAACAGCCGACTTGTACAACAGCATCACCGCCGACACCAAAGCTGTAGCAGCGCCATCACGAACAGCTTTGCAACACAAGCAACCGCAAAGCGAATATAAACCAGAGCGTTGCATGTAGCGGTTATTGAGGTTGAGCTGTTCGGACTGTTGTTGCAGTAGCCGTGTACTCTGTGTACTTCACGTATGCAAAATACAAACATATGCGCACATATTCGTATGTGTGTGTGAGCGTGTGTTGGTTAGAGGTGCAGAATGTTCGCGTTGCAAGTACGAGATTTATTTTATTCACCCTCTTGCTTAGGTAGCCCCAATGAATTTTTAGCACATTTGTGTAGCCGCTTTTGTCGGCGGCAACTTTACAAAATTTTCAGGGGTTTGTCTTTTAGCTCTTCCACGCGGAATTATAAGTACCCATTCGCTAAAAATGTGGCATATGCAGATGACACAAATTCGCATAGGTACTCTGCCTGTGCGCAAATACCATCGCATATGGAATACGTAAATGAGATGCTCGAAAAAAGAAACAGTGAAAGTAGAGACTTTCACGAAGCACAGGGTTGTGCCCAGAAGTGCTGATTGAAGGGGATGCTGATTGTGTGGCGAATTGCAAGCAGGTGGCAACATGTTTTGAATTCATGAATGTTTAGTAAATTTCTAAATTAAATCAGATTTTAATAAATATGAAAAGAGGGCGCCCAAGGCTATCCCATTATGCTTACCCATTGTCAAAAATTAATTTTAATATACTTATATAGTTATTATACTAAAAGCTTAGTATATAATGGGTGTATTTTAGTGGTAAAAAAGTATATATTTATGTATATATTTTGAAAGGTTACAAAATGATCAATTTTAAAGTTTCAATAATTCGGAAATTGATGCTAATGGACCAAATATTAAAACTTTTTTGATTTTATTCGGTCAGAAAAAGTCGATCCCAATGAAGGGATGGTTGTATGTGCTCTAGGTTTTCTTGCTTAGCTCTGTTGGAACGAGTTACAAATTAAAGGAGTTATATTGTATGAAAAACCAATGAAGAGCCATCAACTTTAGTATTGAGTCGTTTAGTCGAAGAGACCGAAACCCATGTCGTCGTCTCCCTCGGACTCCGACTCCTCCTTTTTGGCTTCTTCCTTCTTTTCGGCAGCAGGGCTGGAATAGAGGCAGCAGCAGCAGCGACAAACTTGCTGGGGTCCTTGATGTACTCCTTGATGGTAGCAGCTTCCTTGAAGTCCGCATTATTGGACCCACATTCAGAGTCATAAACGTACGGGCTCATTATGTTTACTGTTTATTAAATCACACCAGATCAAGCTTTTTTCTGAATAGTAGAGAACGTTCTAAATTGACTTTGCGAATTTTCGTAATCTCACAGCACAGCCCAGCGCGAGTATAAAAGCCGATAAGCCACTGTATAACAAAACATACATTGTGTATGGCTAACGGTTACCCATCATGGACGACTGAGTCTCCAGTTTTTGTTTATTATCTATTACTACCATTACTTATTTTGGTAATCAGATATGTCAAAACCCAGTCGAATATTTGTTTTCAAAAAAATATAACCTGCTTTTTAAATAGTTTATTATACCCTTGCAACAAGCTGCTGCAGAGTATAATAGTTACGTTCAGTTAACGGTTGATTGTAACACCTAAATCGAGCTACTTCCAGCTACAGTTATGCACAAAGTAGCGTTCCAAAGTAAACAGGACTTAAACATAAACATAGCAAATGGTTTTTATTCAAAATAGTCTCTTTCTGCTTTAGTACAGGTTTTTGCATGGTCCAAAAGCATGTCGAACGGGTGTTTTAGCTCGTTGGCCGGTATGGCCGCCAGTATGCCGGTGCAAGCTTTTTGAATGGCCTCTATGTCTTCATAACGCATCCCTTTCATGGGCAAATGCATTTTTCCGAAAAGGAAGAAGTTGCACGGTGCCATATCAGGTGAATACGGGGAGTGGTTAATAATTATAATGTGAATTTTAGTCAAATAATCGGGCACAAACGTCCTTCGAATGTTGGATTATGAGCAATTTTTGGTCGTCAGTCAATTTGTGAGGAACAAATCGTGCACACACCTTTCGTAAGCCCAAATGTTCGGTCAAAATGCGATAAATCGATGTTCAAATCGAGATGTTCAATTCCATTTTCATGAATTTCAATGATGATTTCGGCTGAGCTTTGATGAATTCATGCACAGTTTCGATGGAATTTCTGGTAACTTCACTTCCAATCAATGAAATGTCATGAAATTCTCACTGAACAATCCATAAAAATAGCACATTCTAACGCAACAGTCGACATCTTATGGATGGCGCCACCAGGGGCGCTAGAGTTAAAAAGTCCTGTTTACTTTGAAACACACCAGAGTGTCTGTCTGTTGTTTTTGGGTTTCGGAGGGGAAATCTTTCAAATTTCGTGCCGCTGTAGAAAGGCAGCATGTACGATTCATATTTCATTGCCAACTAAGAATATACCTCTTTCGGGATCACTCTCAGTTAGTATTATCTAACTTTACTTGACTTGCGAAACTGTACGCCTACGTACTAAACCCTTAACCCCGGCTACTTTAGTTTTTATGCGGACCGGGTTTATTGAGCTGGTTTTAAGCTTCTATGCTGCCGTTCTCTTATCCTGAGATCTCGGATCGCTATTATGACTCACTTTTTTAATTTTCGCTCATAACAGCCTTGATTGCAGCAGGTGACTTACAACGTTGTCGGGCGTCAACCTTTGGTTTATTATTTGTTCGATGGTAGTACTTTCCATTACATATCTCGGTCAGGAGAAAAACATATGCTCGGCGTTTTCATCGGCATTGTTGCCGTGTGAACATTTTGTGGCATTTTTGGGATAGTAGTCTATCTCTCCGTGTTGTCTCTCAATTCGGGCTGGTATGTTCTTAATGAGCCTATGCGTCCATCTTCTTTTTTTACCGCATGCCAATGTCTTTGCCACTCTTTGAAAGTCGCCTGCCTCTCCTTTTTTCTCTCGTCAGCTGTTAGAAGCCTATTCCTAGCCTAGATTTTTTATATACATACTCTACTTATAATACCGCTTCATGTGAGACCGTTCCAAACGCCACTCTTATAACGTCAGCCAATCCTTTTTTGTGGTCGTTTTGCAGAATTTTTGGATTTGAAATGCCTGTCCATCTGTCGTTCCGTCTGTATTTGCAAGTAGTAACTTAACTCGTCAAGAAACTTTGTATACGTGTTCTTTGGTAAAATCAGGAGGATGGGTTCGACAAACCGCAATTAATCGAAAACCATAACTAAATTAGTCTAGTTATGTTTGCACAATGGGTTGCATTAAGATTTTACATTTGTGGTTCTAAAAAGTTTAAAAATAAGGAATGGCAACGCCCTCAAGTGGGTTTAATATGTGTATCTCCTAAACTATTCAAGCTAGATCATCCAAATTTGCACAGGATATATCCTATTAACATGCTTTTTATTTATAATTCAAAAAATATGAAAAATATCAGTTTTAAAATTTTTTAGTCGCTTCTTTATTGGAAAAGTCGTAAATTCTGCTTTGGGTTCTTACCGAAAACTATAAAATAAAACTTGAACTTATCCACTAAATTAAGAAGCAAAATAGTTTAACCTTCTTACGAAAGAGTAAAAGCCCTCCGTAAAGGTTGTCTACACAATTTGCACGAATTGGCAGACGCCTCTTTGTTGAAGGAGTCACAAATAATACTGTGGAAACTAATAAAAGATTAGAAAGGCTCGTGGAGTTAATGCCAGTGACCAGACAGTAAAAAGACGCTCGAAAAATAACGAAATCAAGGCTTGAGCGATGGTAAAAAGAATATTATTAAGTGACAAGCACCGTAAAAATCTATTAAAAAAAAATGAAAGCACTCAGCGGAAGACAAAGTTACGTCCATTGAAATCAAAACTAATCGCAAAAAATCAGATGAGCGCGTATAGACATGGATTGACAAACAAATCGGTGTACAGAACCGCAACATATGACATTGAAATTTAGAGGTGGATGGTTGATGCTGTACAACGATTACGTAATGAGTGATAGAGATTATATTGATATTCTGTATCACTTAAAACTATGAGCAAAAAATAAGAAAACAACTCTGTTCATACTTTTAAAATTCGTAATTTATTTTTCAAAATCTATGTCGTCCTCCTCAAAGCAATCCCCCTTTACCCCAATATACCTGTGGGAGGTTTTCCAATTTTCAAAACAGTCGTTAAAGTCTATTTCTGGCATAGACCCCAATGCGTTAGCGATTCATGTTTAATGTCTTCAATGGACTCAAAATGGTTTCCACGGAGCGTTCGTTTGAGCTTTCTGAATAGCCTTAAGTCACATGGAACCAAATTAGGCGAATACGGTGGTTACGGCACGAAAAACTCACATAGAATCAATGCAGTATGTAATGGTACATTATCGTGATTCAAAAACAGAGAGTTGTCGGCTCATAATTCCAGCCTCTTTTTACGAAAAGCTTCGCGCAAACGACACTTAACACACAAATAGTTTGTATTCCTTGCTTACAGTTTGGCCGGTCGCAAGGAATACGGAGTGCATCACACCTCGATTGTCGAAGAAAACTGTCAACATAACCTTAATTTTTGACCTGCTCGTACGGTTTTTTTTTTTTGCTTCGGCACAGCATTGATGCTTTGAAGCACCAATTCTTTAACTTTATTGGCATGTTGATCATCAGTTCGGGACGTGATTCGTTATCAACGCGTTCCCGCTCCTCTTTGAGTACTTTGTACGAATCAAAAACACTTGCTCGCGTCAAACAATTATCACCGAAGGCCTTTTTCAAAAATCTGATCGTTTCAATATTACATTCAAGAACCTTCGGAATAAAGCTTTGGTACTATTTGTGTGTATGCACTCTCTTCTAAAAATGAGCTAAACAAGATTAAATTTTCCAAGAAACCATATATAAAATATGAGTCAATATGAAAGATTCTTTTCAAAATTGAGTGTTGTTACATTATATTTTTTGTATTAAATAATAGTATCTAATAGTAGTTTTAGAAATAATTCGTTTTTTATTCTATTCATTCAATTGTCTTCGAAAGCCATTATTTTATATTTTTCCGATTTCTTTAATTTAATGGTGTTCTTTCACACTAACTGTTTAAGTGTTTTGTACATTATTTTAGCTTCAATCACACATTAAGTTCAAAGCAATTACACATACGCACTCCGTTGCACGCTCGATGGTGCATGTGCCACAGTTGCTCTTGCTGAGTGAATCAACCTTCGTAGCATTTTCTGCTTGGCCAATTCTTTTCTTCATCGACTTTGCCACTGCTGATATAACACTGAATGCGCATTTGTGCACTCGTTGTGAAAATGTACAGATAAGCGAGCGCTACAACATTTAGTTTTCATTGCTTTGTTGCAACTCAAAGTGCAAAATAAATACGGAGGATGGGAATAGAGAAAAAAGGGGAATAAATCGCAATAAATAGAAACGAAAAAGTTCAAATGCGTTTGAAAACTGTACATTGAACGGATCACTGGTGCGTGAGTGCTAGAAAAAGAAACTACAACTACACACACACACATCACACACCTACATAAGCCGTGCATGTACAGGATAAAGAGAGAAGCATTCACATAAAGAATAATAATGGTGTTTCAAATAAGAAAATGCGATAAAAATAAAAATTGGCAGGAAGCTTTTGGTTTTGCAGTTTACACACACATACATACGTATTTAAGTATGCGTGTGCAGCACTTGGAAATTATGAACTGTGGAATATGTGAGATTGACTTATAAAGTAAACTGATTTTAAATGCAAAACTACCCAAAACAGAAAACGAGGATAGCTTATTTATTGTATAAACTCATATAAGGTGGGTCATAAGTTGACTTTTTTCCTTAAAGTTTGATGGAAACACCATTCGATAATAATCAAGAACAGTTTCGTTATCTTCTTCACAAAGGAGTCCGTTGTGTTTTACATGAGTACCTTCCATGTTACAGCCGCATCCAACGATGCTTAAGAGCACAATTTTTGAGTGTTTTCAACCATTCGAATGACATGACCTAGCCAGCGTAGTCACTGTCTCTTAATTCGCTGAACTAAGTATGTCAATGTCGTTGTATAATGCCTTGATCAGTGCCCCAAAAAATCGAAAACATTATTTGGTACCAATTGGCCAGGTAGAATGGACATGCGTGTATGTATATTCCACCTTGATTGGGTTCGAGTCCAATCTAAAACCTCTGCGGTACTTTGTGTTCAGCACCCGGGTACTGCATGAAAGATCGGCTGCTAAGAGAAGCTGGAATCGACCTCTAAAGGTTTATTGATCCCCAAGGCATCAGAATTAAAAATTCGACTTCGAGGGCTCGTGACCGGAACTACTTCCAGTTGAACCACCTATTTTCTGAGTAGTGAAATTTGTAGCTTCAACGTCAAATATCTTTTGATTAGTAGGAATCTCATTAAAAGTGTTATCATTTTGATTCGGTCTGAATACGATTATTATACCTATATTTTCAGACCAAACTAGACTTACTACTAACTACTTAGGCATGAACGAAACTATTTGGCTTGGTCCATATTTTTTCAAAAATGATGCCTCGACGCCACTTCCCACACATCGCATCAATCAATAGATTTATTGGAAGAACAGTTCGGTGAACAGATAATTTCACATTTAACGCCGGTCTATTGGCCACCAAAATCGTGTGATGTCACAACGTTAGATTTTTTCCTATGATAAGATGATTTTCTTAAAACAATCGTTACTATTTTAATGCTGTCCCAAAGCAAAATCAGCAAATGCACCACGTTAACGGTGGCACAATGACTTCAGTTTTTGAGTGATAATAATTTTATACGGATGCCTAATTAACTATAGCCGAAAAGTGGATCAAATACGATAATAATGTGCAAAATAGATAATGGTCCAAGCGTAGCGAAGCTCAAACAAGTGGTCGCAAAGCCAGGATTGACGCCTCGAAAGGTTATCCTGAGTGTTTGGTGGGATTGGAAAGAAATCATAAATTATGAGCTGCTCCAGCCGAACGATTGATTCTACATATGAGATTGAAGAAAGCAATCGAGAAAAGGCCAGAACTAATCAACAAAAAGGGCTTCGTCTTCCATCAGGACAAGGCTAGACCACACATATCTTTGATGACTCGGCAAAAACTGAGAGAGCTTGGCTGAGAAGTTTTGATGCATCCACCATACAGCCCTGACCTTCCACCACCGGACTACCATTTGTTTCGTTCATTGCAGAACTCCCCTAATGGAGTAAAGTTGGCTTCAAGAGAAGCCTGTGAAAATTACTTGTTCTGCCCAGTTGACAGTCCTTGGCCGGATAAAAATCCGGGTCTGTTTCGGTTACGTAGACCGGTCTGTCGTGGTAACGGTTAACGTTTTACATCGTAAGGTATGGTATTTCCCTGGATTTTGGCTGCAAGTTGCGAGTAAAATGTTCGGTTGCAGCCGAACTGTGCCCTTTCTTACTTGTTTTGATAATAAAATTAAATAATTTGTAAACGTTGTTCTTTCATATATTTTTTTTTTAATTAAATTATAAATGTTACTGAATACAACGAAAAAATTACAGATCATAACTTATTAAAAATGACCGAAGCGACACTAAGAAATCATAACATTCCTTTTGGAAAACCCGGTATCTCGTTAACCTTATTTTCAATGTTAGACTATTCAGGGCTCCTGAGTGCGCCCATATAAAACCGATGTAACGCCGGCCGTTACCCTATTTTTGAAAGTAAGCAACACCACCATCTGAATCGGACTTAGGGAAAGCTCTTCGATAAGAATCTTACTATCAGCAAAAGAGGTTTTATTTAGGATTTTGAACGTTAGTTTCCTGCGAGAGTTGCAGTTCCAGCAGTCAGCACTTCTGTCATTGTTAAAATCGGATCAGCATATATGTATCAACATTGGTACCATATAATAGTATATTATAGTTTTTATATAGAGTCAAGGTAAACGACCCGATAATACCACTTTAAATCTCATACATGTACGAGTATAAGTATAGTACTCTTATATATGAGTCGCCAGCTATGCAAAACGCTTGAAAATCAAAAAAATACTAACAAATTACGACACGAAAATAGCGGTAAAAGCAGATGCGAAAAATGCAGTTGACTAAGTCGTGTTACTTGTGTGTGTAAGTTTGAGCGGAACAAACGGAAAGCGGATACGGAAACTGGCAGGTGAACAGGATGTGAGTATAGAGCCAGTAGTTACAGTTCCACGCGCGGTGCAACCACATGGAAACACTAACAAATGTGGCAACGTGATTTCCAAATCGACGCAAATGTATTTGCACACAAACACATACACTCGTGATGCTTCATACGCATGTACGTGTGTGTGTGAATTTATGTGCATTTTTACCGAGCACGATGATACTCGCATAGCGCTCACACAGCGTGCATATAATATTACTGTGTTCAACATTTTCCCTAATGTGCAAGAGTGTCGTTTAAATTGCTCGAACGATAAAAACCGTGTGCACAGCGCAGAGGAAAAAAGCACGAGTAAAAACTGAGTGACGGAAACAGTGTGGGAAAAGTTTAGTGGCAAATACACACCCACACATTTCCACTTGGGTTGGCTTGTGTTTGTGCAAATGCACTTGTAGCTGTTGTACGAATGAGTTGCTATTATATTCGTTCTCATTTTGTGCAAATGCAAAAGGAATTGTCCTTGAAATTCAATGTAATATAATGTTTGCTTTTTGATATTTGATCACTCAGTAGAGGGTACTGAGGGGTTATGACTGTTCGAGCTTTGTATACCCTGAACTGTGTGCATAACGCTTAACGCTTAACAGCCACAAGGAAACAGTGGAAACCCCATAAAGTATATGTAAATGATCAGCGCGAGAAACAGAGTCGGTATGAGAACGAGTTTTCGAGTTTCCTATAGCACTGTGAATTCAATCGTGGCCGACGCTCGCTCAAAGACGAATTCCGTGAAGGTCGTCCAAAAACAGCCGTTGTGCCAGAAACATCGATGTCGTACGTGAACTGATAATGCAAGACCGTCATGTAACATACCTTCAGATAGAGGAATGCCTATGTATTTCTCTCACCAGCATACATTCGATATTGCATGAACACCTGGCCATAAAAAAGGTTTGTTCTCGTTGGATCTCGCACAATTTGACAATCGCTCAAAAAAAGGCTCGTGTGGATTGGTGTAAAGAAGTGCTGAAAAAATACGATCGCGGTGCTTCAAAAGACGTTTATAAGATCGTCACAGGTGACGAATCATGGATCTATGCGTGTGAGCCCGAAACAAAACAGGAATCGACCGTGTGGGTCTTCCAAGACGAGTCAAATCCACAAAAACAAAAAAAAAAACATTTTCATTGATAAATATGCCTATTTTCATTATTAGGCCAGAAATATATATAGCAGCCCTCGTACAGTGAACAAATTGCATTAATGAGTGGGGGAGTAGGTAGATCGCGTCCGAAAATGTTCCATTGATTTTTTCAAATATTATTTGGTTCCAGTTGGTCAAGTAGAAGGGTAATCTTTTCTCCTTTGGTCGTGATAGAGGCCGGAGCCAAACTCTGCCGCGCTGTGAACTAACTTTTCAGTTCTATCTGTCCTTAGGTTTAAACTACAGCCACCACGAATATCCCCAAAGGGTCAAACCCAGTAAGCAGATTGGAGTAAACTCAAAGAGCTAACTGCTTCCCGTGGTACTAGGGGTATTAAGTACCTTAAATTTCTCGTACGGGTAATGGAGTAAGATGGCTTCAGCTGCGCACTGATCATTTTGCTTCCTCTGAGCCATTGACTAGAGTCAGAAGGTGTAATGTTCGCAGTAATAGAGGGCATAAAATGAACTTTATCATTTAAACTTGTTTCGATTCAGAACTCAAGCAAATGTGTTCAAGGACTATGCCTTATTTTTAAATATTTAGTATTTTGATGAGAAGAAGTAAAGCTACAATTATTACTTTTGGTTGCCTGTCTTGAAAACTTTTGAAAACCAAATCCTTTCTATCAATAAAAGAGTTAACTATCCAACCAACGATCATATAAATATAAGAATAGGGCAATATTTTCATATTGTTTTCAAAATATAATATAATCTGTCTGAGACTTATGTATATAAGGTCAAATATCTCCCTTCCGCTTTTTTGCTCTTTATTCATTGCTTCATAAACAGTGTTACAGTGATCGGGTTTAGTTCATATATGCAGCGTTTTGTTCGATAATCTGTTTCCACCTAGACGGCAACTTCGTAACACTCCCCTCGCAGAAGCCCCTTACAACCCTCTTTCGAATGCAACTTTACACCAATAAGGGCGTTCGCCATGGATAAGAACAGGTGGTAATCACTTGGCTCTATATCCGGGCTATACGGTGGCTGCGATAAAACCTCTCATCCGCGCTCCTGTAGCTTCTGACAAGTCATCAACGTCGTGTGTGGTCTGGCGTTGTCCTGGTGGAACACTACTCCCTTCCTGTTGGTCAATTCTGGACGCTTCTGGTCGATCGCCTGCTTTTGGCGGTCCAGTTGTTCGCAGCAGATGGTAGAATTAAGCCTCTGGTCATAATGGAGCAACTCATAGTGTGTGATTCCCTTCCAATCCCACCAAACACACAGTAAAACCTTCCTGGCTTTCAATCCCGGCTTGGCCACTGTTTGGAACGATTCACCGGCCTTCGACCACGACCGTTTTTACTTGATACGAGTATTGTCGTATTTGATTAATTTTTCTTGCCAGTTACCACCGGCTTCAAAAATGGGTCGATTTCGTTCTGTTTCAGCAGCATATCGCAGGTGTTGATTCGGTCCAGAAGGTTTTTTTTTGAGTCAAATCATGCGGCACCCAACATCAAGCTGCCACATGCCGGTCTAACTCGATGTTTTCCATGACAAATCATGCGATCAAAATCGGTATTCGTCGTCACAGGTCTACCGCCGGCTGGCTTATCCATGGTGTCGTTTACACCCGCTCTGAATCGTCGAAACCATTCCTCCGCAGTTCGAAGTGATAGAGTACCATCCACCAAAACACCATGCATCTCACGGAACATTTCTCTGGCGGATTTGTCTTTATTTCCGTGTTTACATGTCTGTAACTGTCAAACTAATCATTCATAGCGTGATTTTGTAGGTTATGTCAGGACCTTCTAAAGATGTATTCCCAGATACGAGCTCTGTAGCGCTCTATACATACATAGTTGCGAAATTCAAAAGGCAAAAAGGCGGAAGGGAGATATTTGACAACCTAGTATATACCTGTAGTGCTGACTGTCCAAATATATAATAATTTGATCATTATGACTTCACCCATAAAATCTGAAAGCTCCATTGATACAATAGATACATTGAGATACGATCTTCTACACTCTCATAAAGTTTGATATACGAGCTGAGAGGTCGCTTCAGATAAATTACTAATCAACTTACTTTTCAATAACATTTATATTATCTTCGGTTCTGTTTTATTCGAAAATCAGCAGAAATGCGTTGCGAAATCAACCCTTATTAAAATGGAAAATATATTATGTGAACCAGATTTTTTTTTTTTGTGTGAATATTTGAAGAAATGAAAAGACGGAAACTGGGTATTTCCTATAGACCTATAAAAGCAAAATGTATGCTTTAACTTCTTAAACTTACTAACACTTGAGTACTTACAAAAGCGGGAGCAGCTAAAACTCAATTCCCACATAAATAACGTTCGGAACTCAGTATTCCATAACGATCTGTGTACATATGTGGCAAAGAATAACGCAAACTGACATCATCATAGCTATAATCACAATCAATAAAATTCTAGCTGCCAAAGCGGACCACACACACATACACAACAATTTAATACTCCTGGAGATAGCGAGTGTGGCAAGAGGATAAAGTGAGGAATAATGCCAAAGATGCCTTGTAAATAAGCTCGAAGCATTTTCTTGACATCATAGCCTGAGCGTTAAAATTGAACTGGGATTTGGAGAGTCGCAGCCAATAAAAACAATAGCACAAAGAATACCGTTAAGCTGCACCATGGCAACACTGCTCTCAGCACCTCACCGATGCGAGCTCTGCATTCGCTGTACTACAATTCAGTTCACTTAAGTTGACTGCGTGTGCAGTGAATAATATTGCCGGCGAAAGAATAAAAGTTGATGCCCCAGTGAGTGAAAGTGCACACAAACACACAAATACATACAAAAACAACAATTGTTCAAATGCACTCGCACACATATATACACGCAATCGCAATGCAGAAGTGCTAGCAACTATAAAAGTCATCTCTAACTGATATGGCATCGAGGGTATATGATGAGGCATAAGTCAGCCTTGACTTGTCTAAGCGCCTTAGTTGTTGTTGTTGCATAGTTATTTAGCTCTCTGCTAAACGAGCTGTGCAGCTTAGTTTATTTGTGCTAAATTTTTAACTATTACGAGCATATCTTCTTGTTTTGGGCATTTATATTTCATATTTGGTCTTATGTCATATAAACTGTTCTTATTTATTTCATTCGAGCAAAGTTTTCATCTGCCATCCAAGTGTCTTTAGAAATATTTTCGTTGTCGCTTGCATGTTCTAGCTGTCACGAAGAAGGATGTGCAAATTTATAACTTCGAGCCATCTCTTACATATCATTGTGGCACTCTATTTCTATTCTGATGTGTATATCTAAGAAATTAAGTTGGTTGTCGCCTTTCAAAACAATGTACTTGCACTATTTTAGAAAGTTAAAATGAGCATGACCTAGAAAAGGCATTCTAAATTATTCCATTTTGAAACGAGGCAAACATATTTACGATTGTTGTGCAATATCGCCTCGAAGAAAGTCAGCATAAGTTAAGATCTGGGCAAGAACTAGTTTAGAGTTTTTGTTTTGGCGCTTTAGGGTTGAAATAGTGCAAAGTGGGTTGAGAATATTTTGTGAAAATGAAATGTGTTTGCTAAGTTGTTAGAAGAAGTGTTAATGTAGAAATTAAAATTTTGCAACGGAGATACACTGTGTTTGAAAATGCAAGGAAAATGTTGAAAAAACACTGAGTTTGCGGATTATCTATATAGCCAATGCTCCGTTTGAAGAAAAACTCTTGCCGATATGGATTGACTCGGGTGCAGTGTTGCAGAACGGGAGCTGGTTATATCAAATTGGTTGTAGCTAAATAAAATTTTGGTAGATTTGGAACAAAAAATTTTGAAAATTTTTAATACTGCATGTTTGTTGTTGGCAAGCCTAGTTTTAAGTATAGCTAAGCAAGGAGTTGTTTAAAATTTTACTTCATCTAATGTTCTTATCTTAAATCGAAACACTTTTCTTCAAATTCTTAATAATACCCTTTTAAACAAAGTAATTTGATATAAGTGCTTTGCCCGAGGATAATTCTTCTTGCTGGCCTAATATTCTTATGGAATCAAATGTAGACATAAAAGTGGAATCAATGTTCAAAAATTTTTTAATTTTATGATCATTATTTTTTTCTGATATCATTGCTGTCTGTTTGCTTAAGCATCCGTTTTTCAAAAGCGAAAATTTCATATGCTTTTGTGCTATAGTTGAGTTGTTACTGAGTTCCTTTTTTGCTAAAAACTACCGTCCATGTCTTCTTATAACGTTCTTATCTCAAGCACGTTTTCTTAAGCATAACGGAAATCGTTGTTAAATTATCAATAGGTTCATACCAATTAACTAAACACAAGGTGCGTTCCAAAGTAAACAGGACTCTTTGAATCTAGCGCCGCTGATGGCGCCATCTATATGTCGACTAGTGTGTTAGAATCTGCTAGCTTTATCAATTGTCCAGTGAGAACTTCATGATATTTCATTGATTGCAAGTGAAGTTGTTGCGTTTTAAGTGTTTGTGTTATCGGTGTGAAAATGAGCTTCGAACAAAGGGCCAACATTAAATTTTGTTTTAAAATTGGAAAAACTTTTACCGAAACGTTTCAACTGATGAAACAAGTTTATGGCGATGATTGTCTATCCCGTAGCAGTGTGCACAAGTGGTATCAACGTTTTCAAAGTGATCGTTACGACATAAATGACGATCAACATGTGGACCAATCAAAATCCGTGATCACCGGAAATTCCATCGAAACTGTGCGTGAATCAAAAATCAGCCGAAATCATCATTGAAATTCAAGGAAACGGAATTCAACATCTCCAAAATCTCGATTTATCGCATTTTGGACGAACATTTGGGCTTACGAAAGGTGTGTGCACAGTTTGTTCCGCACAAATTGACTGACGACCAAAAATTGCTCAGAATCCAACATTCGAAGGACGTTTGTGCCCGATTATTTGACCAAAAATCACATTTTAACCATTAACCGCTCCCCGTACTCACCTGATATGCCGTGCGACTTCTTTCTTTTCGGAAAAATGCATTTGGCCATGAAAGGAAAGTGTTATGCAGACGTAGAGACTATTCAAAAGGCTTGCACCGGCATACTGACGGCCATACTGGCCAACGAGATAAAACACTCGTTCGACATGCTTATGGACCTCGCAAAAAGCTGTATTGAAGCAGAAGGAGACTATTTTGAATAAAATAAATAAATTTTGCCGAAAAAGCCATTTGTTCTGTTTTTTTTTAAGTCCTGTTTACTTTGGAGCTCACCTTGTATATATTGGGATACAAAAGTATTCGGAAAACGTATATAAAACCCAAAATATAATATTTATTTGCTTGCCTGACGATTTCAAGCACCAAGTCCTTCACTTTTTTAATTATTTCATCAGTTGAAGAAATTGAAGGTCGTCCAAAGCGTGGCATGTTATTAACGATTTTTTGACCGTTTTTGGCTGAATCACCGTAAACCGTTTCCAACAGTCGCAAGGATACCGTCTATAAAACTTGGTTAGAAAAAAATACTTTGAGACAAATTCTTTGCTTGGTATTTTTATCAATTTTATTAATCGCAACGCACTTTTGAGTTACCGACTTAACCAGCTACTGTAAACAAACTGTTTGACAGATTGCGCTCATATTTAGCTTAGTAATTAAAGACAATCCTTCTAACTTGGAATTTTTTTTAAATATCATTTAGTCGAATTTAGAATACATACCAATACCAGTATTTATTTTTTATGAGTTCATAGATATACATGTGATAATACCTTATGCTAAATGATATACATATACTCTCTCACTAAAATTATGTCATGAAGCATCAGTAGTGCTTGAACATGTCAACTTAGGTTGGAATATATATGAATGTACTTATGTATCCACGACCACGTTGCAGTGCGGCAACCATGATTAACGACTTCCCCGAGCAACGCTAATTTTGTGCCGCTTTTTAATTTGGCGATTAAATAAACTGGCGCAATTGTAATTTACAGAGCATAAAGGGCGCATAAAAATAGCAAAAATAGAAATAAATAAATTTACTTACAGAATGCAGCATGGAGAACGACGGCTGAGCATAAGCTCAAATGGATCAACGACATAAAAGAATTTAATTTTGTAAACAATATGACGGAGAACAAAGACAACAAAAAAATGAGAAGAACGAGAGAAAAGAAAAACAATGTGAATCAAGCAAAGATGTAATAATGCTGCGCAGGACATGGTGCTCAAGATGGAGCAATGACAATGATAAAATAACCATAGAACACATTGAAAGGCACGAATGAAAGCCGGCAGGACACACAACAACACAGCGACTTTTGTACGAGGCTACAGAAAGGAAGAAAATAAATATGCTTATGTATACTAGGGTTGTTCTTAAGTGTAAGAAGAAAGTTCTAACATTGCATCTTTTGAACCGAGAAACTAAATATATCAACATACATTCTTAAATGTAAGAAGAAAAAAATTACAGTCGACTCTTGGCAGTTCTTCTTTCAGACAGAAAACAATTGAAGCGGATACAGCAACTCGCTGTTTTCTGTATAACGGGAGCGCTAAAAACCACACCAACAACTGCAGCAGAAAAGTTACTTAACCTACCAACAAGCGACTTTGCAGTGGCAGGCTATGTAGAAAAGCATCTGCAATATTGGCGGCGGTGAATTCTACACAAGGATCTTTGAGCATAGCTAAAAAGCAGAAGGTTGGACGATAAAATAAACCACATACCCTTATTTTAGAGTGTAGGTTTCAAGTCAAACTAAAAGAGGGTGGATGGTGCAGTAGCATGAGACATATCCACAGACTAGTGAAGTGGGAGCCGGAATTTATTGCTCGGAACTGTACCTCAGGTGACCTTTAAAGTTTCCGAAATATGACAATATCCTCCAGACGGGAATCCTTTTAGTCAGGAAGGCGGCTGAGATAACTAAAAACGCAGGGAAAAATATAAAGAAGATCAATATATATGTCGAAACCCTGGTGGCAATCAAGGCAATCATTTCGCAACGCATTAAGCCAGAGAATGTCCTTAGAAGCAGAGAGCCAGGACTGTAGCGGCTGTTGGAAAGCGGTTGCACATATGTATACTGGATTCGAGGTCACAAAGAAATTGTGATTGGTAAAAGTGACATCCGTCTAGCTATCGATCCAGTATAGGAAATGCAGAGGTCTCTAAAAACTTTACACAATAAAAAAAAAATAAAATTTTCGAATAGGTTGACAGACGGATAAGGGCAAGATGGAATGCCTTAAGGATCGCTAAGAACATGTGCAAAACCCTTTTCATGTCTTTTACACTCATCGTCTCGAAATAACTGCAAGACAGTTGTTGGGCTATTGAAAGATCACAACCTAATGGCATCACATATGAGCCGGAAGTGTACAAATAACGAGGACACACGTAAAAAGTATAGGGAAGTAGGCACTAGAGAGACGCTGTGACACCTCCTACGCTTCTGTCCAGCCTTGTTTAGAACTCGTTTCAGGCATATCAAAATTTGATATCAAGTCGCTCTTGAAGTTCGCAAAAAGCGTTGACTCCTGTATGATGAACACTTCAGATCCAATTAAAAAGAACTTCCATCTGGCATTACTAGAGATTACTACGTCTATGTCTTGCGTAACAGCCGGCCAGTATAGAGCTAACATAACCGAACATTTGGAACAAAGCTGTTTTGTGAAGGTGCAAATATTACTATATGACCTTTGACCTTTACGCAACAGATTAAAAGGTTGGTCATTTTAAAGCCTCACCCTAATGTGCAGAAATATGTACACCGACAATGCGAAAATGGCAAATTACTTCAGACGCAGTGCGTCGCGCCTCGACAATATGACAAATACCCACGCCGCTCTATAAATACTGTGCGCCTTGAAGTGCGCTTTCATTTTTTTAACTACGTTTTTGCTTGATTTTTTTCCATGTATAACTTTCATAGCTGTATATCTATACAAGAATTTGTTTATTAAATTGAATAGCGCAGTTTGTGCGCCAGTCTTGGGCGGAGCAAGAGCGGGTAAACGCATAAGTTACAATGAATTTGTCGTAAACAAAGCGCTGTGCAACGGTAATCGGATGAAGACAATTGCCGGCGAAGTTTCGAATTCAAAATAAAATAATAAAAAAAATGTAAATACGAAATTAGCAGGAATGAATGGAGCAAAGCGGAAGCAGCGGCAACATTCTCAACAATGTAGCAATGGCATTCAAGAGCTAATATAAGCAACACCCCGTCGAGCGATGCGCAAAAACGGCAATTATAAGGAAAGCAAAGGTATGCAACAACAACAACAAGACGCTGGCCATCAGACAATTTTGTGTCTACTTTCTCACTTCATCCACTGTGTGTTGAGTGTGTGTGTGTGTTTGTGGGCATTTCTTTATAGATGCCCGCATTGTAATCCACAAGGACAAAGCGCACAACAATGGACGTATTCGAGAGCGGCAATTCTTAAAATTCTAGGCAAAAGTGGCAGCATATTGCTGGTAGTGTTCCGCAAATAGCAAGCGCCAACTGGCAAAGACATTACTCGAAATTGTCTGTAATCAATCATTTGTAAATTAAATTTCACGCGGCCCATAGCTGTGATTAAAAGCACAAATTGTACAAACAGTCGGTTGCCAATGTTACTTGACGGAAGGGGGAATGGTATCAAAAGTAAGAGCAAAGTTGGAATGATGCTCTTAAACGAGGAGGAAGGAGGCAAGTGAAAAGTAGATGCATCCATCACCTGAAATGGCGCTTTTAACTAGTAAGGGAGGAAAATGGTGAAGTGGTTAGAGTCACGACTCAAAACTATGAATTAGATTCCAGTCGCCGAATCCACATTGGGTAACGTCATGTTAATATTGGACTTTCTTCATTGAAGCACTTTCAAATACTAAACCTATATTCCCTTAAAACAGATTTGTATAAAAAACCATCAACCGTTCGTAAGTGACCAAAGTCTTCCAACATGTTTTAGTATAAGTACTTACAAAAACTTTGGTGTATGGTTTGCAACGAGGCAATACTTCTTTCGGTATCGGATTTTTTGACAGCTATTACTTGACTTATACTCAATTCGGTTTGCCATTTCATAGTGAAAAGACCGAAAGACCATCAAGTGCGTTGCGCGTTTTATGAATGAGCCCGAAATGAGATGACCACCGGTCTCGTTTTTTTCAGCGATCAAGCTTACTTTCCGTTGAATGAGACGATATCAAAAAGTCACTGTTTGGTATGCGCTATGGGCAGACGTATTCATATTTCATTCAACAAGTTAATAGAGAATGCTTTAGGGCCATGATTAAAGACTTTTTCGTGACTCTTTTGGAGGATGTTGATGTGGACGATCCCGTGAAATAATCAGTTTACTGAAGTCAACCAAGATCGTGCGATTTAACACCGGTGGAACACTTTTTGTGATGTGAAGTCTTTTGTCTACGTCTATAATGTCTACGTAGATAATCCCGATTACTTGTTTGAAACAGTTTTGAAAAGACAATGGCATAATTTATCATAACAATAAAAGCAATTGCTTAGCCTTAACATTAAATTGCGTTTTATTTTTTATTTTTTGGTTTTGAACAACACAAATTGTCTAGCAGAAGACCTTTTTTGTAATTTTTGCTAATCGAATGTCAGTATCTATGGATTCCTATTCTGGGCGGTAATTAAGTCTAGGTGTAATGGTGAATCTTACAGTAATTCAACTTTGATGAGGAAAGTTTCGGCAAAAATATTGCTGGCCGACTATTTAGCTTTTCAAGATTTTGGACGATTTTCCCTTGGCAAGAACCATTCAGCGGATTTATAATTGACTTCAGGTGTGTAAAAAGATATGATAATAATAGGGATGTTTTGTGCAATCTCATTGATGGTCAAACATATGGAGTGCTGGCAATATGCTCTTTTAGACCCAATTTATTTGTTAAATAATTGAATGAGAATTTTTGATTTTTTTATGTGGCGGGTCCCAAGCCTAGCGCAAAACCCTGGAAAGGGATGTTTTGCCTTTACACTTTAACTAGCCTTCAACCGGATGATTTTCTGGCTACTCAGAGGATACTTGGTCCATAACCGGAAGCCGTGTCGTCAGAGAACTTTCCTCATTTGTGTGAGGAACCCTCCTTCTATACACATGGTTCCAACCTTCTTTTATTTTGAGCGAAAGGTTCGGGGGAAGATTTATGGTCCTTTGCGCCTAATCAATGGTGAATAACGCAGTCGATGGAAAAATGAGCTGTACAGCAAATTAAGAGATATCGGACAGGTCATGTCGTCCGAATGGAAGAAAATACGCCAAGTCTGAGAGTATTCGGCGGAGTACCCGCCGGGTGAAACATTGCAAGAGGAAGATCTCCATACCGTTGGAAAGACCAGGTTACTTCAGCTGGCTACCTGGCTACACTTGGATAGGATTCCAAGACAAGAAAGATTTCTCTTGGCGCCAAACAGAGAAAAGGAATAACGACTAGCGCACTATTGTAAACAGCGATGTAACCACGTAAGCGATGTCTACGCCAATAAAGAAGAAGAAGATTTGGAAAGACAAGCTAACTTCGGATCTAATATTAAAAGAACTAGTATACTTGATGAAATGAAGAACAAGACATAGTGCAAGTTTCGAATCCAAACTTCTACAGTCATCTGCTGTAAGATATCTTTTGACTTGAACTATGTGCCAGTGTAGTAAGTGTATTCCTTATTTTAACCTTTACGAAGGAAATGATCGTCATTTGTCAGAACTGAAAGTTGGGCGTTATCAGACCAAGCAAATGTTATGATATACATCCTTTCAAGACATTCAACGGATTTTTATGAGGCCAAAAATCTTAACTTGGCACCATTTCTCAAAATTGTGTGAAAACAATAACAACAGTAACGATATGATGGTTGAAGGGTAAAGGACTATCTCGCAGAACGAGTGAGCATTGAAAACCTGATTTCTGTATATTACCTCGTTTCTTAGCTTTTCTGAATAAAGTTAATCTCAAAAACTCTCGAGAATTCAGTTTGATACCCCACACAGTTACAAAAACAACAAATAAAATTGAGAAGAAGTTTTGGCGAAAATGGGAGTTTTAAAGCAAACATTAATCTAAAGTTACTTAGTTCAAAGCAGAAAATGTCATCAAATGAGTTACTTCATTACTTCAAGACTGACTGCTTAGTGTTAAGGCTGCTTCATAAAGAGGCGAGTTGGTTCTTGTGGCATTTCGGGGTGAGAGAGAGACTACGTCGCCTAGGTGGATGAAAGTCTAGTCACACTCCGCATCAAAGCGGAGTCCTGCAATATATCGCTGATTTATGCCTTCAACGAGCGCTTGGAGCGCATCTACGGGAGCTGCCTGCGACACAATGACAAAATCGTGCTTGGGTGGGCAAAGAAGGTATCCCACCTCCGTGTTAAAAAAATCCACATCAACAATCAGAAGAAAGGTTCGACGTCGAAAAGCTGCAATCACAACAGTTAGCCAAACGATTTGCTACTCCACTTAAACTCCTGCTCTCTGAGAGCAATCGTCAACAACTCGGTATAAGGGAACTGTGGGACGGAATTTCAAGCTCCCTACATACGGATGCAAACGAAACCGGTTTTTGGAAAACGTTACAACTGGTACGTTAAGGGGTGCTGTGGAAAACTCTCCAGAAACCAAACTGCCTGCAACGTTACAATCCGAGACTACTAATACCGAGAGTTGAAGAGGGAAGCAAGACACATTTTCAGACAAAAAAAGAAAGATACCAAAACGCGTGAGTATTAAGAGTTTGACAAGCTGGCCGACAAGGGAAATGCTCCAAAATTCAAGAAAAATGTATGCATACTCTTGTAGAACACCCAGATGTGATCTAGTGACTGATACCTTAAGCATAAGTTATTCGGCGGCGAATAACTGATAAGGAGCACGCATCAGCTTCTTTGTAAAATACGGTCTGACGAAAGAATGCCCGACAATTTAATTAAGTTCTACCAATTCCACAAAAAGATAGACCCCACAATCTGCACCAACTACAGTGAGATAAGTCCCCTCAACATCGCTTATAAGACCTTATCGAGCGTCGTGCATGAAAGATTAAAGCCCACTGTCAACAAATTGATTGGACCTTATCAGTGTCGCTTTAGGCCAGGAAATTCAAAAACTGAACAGATGCACCAAGTCTTGGAAAAGAGCCGTGTTCTACTAGTAGTGAAGGAAGGAAAGACAAAATAACTGCTGCTATCAAACAAACAGTTTTCACACTAGTGTCTTCGCTCCCAAGACAATTCGTAACAACTCGAAAGCCAACGCAGAAAAATTCCAAAAGGCGCTACTTCGGTCTGAGTAGGCAACTGAGAAGTAAAGTAAGTTTCATCTCATTTTATTTTATCCATAACTATTTGATAAAAAATATTCCGCACATTCAAGAGACTCTTCCTCTAAAAAAAAGATGCAAATAAAATAACTTATTTCGAAACCTTTACTTCGTTTAGTTGTTTTTCACAACTTTTACACAATTCCAAGTTGGCTTGTGACTGACACAGCTGACATGACAAAAACAAAAACTCCTGAAAAAGTTGTGAAATTCAAGTCAACAAATACAACAACGATTGCTTAATTTAGCACGCTAAGTTATTTAAAGTTCTAACGAAGCTTTAAAGGGAAGTGCCGTGGCAAGGCGCAAATAAAGAGCAGCAAATAAACGCCTACGAAATCTCACCGAAATTGCGCCAACAACGCGACGGCTTCAGCACGCCCGCATTTTTTATAAAGTTTTATTATATTTGTAGATATATAGAGATATGTACGTATGTTTGTCTGTGGCGCTTCATTTAACGATTATTGCGCGCTGCATTCAATTTTCACAGAATTTCTACAGTATTTTTGTTTGTTGTTTGTGCGCAAGTGCAGCTTGCTACGCCCCTCTGCCACTTCACATAGACGCCGTCGGACTAAACTTTATTCCGCCAACGCTAGCCTTAGTTGGCTTTTCACATTTTTTATTGCCTACATTGCGGCGTCTACGGACTTGGACTTTATCTTGTCGTGGCTGCGTGGCTTTTGTAATGCTCATTAAATTTTGTGGCATGCATTTTGTGTGAAGTTTATTAGTCAAGTTGAAGCCAAGCATGGCAAGCCGTCGCGGAGTTAAATAAAACCGCTCGCTGAGGGCTCATTTACACAAAGTAGCAACTTTGCTATGATCTGCTCTCAAAGGGCATGGAAATATCGCCGGCCATTCATCTATTCGACTGCGTAATCATTCTTGCTGTCGCTTTCGCTTTGTTGCTAAACGCTGCCACGCACTTGACATTCGCTTGGGAGTTGCGCGGCCAGCGGCTTGCATTGGCGGAGGTCTGCCAGTTTTTTCCAGCGTGTAAATATGCGTATTTTATTGCTTCAGAAAATTAATGAAATTATATGGATGCTCGGACGCTTTACTTTAATACTTATGGGTATGTAGCCAGTACCTTTGTATATTTTTGTTGTTGCCCTCTCCCACAACTAGGTTGAACTGCGTACTTTGTCATGAATAATTTGAAAGGAGATGATGAATTGTGACAATGAGACTTTTGGGAGTGAGCGTTACCATTGTTTGCGGGCTTTCATTTTTTTTACTTCTCCTCCTTCTTTTCTCCAAAAATAGCATCTTTCTTGTCTTGGACAAAGCCTAATACTATATTATACTCTTGAGCTTGTATTTGTCTTCCGCTATATTTAGCCGCATGACTCGAGGCAATTGGCAACGTTATTACGTTTTAATAATAAACTATTAACAATGTTCTAAGCGTGACCAAGCAAATATTCACTCTCCCGTATCACAGTTTTGAATTTCCTAAAACGCAGTAACCGGAAAACTTTGTTGTCAAAATAAATGAAGGTGACATGATGTATATCCATCTAGTGTTTCCTGTATTGCCATATCGGGACTTACCAGTCAGATTTGTAGTTGAAATCATTGTGTTTAAAGGAGTTAAGTATCCCCCCCCCTCTACTCGGTAAAACTGGCGCATCCTAATGCTACATCGCAATTCACCACATCTGAAGACACCAACACAACTCACCATGCCTATGCGCTCACTCATCAAAACGGATGGACAAGGAGAAAGCAGATACAATTCGTTCCTCACATTCCGACCATCAACATTATACTCTACACTGCGCCGCGTTAACATATGTACGTTCCGATTATTCACCGATCCTGAATGCTACGATAGTTCGAGTCATCAGCGCTAGGTCAAATCATTGATCCATCAGTAACCACCGGGCTACATTCGCAAAAAACATCATTTCGCGGTCCTGAAACTGGACACCGTCCCTTCGACCTTTTATTGACAATCTTTTTACATAAATGTATTTATATTCGCCATTTATATTATTATTACATATTTTGTTACCTGCTAAATTAAACCGAATTTAAACACGAATTGCACTTGGAGTCTTTTATTAACATAAAGTGGCAGTGAGTGAATTATTGATTCATGCATGGTTTTCTCCATGTTTTTTTCGATTCTTGTTCCAGCAAAGTCTATTATCTAATATCGTTCACCATTCTTTCATTTATTAGTATTAGCGGGTGCCGACGTATCGAACAGTGCGCCACCTAGTTTTTGAACCTCTGTGGGTAAGACCACAATTATCTTTTTTGAGAAATTTCTCACTATGGGAAGATTATTAACTCTATTCTAATGACTATATAAATTCCATCTCTCCTGAAAGAGGTTATATTAGCTAGCTAGATTAGTTTGCTGTTGTTGGTTTTGACGCTGGTCTCCATAAACATAAATTTTCAAGCTTTTGAGACAAGTGTGGTGAAATTTGTGACTACATCTAGAAGGCCCTGCCATTTGGAGACTGCCTTCGTTAAGCTAATTGGTACAGTCGTTCGCATAACCAGCCTCTGAATGAGTGTCTGTCTTTTCTGCGTATTGTCTTTAGCTAGTCAATTCTAATAAATTTGACTCCGTATGCGACAACAAGTCTATCATTTCACCTCGGAATTCAATAGAGTGAACTCCATGACCTGATTTCATCCATCTAAGGAAAGAAGATACACTGTTATTAGAGAGAGTTTCTTTCTCAATTTTATTAAGATTTCTTACATTTTGTCGAGAGACGGGATATAAAATGATCCGAAGGTTCGAAAATATTTATGTTAGATGTATGTGGACTAAGGCAAGTGTTTATGTATTTTTATCCATTTTTGGAAAGAGCCCTATTTTGACTTCGACAAATCTTAGACATAAGTTGAAATAGTTACTTGAGGATGCCATTTGTGCAAAGTTCTATTTTAATAACTTGATGTTTGATTTTCATTCCGTAAAGTTAATGATTTAGACGGAATTTAAACTCGAGCCAATATGGTATGGCGTTGTTGTAATCGAATTTTACTGATTTTCGCATTGTCGGAATGTGTGTGAAATATCTAGGTGACTTCACACACAAAATTTTATTGAAATCAGTGAAGCAGATCCTGGAGACATAAGATTTAATCTAAAGGTTGGTGGTATCACGTTCGTTGATCAATTTTTGTACCAAATCCAATGAAACCCTTCTATAATCCTGATTGTGAAATTTAATGCTTCTGACTAATTTCTTCCGAAAAATATCGTACTTTTAGTATTTTTCTACATAACCGTTATATAAGGAATGGACGTGGTTATTATCCAATATTACCCATTTTCATAGAGTTTGAAAAGAGATAAAATATTTTCTTCTCACCAAGTTTTATTGGTATAGTTTAAGCAGCCTGGATCATTTAGAGGACCGAACCACGCCCACTAAAAACATTTAGAAGAAATATGTGTCTGGCCACTACGATTTCCTGTACCAAATAAGAGCGTCGTGTCTGAATTTAAGGCTTAGTTATGACAATTTAAAGGGTTCATTTAATGGCGTTTTGTGGGCGATTTCACCCATCTAGAATACGAACCCCCCTTTGGTGCCAAGGAAAATATGCACCAAGAGTCATTCAGTTATCTCAATTTTTACTCAAGGTATAACTTGCCCTGACACGGCAACGTACAGAATTCAACTTGCCTCGCACATCCTGAGCGGTATCTTTCTCGATTAGTTTCAGGTAATACAAACAACTGTTATCTGAACAAAACTATTATACTCTGTGGCAACATATTGGACCAGGTTTTAAGGAAAAAAAAAACAAAGTTGGAGATATATAAATCGTACACTAAAGATCACCAGTTTTAGTCAATGAAAATTTCACTTTTACACTAAATGTGGATCCATGTCCTCAGAAACAATAACAGTGGATGTGAATGGTAGGACGGAACATCTTAAAGTTGTTTTTTCAGAACTCAATGATTTAATATGTGAATAAGCTGGGAATAATAAAGCAGCTTTCCACAATGTTAGACGTGGAAATATTTAGTTTTAATTACATTTTTTTTTAAATTTTCTATGCTTGGTATGGGAAAGTTGCAAGGTGAAATATTTTATGGTTCGAAATATGGCAATTCATGAAAGATACAGATTTTAGCAATGTTCTGATTCTTCCCTAAAGTGAAGTTTGGCAATGTTTAGTGTTGATAAACGAAATTTTATTAAGTAATTATTGAGTACCAAATAGTAAAAAAAAAAATGCAAAATATGCTAGTAAAACATGGAGGATTCTAAGAGCAAATGTAAGCATCAAATTAGCCTCTTAACGCAATCATTTGGATTAATTTCGAATAATTAAAGAATTTTTAATGAGAAAGAAAAAGGGAGGTTCTGCTAGGATTAACGGTGATGGAAGAAGGGTGTCAAGGTTTCTTGGCATCGTGCCACTATGGCATATTATTACTGATTCTTAGGAGAGTTTATTAACTGGAAAATTTTAAACGAAAAACTTAAAATAGTTGTTTTACCAGTATTGAGTTTTGTTGAAGCTTGTTGTGTCATTTGACAGTTCTATTTTGTATAAAATAGGAAAACAAGATATTAAACAAATCGAATATTAAAACCTTTACAATGTAATCTCATGAGCAACCATGCAGCATTCCAATAAGGTTGTATATTTTTCATGTCGAATGAATCTCAGTGCAACCAGTACAAATAACAAAGATATTTTCCCTTTACTGCTCGCCCAAGTGCGTATCCATTTGGATATGTGTGAGCGCGTGTGTGTGGCCAAATATTTATTTATGCAAGGATTTTTCGCATTTGCTTACTTCCGACGGCAGAACAATGGAGTAATACAAAATTTCAATAACACACTGCAGTCGCAAGGCACACGACAACATTTCTCATAAACTATATATTTGCAGTGCTTTCTTATAAATTTTTATTGCAAAATATTTTTTACGCTTGCAGGACCCACGAAATGGCCAGGCAGCAAGGAGCAGGCAAGAAAAGTCCGAGTTATGCGGCATCGTAAGTATTGCGGAGGCGTAAGTGGGTTGGACAAGCATAAACAAGATAAGTGTATGCGGAGCTTGCCAGCTCACACACATACATGTAAGATATACGAGTGTATGGATATGCGAGGGCGGTCCATTCCACCTGTGCTTCAGTACTCTTTATAGCAATTATCATGAGAGAAACGCTCTATTATGTAGTTGTTGCATCTTTCGGAATGCCGTCGTGTTGACAGTTCCGGGTCTATTTCGCCTAGATAGACCCGACTGTCAGCGAGCAGATACATCGAGTGATACATTTTGTTCGTGATTGCTGTAAAAATTTTAGCCGCTTTGGACATGCTTTGTTTTAACTTCGTATGGAAGAGATATTGTCTTCAGAATTTAGAAAAATTGAAAAAAGTGGTGATTCTAAGTGGTTCTGCTTCTTGTTTATTGCAATATGGCGCCAATTCGAGATACAAAGTGCATTTCTGAGGCTCGTCTTCAAACGCATGTTCCTTGGCTACCCAGAGGATACTCGGTCTAAGACCGGAAGTTGTGAGCTGCTTGAGAAAAATATAAAAAAATCGTACTGGTCACTCCCAAGTGAATGGCAATTAGAAAACTTTCCTCAGTTGATGGAACTTCTACACATGACTCTGTCAGCCACTGTCTCTTAATTTGCTAAACTATGTCAATGTCGTCGTATATCCCGTATATCTAATCTTTCCCTCGACTGCCAATGGATCTATTAATGAAGGAAGGCAAAAAGAAATATCTCCAGGAAACGGTCACTGAGGAAAAACCTGACAAAAGTCTACGCTCTCGTAAAGCTAAAGGCTAACTAGTGGACGTACGCGAGATGGAGAGAGTAGAGATTTAAAAATTTTATGATATAGCTGTAGTCGCCCAGTGGTGTTTGATGCTGCTTAACCGCGTCTGATGAAGTTTCTTCGTCGTTTTGAACGATTGACTAAATACGGAACCATTGGTACAGAAAGGGACTAGGGATTGGTAAACTTTACTTGGTGAACTTGTTCTGGAAAGAGTGGACTTCGATTTCTGGGATTCTTATCTGCAAGAATTACCTGAGAAGGGCAAAATGGTCACAGGGATCTAATATTATTGGCATGATTTGACGCTAGATTATAGAAAAAATTGCCAAATTCGATTTAGAAAAAGCAGTTTGGCCATGTCTCCGCACCATCATCAGCGTGAAGTCTTCGAAATAAGTAGGTTATGATCTCTTACTCCATTCACTGTTTTCTCCATATTTGGCTACGTCTGACTTCTTTGTGTCATAAACCTGAAAAAGCCTCCGGACGGGCAGTAACTCGAGTAAAATGAGAAGGTTTTCGCCGTCACAGAAGCTTACTTTGAAGACTCTAAAGGAGTTGGAGAATTGCTGGGTTACGCATATGGATCCAAAGGGAGGCTTTTTTGGAGAATATATTCTTTCTTTTTTAAATATTTTTCTTGGTAAAATAATTTTAGGTCACACATACTTTGAAGACTTTCTAGTGGTCTTATTTTATTTTTTGGGCGGGTTAAAAAAGTAACAGAATAGCTGGGTCAATCGCATCGATAAAAAGAGTATAAGTTGAGAAATATATTGTCATTTTATTTTAATTTTTTGTAGGTTAAATAATTTTGGATCACCCTCGTAAGTATTTGTGCGGCTGCAGAGGTAAGGCGCAAATACCGATGCGAGAGAGGGGAGTCACCTTTGTATACATTGTGGACTGGTGAGGGTGTGTGTGTGTGCAATGTAAAAAAGAAATTTATGAAATATTAAAAAAAAATTTATTTGTTTTTCCCTCAGAAATAGGCTGCAGGCCAAATTTCATTTATTTCCATATTTAATATGTAAACAAGGCACCTCAGGAAGCATTCGACATGTTGCATAATTCCCAGCAGAAAATCGCTGTTGTTGCACAGCACACACCCCCTCGCAACCACCTTCACATATGGGGTGCACTTGCTGGCGGGGGCGTGAGTGGCACTTATTTGAATGAAGAATGGCAGGCGAGAGATGTATGTGGAGATTGAGAGATTGCAAGTGTGTGCTTGTTTAAATAAAAACGAGAGTAAAGCATGTGCATGAAAAAGCTTACCATTCCATAAACTAGTATTTTTGCCACTGCATGAGCGCCCACACACGCACATGTACAAAGATGTATGCAAGTATTTGGAATAAAAGTACGAAATTGCTATTGTTGGTGGAGTGCGAAAAAATTTTATGAAATGTTTTTGTAATTTTAATATTCCTCTTTACAGTGCACTTTCTATTTTTCTCATATTTAGGCAACGCACTGCAGCTACTTTTGAGCAGTTGTCCGCAGTCATGCCTGGAAGTGCAAGTTGCATGCAACATACTAACATATGTAAATATGAATGTGCATGTGGTCATAGGTGGATTATGTGCTTGCTCATATATAAAAATGATGCTTCATTTACATGCACATACGCCACCACACATACACACATAAACATATCTGTAGATATATTTGCAACCGAAGAGATTGTCTCCTGCTTCAGTGTTGCGACGAGCATCATCATGCAACTTATATTTTTGCTTATATTTTGGAGAGGGCAAAGCACTCACATTTTGCTGATTTGTTTCAAATTTTTGAAGATTTTGTGGACTTCTAATTTGGTTTCGTAATAAACTGTTTAAATTCGAAATAAATACATGGCGTGTGTAATGGCTTTAGAAAGTATTATATAAAAAAGGAGATCCGAGTGGAGTTACTTGACAATTAACTTTAACCACCTGAGCAGTAGTAGGTAACATTTCAAATTCAGCTTCACTTAAATAAAATGGTACAAAATCTACTGGAATTAAAGCAAGAGAAGTAGTAGCTTGATCTATTGTTGCAGCTGTTTGAATATTTTCAGTGCTATAACCATAACTTATCATTATTCTTTTTTTGAAAAATTTATACTACTATCTCTGCACGGTCTACTTGGACGTATCCATGTGACCTCCGAAGAGGCATTTCCATCTCCAGTGGTACCTGACCTCGCCCCCGTCGTAGGGCCACGCCCGGAACCACTTTGTCGAATATCAACTTCCTGATCGATATCCATATTATTAGTATTAGTATCCAAATTAGGACGTTTCTCAATGAAGAGAGAATCTCCGCTACTACTTGTATCGCTTTCACTATCTGGTATGGGTCGTTTATTGGAACCTCCGTTATTGGCTGCGGCACTGGTACTAGCTTGTTCAGCATAGAAATTTCTTTTTAATTCTTCGTAGTAATATCCTCCTTCTTTATATTCTTTATATATTTCTTTGGAAATTTCAGCGTTTTTTTTTAAATCTTGATAATCTCGAAACACTAAAAACAAGATCTTCATAAATTTTAATTTTTTATGTGTCTGCTTGTAATTCAACCTAATTCGCACAAGATGAAAGGATTTATAAAATTTTTGAAAATATCATTATAAATTTATCATTTATAAAATATGAGAGCGGGACCAAACCAAATGTCTACGTTGAGGGAATACTGAAGAATCGCTAATGACATGTAAATGATAATTTATTTTTAGACGTGAACTTATTGAGATTATTCATCAGTTTTGATGCGCTTAATTTTAATGTAAAAGAAGAGGTTGCAGACGGTCTACTTGAAGAATGGGCAATGGGTAAAGAGATACCTATGACTGAAGACTAAGCTTAATAGAGTGGAATAGAAATCCCCTAAGTGTTTTGAAACTGAAAAGTAGAGGTGCATACATTTCTGGTAAAAAATGTTGACTTGTTTTACAAGTATATACCTTCTTCTTAATTACCGAGTGAACAAAGTACATATAGATGGAGGGTTAATTGACGGCAATTTTTTTCTGAATTCACTTTGATGTGATGTGCATATGTGAATATCAATTATTACTTGAGTAGTTGAGGGTTGCAATTTTTTGTTCTAATAGGAAACGACTTTTTGTTTGAGATAACTCGCGGCATTTTGTTGAACTCTCTAAACGAATTTTACCCTATTTTGCTTAAATTATAAGCTCTATTATATGAAAAGTTTTCAGTAAGCAAAACCCTCAATATCTAGAACTATACAGTTTGGTACTAGTTTTATTGGGGAGGGATCTGCCTTTAAAGGGTTGGGGGTAGCCAGAGGCACGAAAAAATGAGAATTTTCAGTATTTTTTTGCAATTAAATAGTGTTATTTTACAAAAGTAGTAATATGGCATTATTATAACATAGAATAGTTAACACATATAGTCAGTGTGAAGTCACGAAAACTTCAAAAAAAAAAAAATTAATTTCCAAAGTTATAGTTGTTTGTGTTGACCCCGTCCTCGGAGATTCATCTAAAATCAATCGGACAAAAAAAAATAAGCTTAATAAATAGTATATAATAAATTTAAACTCGGGCCTGATTTTTTTTCAAAAATTAACAAGATGGCGGCATCAAAAAATTTTTGTCTAAATTTTTGGGAAAAAATCAATTAATTGGTCTTAAAAAATCGAAATTTTTGAAAAAAAAAATCCTTCGATCAGGCCCGAGTTTATTATGTATTCTAAAAGCCCTATAAATTTCGTTAAATCTACTGAGTCACCAGTTCAAAACACATAGTTTTGAGAAAAACGCGTTTAAAGTCTCACACTAGCGCTTTGAAGTGCCCGAGCTCTCTTTGTTATTTGTCGAATAACTCAAAAACTAATCATCGGATCAACGTGAAATTTTCAGAGAACATTTTTAAGATATTACACTTAACGAAGATGCAAAAAATAAAATTAATTTTTTGAAAATTCTGACTACCCCTAACCCCTTAATAGAAATATAATATTTCATACATTACATATAGTATAAAACAAAATGTCCTTGAAGCTTTTGATATAAAATTGCATTAAATAAATGATTATTATTAAAATATCAGTTATAAACTATTAGGTCTCAACTACATATAACGGGGTTTTCAATAAGAGTGCTTAAAGTTCTTTTAAATAAAATAAAAATAGTTTGGGATAAGAATTAAAATTTGTATGCCTGTGAAAATACGTTCCATGCCATTATGTATGAAACTCATTTTTTTTTTGCATGGCCACGGTTGCAAAAGTCCAGACGCTGAACAAAATTTTCGATAGTTTTCAAGCATAAATCGGCCGATACTGATGCAATTTCATGTTCAATCTTCGTACGAAGTTCTGCAATCGTCGCTGTCTTGTGGGCATACACCATAGACTTGACGTAGCCTCATAGGACCGAGGCGGCCAATTGATTAAGCCATTTCGTGAGATAACACATTTACCAAAGTTGGTTTTCAATAAATCCAAGTTTGCCATTCGCTGTGTGGCTTGTGGCGCCGTCCTGTTGTAATCACATTTCAAAGTCAAGGCCAAAAAAGTCCAGATCATCTTCAAGTTGTTGCTCAGCTCTATTCACGAACATACAACGATTCTGGTGATCAAGCGGCTTCAGTTCTTGCGGCAATTTGATATTGTAAAGATGTAGGCCAAGATCTTTTCGCAAAATTCGCCACAACGACGTCACAGAGATGCCCAACGCTTGAGAACGCCGTGTGAGAGACTGATTTGGGTCTTCCTCAATTGCTGCGTTAACGGCAGCAATATTCTCGACCCTTCCGTCGCTTCTCTGTCTCACCAGCACGGGAAAGTTTTATACTATGCCTGTCGAATCAAAATTTGTCACTAGACGCTCAACTGTTTATCTGACAGGATGATTAAGACGACCATAAATTGCGTGTAGCGCTCTTGAAGTTGAGGCACTAACTCCGAATTTCGGTAGTAAATTTTAATAATTTTGATTCTTTGTTGGATCTTTCAATGATGAATTGGCAAACCTTACTGAAGAAAAATGTCAAACAAACGGAAAAAATATGGCGTTTTAAAATTATTTTGTGGCCTTTTTTCGTCGGTAGCAAGTTTTTTGGGCGCTTTTGGTGCTCACTTTCTCACGTCTTGTGGTAGTGTCCGGAAACTCATCCTCCAGCTAAGATTTTGGTTCAATTGCATTTTTTCTTTATTTACACGCGCAATTCCTTTTTATCCATTTTTTCACAATAACAAAAGTTGCTTCACTAAAAACAATATAATACACTAACTAATGACCCGACATCTGTTAAATTTATACACGCGCCGTTTGATGGTTAGGGGCCGGGTACTATTGAATTGAGCTGTCATGTATCCGGAACGGGTATTCGCAAAAACTGTGCAGGCGAATGTAATATTGCTTAGATGTGTGAGAAGTATCAGGTGTAGTGATATAAGGGTATACCCGTTTAGAGCCGTTTAAAGTGCTGAGAATATATCCTGATATTATGTGTTACTTAGAGGAAACTTAAGCGCATTTAGCCAAGAATATATAACGCAAAATATTACATATGGGCCATTCCATCAATGGGCGATATGGTTTTGAAAAAAAGTTGATGGAAAAGCACAAAAAACCAGATTTTTTGAAAAAATCCTTTTTTTTGGATTTTGAGCGTCAACTTTGAATTTTTTTGCTGTTCATGGGAGAAGAGTCCCATATTTTTGGGGGAAAAGCACAAAAAACGGTATTTTTGAAAAAAAAGTTAATTTTTTAGATTTTAAAAATTTTTTTGGATTTTGAAAATATTTTTATCAGAAAGCTGAGATTTTTCTACATAAAATTGGATAACTTAAAAATTTTTTGTACTCAATTTGAGGTCGTTAAAAATAAAAGAAATAGTCATTTTTTTGTTTGATCTCAATTTGAATTGCGCGCCAAAAAACAATGGAGCAACTTTGACCAATAAAAAGTTAACAGATATTCTTATTTTGGTCTATATTATGATATTCTAAAGTTTGGTCAGAATCGGAGAACCACGGGTACAAAACCATGTCGCCAATTGATGGAATGGCCCATATATAGTATAGTCAAACTGATGGACTTGTAAATGGCACCACTTGAAAAGTTACATGGCTCGGCTTTTAAAGTAAACCTTGGCACTAACTAAAAAATGGGGTGTTAAAAGCATTATATTTCATCGCTTAAGGGTAAGTTGGGAAAATATACGAAGATGTAATAAATCTGGTAGACAACTCTAGACCGCTTTTGTAAGTCATGCTTAGTGGAAATAATTTTGCTTAGTTCATAGCCAAATAACTCATTTAGTAAATAAATCGTTCAATAGTCTTAAAACGCTCATATAAATTAATTTATCTTTTGGAAATGTGACTGACCTTTGGAGTTTAGCATGTTACTTTCACTCCGTGGGTCAGAAGTTTGATTTCCAGCTAATTTCAATATAAAATTATGAAAAAGGGGATTTCAGTGTATTTGCGTTTATATTTCCAAATTTTCTGATAATAATTGCCACGATGAAACTATTACACATTCCATATTTTTGTAAAACTCTGGATCATAATAAAAATCTAAAACCAATCTAAAATGCTTACTTGGAAGTCTACAAAGAAATTTAATTAAGTAAATATGCATGTATTTCCTGGTACTTTACAACATTCCTTCTAGGAAAAATAATTTTAATTAGTTGCAGTACTGAGAAAACATTTGTATGCATGAGGAAGACAAATGTGCTTCAAGCATGTTAGTTCACACTTTAATGTAAGAGCAGTTGTTATTACATGACTCACACAACATGCACTTTTGGATATGCATAATTTAAACTACCTGAAATGCTCGATACTTAATTTCCACGCAAACCGTTTGTGAGCGATCTGAAGTGTTTGTAAAAAACAACAACCAATAATAAGAAAAAACGTGTAAAATACCCAAAGCAGAGTGTAACAAAAAGTAGACAACAACATACGAGCTTACGGCGCATGTTGCTATGAAGTATGTGGGGAAAATCTACTTTGCCGCGTGTACGATACATTTCCGGTCAGCGCTGCTGGAAGCATTCTTAGCAAAAACTTCAGCAAAAACCGTTTGCAAATATATTACAGAGCGAGAGCTGCCAATGAGCTGCGCTAGCCGCTTTGCAATGCATTTCAAATTAGTGTTGTTGTGGTTTTAGTGCAAATTGAGCTCACTTCCTATACATTTCTCCCTGACTTTTGTACAAAAAAAATTTACTTTTGCATGTAAATATATAAGCCTGTAGTTTTACGTAATGCCCAGTTTCATATACACGCAAACACAGTACTAACACAACGCTACGCCAGCTATTTGTTGCTGCTAACACCTAGTTTGGGTACCACACTGCGTATACGTAACCTACAAATGAGCAAGTGTACAAGGTAGGCGAGTATCTCTTTGTGACTGCTTGTGTGTCGACTTGTTTATATGCGCTCATTTGAGGTGTTAAATTTTCAATTTGCATAATTACTAAAGTTTCTGCTTCCACAACAATACACACACTCACACAGGCACACAGCTAGCACACATGACTTCGGCGAAGAATACACAAAAGCCTGTAAAGCGCACAGCCCAGTGCAGGGGCAGGCGGTAAGCTACTGTCGATTTGTAAGTGGTGACCGTCGTCTAGTAGTCAAGGCTACGAACAAATTACTTTCTAACAAAAAGTTTTTTATTTTTAATGAAAATGTTTTAAACGCTTTCATCTTTATTATTCATGTGGGATGTCGGGAGAAAGTTTTTATCGCATTGCCAGCTATTTTTATTGCTTCTTCTAAGGGAGAATTTACACTATTTACCGTGGTCGGTGCTGCAGGCAGGACTGACCATTTTCTAGTTTTATTATGCATCTTGCTACATCCTTATATAAATTTATTCTTTTCTGGAAAATTGCGACTACCTACAATTCTAAATTTCTATAAATTTTGAGAAGATGGTTTCAAATCATAGATATTAGGTTGGAAAATATCTCCCTTCCGCCTTTTTGTCTTTTGAATTTCGCGGCTATGTATAAAGCGCTACAGAGCTCGTATCTGGCAATACTATACATCTTTGAAAGGTCTCAATATAACCTACAAAACCACGCTATGCGTGATTAGTTTGGATATTGTGTTCAAAGACGCCACCAAACCATTTTAAACCATCTGCAGAAGACTGGATACACAAAAACACAAAAAAGCTTGACGTTTGAGTGCCGCACGATTTG